>BPLS01000239.1:179339-242177 GCA_019656275.1 Rhododendron kiyosumense
GTAGCGTAGTGGAATATTGGAGTTATCAATCATTTTCATGCAAACGTGAAGAACTCCAACATGATGATTCCATTCCATGATGCTGTACGGTCTTCTATTTTGATTCATCTATCTAACAATTATATTTTCTTGGCATATTGTACTTTTTTCATGGAGAAAACTTGGGTTCCTGTGTTTGTTCTTGTTTAACTAGAGCTTTAGATCCTGCTAATGAGAAGTTAATGGTTTGCAGTGTTATAAAAGTCGGCCTCCCAAACTGACTACTCTCCGCCTAGGCGCTAGGCAGTTGTCCAACGCCTAGATTAGGCAGCACACTAGTCCCTGCCTTGGTGTTTAGGCAGCCGACTAATCAGCACCTAGGCGCTAGGTGGCCCTTTTCCACTCAACTAGCGCCTAGCTACTTTTAGAACATTGATGGTGTGAATGTTTCTAGTGTCTATACACTAATCATTCACAGTGTGTACATAATATGTGAACTGGTGCACCACTGGTTTGCATCGTATTTTGAGCGCGTGTTTGAACCTATGAAAGCTGCTACTGTAACTGAAACCCAACTTGATACGTACAAAAGCCACTCCTTTTGGCAGCACAAGAAGGAAATTTGAGTTGGAGAGATTATGAACCCACCTGGCTGTCCTGGCATGGCTCATTAAATATGGAGAAGATTTGACTCATTTGACTGATCTACTTCTTTTCATTTTAACAACCAAGTTGCATTGTGGGGACAATGCACAATAAAAGGGCTAATTTTATGGACTTGTTTACCTGCATGAAAAATTCAGTGAAAGAATTACATTTTAGGAGTGTTATCATGTCTATTATATGGATGAGTAAAATTTTGGGGTCATTCAGTCAAATCATGACCTCTTTGAATGATAAAATTGATGAAGAAACTGTTTCTGAAAGACAAATACTTGTTCATCTTACTGGTCTCGGTACCAGAACAATTGATGTTTACTCTCTGACTTCAAAATTTTATCCAACTATACAAATGGGTAGATACTGAGATGTGGGGACTTTTTTGGTGGAAAAACAAATAGCCAAATCTAGTTAAATGTTGCTTAGAGAGATGAAAGTTGCCTTTTTGGTATAGCTGTGCAGGACCTCTTTGAAATATTGAAGCAAAGTTTGGACTTGTCACTTATCCTAATTTGAGTATTTTTGGGGGGCTAAAAGATTTCAAACGATGCTAGCTAAAGTATGGTGAATTTGCTCTTTGGTTGTTCTATGCCATGTAACCTGAAGCAAACTGTATTTGGACCTTGAATCCACTGGTTCTTTTGTTTGGGTTTTAGTAGAAGCATGTTAAACTGAGTCTTTCCCAGTTCTACGGAGAACGAACGAATGAAAACCTATTGAGTGAAGGTAAAATTTGACTTTGACTTTGAATTTTTTTTTTTTTTGTTGGTGTACATGTTTGTTTGACTGTAACATGAAATGTAATGGGGTAAGGCTGGAACAAGATTCTTAGTCCCATCCCGTAACATCTAATTGGTTTGGAATCTACCAAGACATTCTAGAAAGTTAGACAGTGTTGTTTGATTTTAGATTGATTAGCATTCTCTCAGCATATTTTGTTATCCCCTTAAAATTCGCATTTTGTACTTGTAGTAGTAGGTAGTAGTAGTTTTTTCGCTATTCAAACCCAACTACACCCATTAGATCATGCAGGGGAAGGCCAGTGTTCTAATGCACCTCCCCCTATTGATGGTGTGGAACTGAAGAGTCGGACTTGATACCTCTCGGCAAGTAGGGCAAGACTAAGTAAGTGGTATGTTGACTGGCATGTTTTGTGTAAGAAATACTAAGAAACTTTTTATCTCTTTGGGTCGGGCATCTAAGGTTGTTCCCCACCTCAGCCCGTGGAGCGTCTAGAGTAATGGTTTGTGCTGGATCTGTTGTAGCTCGAATCAAAAGAGTTGGAAGGGAAGGTACAAAGTCTGTTGGAAGGGAAGGTACAAAGTCTCTTGCGGAACTCGACAGGAGAATCCTTTTGCTGAGACTCTTGCAAGTGGAATTTTGTTAACGTTACCTTTCCTCTTACCAACGTTTGTGCCCATTAGATGCATAGGATAAAAAAAACTACATTGATTTTTTCCGGTCTTGTGCATCAAACAAGCATAACACTAGTTGATTAAAAGATAGTTTAATATTTTTTCCGGTCTCGTATTCGATGCACCGAAAGACATATAAAAAATAAATTTGGAATACCACGTGACAATGTACCTGGGACATAGGATATTTTTCCTCCATATTCAACCCCCACATCTCTCTCCTTCCCTCTCCCCCGTTTGAGTTGAGTTTTGTTCACCCTCCACTTAAGAGGGTGAACATTACCCTCCTCTCTATTGGTTGAAATGATGTGGACTCACTATTAAGTGATGTCATACTTACCAAAAAGTGTATTACATGATAAATATGGCATCACTTTGTGGTAAGATCCACACCATTTTAACCAATGAAAAATAGGGTAATGTTCACCATCTTTTAAAGAGGGTGAACAAAATTGCACTCGCCACGTTTCCTTCTCACTTCATGTTAATTGCACTTATTATTTACATTGTTCTCGTTTTCTTTCTGCCCGTTCCAATATTTGGGTTGATTTAAGTTGGGTCGTTAAATGTTGACCACCGGTTTGATGAAAAAACAAACCGAACCGGTAATCAACAGTTTTAATTATGATGTTTTAGATAAAAAGAAAATCACCTGTTTTGGTTATGGTTTTGTTTTTAGTAATAAGTTTCAGTTTTGGTTTTACCAATACCCGAACCAAACCATTGTCATCCCTATCTGGTCTGGGCCTTGAAATTAGTCAAAGAGCGCGTGAGGCAACCTAGATATACCCTATTATCAAACTATAGACGTCATGAAAGCACCGAACATATGTGTTCACTAAATTCTAGTATTTGAAGAATGTACACACAAATTCCCAGAGGTAAAAAGACACAGCAGTACCTAGCAACCAGAAATCAAACAACAAAGGTAGTCAGAAAGTAACGCATTTGGTATAGATTCAAAGTTCTGTTGCCGGCAATGAATCTGGTCCGGTGGTTCCATTTTGTGTACCTTGTTTGGTTAAAACTTCTAGTTAAGCATTATTGCAAATTTATGCAGCCACTCTACCTTCTGTATGCTAACAAAAAGCACATCAATACGACAATATCCTATCAAGATGCCACAAATAACTACTCCAAAAGATACAACATGATATGGTCCATACTTCTCCAAAATATGCTAATGCAAGGGGAAAGCATGAACTGGGATTTTTTCCCAGGAATAACAGATGGTACGAAATTTTTCATTATTCTTCTAAAAAATGCAGATTCAATCTGGTTACAAACCTAATTGTCAAGTGGAAACATTGACTCATAGGTTTAAGGTTGTGGTGGCTGATTCTACTTGAGTAAAATCATGCAACTTGCAAGTGAAATTGGCACCATTAGCTAGAGAATGCTCCCATGGCAACTGAGGGACAATTTAAGACATTTCCACAAGGGATTTGCTGTTGAAGTGTAGATGACACCTCCCTTCAGCGCTTAGACATGCTTCAAACAACAGCTAAGTTGGGAAGCATGGATTTTATTTATCAGAAAACGCGTACAATCTTCCACAGAGCTACAAAGAAAGAAAATCAAATCAAATTAAAATGTACCAACACAGAGCTGCACTTCAATAGCTATCAACATCACACATTGTAGAACAAAAGGCAATAATGCTTCCCTAACTGAATCTTGTAAAAGGTATACCATAAGAAGGTAGCCCTCCAAGAATGCCTGTCTAGTGACATATGTAAGGCATTTCTAGAACAAACAATACATCATAATATACTGGTTTGTTTGTGATAAGCATTCTGGTTAAAGAATGAAAACAAATTCTGGATAGGTTACTATACTAATAGAATAAGATGATGGATGGATAACCGACGTGGTTTCATTTTCTATGGACAAAACCTAACGAAAACCTGTTTGTTGTGTTGTTTGTTCGGTGAATGCCTTTTATAACACTACCCAACATTTGAATGTGTGTGAAGGGACCAAAAGCTAGAAATGTAATTTGGGGGGACCAATGTAATTGTAACAGACATAAAAAAGAAAAACAAATGAAGTGAGCTTCTAGAGAAGATTATCGCGCGATGAAGATTATTAACAATTGGAATTGAAGCTAATGTGTAATATGTGAGCAAGTAGAGTCACGTCCTGTTCTGGAGGAATACTAATGACACAGAGGGCAACAAAAAGAAGTTCCAAAAACATAGGACGCCATTCCATAAAAATCATAAAATCTCCATCATTGTTTAAATGTTGAGGGGCCCATGGCCCCCCTTGGCCCCCCTCTTCCTTCGTACCTGTATGCGTACATGAATAGATACAACGGGAGACACATATCTTTTAACAGCACATTTTACAATAATTTTCAGTCCACCTGTAAAAGGTTGGCAATCTCAAAGATAGTAGTATTTTCTAATGCAAAAAGAGTTTGAAAGTTGAAACGATTCCAAGATCATACAGGAATTTGGGTGCACTCTTCCAAATTTCCAATCGAGTAATACTTCAACTAACTTGAGACCATTCCATCTCAAAAGCGTACCAATAAATGTTATACCTAGTGTGGTGGAAAGATACATGCCATAGACATCTAACATTTCTTTTACGTTCAGAATCACACTTTACTTGACCAGGTTGCAGGGATAATGATTTGGAGAGGTGCAAATGCCAATTTTTGACAACTGAACATGTCGCGGGTAGCAGGGCAGTGCTGTGTGTATTTCAAATATATTGTGCTGACAGAATATAGTTCTCCTACAGCCGCAAGAAAATGGATATTGGATGGTTATGGAGGTCGCAAATCACCAGATTGTACAAAGACACACTAGCAATCTACATGTTCATTAGTTTTACACCTTAAATCTATGCGTAAATCTATGTTCCATTGCACACAAGTTCTATGACATATAAGCTTTCAAATCATTAGTAAAAGGTTCAGAAACCAAGAAGCTTCCTAATTATTGAAACCAGATCTCGAACACAAGTGGAAATGAAGAAACTACCAGAAGCCAATAAAAACCCTACAACAGTGCAAATGGCACAATGTCGATTGAATTGCCCAACAGACTGGGCATTGATTTAGAAAGCAAGTTTTTTCAAGATGGGGCTCATAAAAGCAATTTGTGTTCCACAATATTTGCTAAATTAGAGTTTGCATTTGTTAAAGGCAATATCACTTCAGTTGCAAGCACTACCGAGGAAACTAACTTCAACAGGACACTGTTGTTCATTAACCACCAATAGGCCATCAAATCTTATCCGCAGCCTAAAAATCGGAAAGATGAAATTGTCTAACACAGCTATACTGATATAAAAAAGGATAAGGCATTTCAGATTTTAAATTGGCATAAATTTTTTATCAGCCAACATTGTCATTTGGAAGTCATCGTATTACAGCATTAGAAGACTTCCACTTTCACTAACTGCGGGGGGCAATACATGGAAAGCAGCAGTTAACGAATAACTGTCTCTGTTAGATTCAGTCTTCCGGTTTAGGAAAACAAAGGGATTGCTTTGCTTTTATCTGTATACTACTCTCCAACCACATATCAACCTTTGTCTGATTCGTAAAGAGCATTGTGGAAAACAAAACAGAGGGAGAACAAGTGGGTAAGGTGTGGCAAAGCATACCAATCACCCCTGAAAAGCTTGACATTGAGGGACAGCATTTGTCCATGGATTGAGGTGCATTGTGTGGAGCACACATGTGATTAGCATAAGAATTTCCTTCTCTCTTTTACTTTTCTTGCTCTATTTTCTTAACGAAACATTTCGGGAATCCTTAATTTTAAATTGTGGAGTTCATGTTTCGAGTTTTTTCCAATATCAGTGACAAATTCAGAGAGCAGTGGTCTACTACGTTTTCATCATTTCTTTTTGTGTGGAACAATTTGTATAGACCTAAATATCATTGGGATTGCACATGCACACACCCTCTAGCATCTTATAAACAGCTTCAGTGAACGAAAAGGTACTGTGTATCTGACTGTAGGTAGATCATTCCATTTTGAGATGTTTCAAAATGGTAGCAATTTGATAGCTTTTCAAAAAAGACCATCACTTATGGATGATTATGAGTGCACTTATAGATGACTGAGTTCCAAGATACTTAATATAGAGGCAATGATAGACCATCTTCAAATTTGAATTGTAACTGCAACTATTTTCATGTCTGATTTAAATTTCTCAAAAGGAGATCAAGATTTAGGAACGAAAAGAGTACCTTTTTTCAATCTGAGAGAAGTGCACAAGTAAATCCATCCTTAACGAGCTTGCTAACTGCATCCCTGAACTTGTAATAATCCTCAACTTTATTATACACCTGATGAGATATCCGTGCATACCCCGTTATTGGATCAACCTCCCCATCTTTTGGCACCAGATAATAAATTGGCACTTCAACGCCAAAAGAATCCCTCAAATGGGTCCTCAACTTCAACCCATCTGAATCACTCAAAATCCCCAAACAAGATGGCAACCCAACCATAGCCATACTTGAACACATCTCCGGTGGTGACCCCAGATTTGTCCCCCACGCTTTAACCAACATTTCCCCCATCTTCACAACTTTTTGGTGATTCCTCTCCCTTATCCCCTCAATTCCACCTTCAAATCTGTTAACAAACTCCAACACCTCTGGAACTACAAGCTGTGCACTGTAATCCCTAGTTCCAATCCAAGTGCTCTCCATAGCCAATCCATTCCCGTACTCGTGTGAAACCACAGGGTGATGCAAATTGGAAAACTTGTCTGATTTTCGACAGTACAAAAAAGCAACAGCCGGAGGACAAAAAAACCATTTGTGTAAATTGCTAGTGTAGAAATCAGCCCCAATTTCTTTCACGTCTACTTTAGTACACCCAATTCCGTGGGCTGCATCAACGAAGATATGATCCACACCCTCATTTCTGCAAATTTCAACCAATTCCTTGACTGGAATTACTACACTCGGAATTGAAGTGATGTGATCTATTACAGCTAACCTAACTTTGTGACCGTTGGATTTTCCGTTTTCTAGGGCTCTTCTGAATTCCGAGATGATTTGTTCATTGGAGGATATAGGGAAGGGCATGTGGACCTCAATGACTCGGCCGCCAGCGCGGGAAACGTAGGCATGGATGGATTTCTTGATGGCGCCATAGGCATAGTGGAGCATGACGGCAGTGTCTCCCTTGTTGAATCTGTTGGAATATTTCCATAAGTTAGAATAATTTGCTTCTATAATTTATTTGTTGCAGGAGGAAAAATGGTAACTACAATCCTGGTTTTTTATTTTCCGATGTTTACATAGTTAAGATGGTGAAAGTGTATGATTTTGTTTTAAAGCAATAAAAATTTGTAAAAATTTAGGAAATGTGTGTTAAACCTTAAGTTTCAACATTTCTGGATTTTTTTTTTTAAAGATTATATGAAGTTTAAACATCACCTATCTATAGAGCAAAATTTATAGATCAACCATTACTTTGCCCCATGTGGTTTGGACATGGTGCAACTTTATCCTCTCCTATTCAGAAAAATAATAAAATCATTTTTGCCTTGTCTTCGTCTTTCTCCTCCTTGTTGTACTCTACATCCTAAGCCTATTCAACCCCAACTTCAATCATACACTCACCTACATAACCTAAACCTCGATTGTGCACTCACTCACAATTTTGTACATCCACATAATCCTGAATCCTGCATGAAACTTTCATTTGGTGTCCAATGAGCATTGAATTTTTCCCCCACTTTCAGCACAATCGGGAGTCAGCACAAGTGAAGTTAAAAGAATACCGTACATCAGAGCATCTCCGATAGTTTGAGTCACTTTTTAACCAAAAGCTATTTTTTTACTACATTAGGATTTTGTCAAAATTTGGCATACTTGCTCCAACAGTGCTAAAAGCCATATTTTATCGTTGCATCAATTGAATCATTTTGTCATACCTCGAGCCAAGTTTGGATTGACAAACGGCAAAACCCATATCTTGGACTATTCGAGGTCCATTTTTTAGGTATCATGTCAAATGATGGCTTCGGCTTTAGATATTGTTACCATTAGAGATTGCTCTCAAAGAGTCTCGGACATCAAATTTCTCCTACTCTTTATTATCTTCATAACCATTTAATACATAATTATTATAACCTAATTTCTTCTTGTAAGACAAAAACTTCTATTGATGAAATTGAATTATGAACCTGAACCATAAAGCATGTTAGAGCATCTCCAATGCAAACTCCACAACTCCAAAATTCCAAATCTTCCTCCATTCCTCCATTTTGGAGGAATTATGCACTCCAACCCATCCTCCATATTTGCCTCCATTTTGGAGGATGGATTTCCATCCTCCATATTTGGAGTATGAGGAAAGAAAATAGAGGATCCTTCAAAATCACTTTTTGAATATAAAACTAGAGAAATAATTGAAGTTGACATTGAAGTACACAATTATTGGACTCAAAGTGAGATAACATTTGAAATAAAGATGAAAATAGAGATATAGAGATTCATGGTTGGAGTGAACATGAATGGTGAATTCCTCTGAAATCACTTTTTGAATATAAAATTTTATTTTGATCCTTCCAAATAGAGTTATCGAGGACATTGGGTTGGAGATACTCTTACCCCTTTCTTCCGCTCAAACATAAAATTCGAGTAAACCCCCCCTAAGAGCATCTCCAATCCATCCTTATTCCTCCAAAATAGAGGATGGAAGTGACACATTGAGGGGAGATTTTGTAATTTATTCCCTTTTTTTCTTCACTTTTTGTATTTTTGGGGAGAATATTTGAGGGACCCACCGTCCTTTTTTAGAGTTTGGAGAAATTTCATACTCCAAATTTGCTTTTGATCCTCCATTTTTAGAGGACCAAATTTACTTTTGGAGGACCAAACTCAAAAAAGGACGGTGAGTCCCTCAAATATTCTCCCAAAAAATACAAAAAGTGAAGAAAAAAGGGAATAAATTGTAAAATCTCCCCTCAATGTGTCACTTCCATCCTCTATTTTTGATGGATTGGAGATGCTCTAAAATCCACTCTACTCCTTGACTCAAATCTATATCAAATTGGGTTTTACTCAAATTCAAAGAAGACTCAGAAATTTACTCAAATTTCGTAAGGCTATTTTTCCCTCCAAAATTTACAATCATGCCATTAATGAGTCTTTTACTCAAATTTACGGCAATTTTTCCCTTCCACGTTTACAATCATACCATTAATTTAATGAGGCTTTAACTCAAATTCGTGCTTAAAATTGGGTTTGCCCATTGGACTGCTTCATACCAAACAAATGAAGCTATTACTTGAATTCGAGGAAAAATATGAGTAAAGGCTCTTAGAAAAATAGTTGTAATGCATATCTACCTGCCCTCGGCGAAGGCCCAGCTAGTGTGCTGGAGCACAATGGCGGCGGCCGTGGTGGCGTTATCAACCATGGAGATCTCCTCGACGTCGTCGGCGTTGATCAGATCTTTTATTACATTTCTAGTGCGGAGAATCGAGGGTTTGAGCTGGTTGTAGTAAAATTCGTCGGGCTGTTGGAGCCATCTGAGCTGCCACTGTCGTTGGGCGGCGGAGATGGATGCCGGGCAGGACCCGAAGCTGCCGTTGTTGAGCCGGGCGACGGAGGGGTCGTGGTGGGCGAACTCGGACCGGAGGTCCGAGTCGGTGATTGGAGTAGGGGTTGGGGTTTTGTTGCCGTTGGATGATATGTGGCTGTGGTTGCTGCTGGTGGTGGTGGTGGTGGTGGTGGTGGTGAGGTCGAAGTGGTGGTGGTGGGAGGAGGGCATGAGTGCGGGGGGGAGAGGAGAGAGAAGATGGGGAGAGTGAGAGGAGGACATGCCGTGACTCGTGAGAGAGAGAGAGAGAGCGAGAGAGAGAACACGAAATCGAAACCAAATTCTTTTTCTTTTTTGATCCAATTTGGTTCTCCTGTTATTGTTGTTGTTGTTGATGGTTTTTTTTTTTTTTTTTACATGTTCTATTTCCACAGAGGTTATGAGGAACATAAAACAAAATTATTTGTATCTTTCAAATTACTCCTATATCTTAGAAAAATTCCTGAGGAAAACTTTTTTTTTTCTATTTTTGAATTTTTTTTAGTGGTATTCAATTTTTGAATTGATGGAGTAAATTTTTCCCTCTGCAATTTAATCTTTTATAACAAAATATTAATTAATTTGATTAAGTGAGATTTTAAAAATTATTAAAAGATAAGTATAAGTAATTTGAAAGTGACCCAAATGTTCAAAAAAATAAGAGAAAATGACGGCTCGAGACGTGTTTTGATAATTAATATATTTTAAGAACATTTGTTAATGAACAAAATGTCATTGACAGGTATTAATTATCAAAACACGTCATTGACCGTCATTTTCTCAAAAAAATACTTCTAAAAACAAATTGTGTGGGGATTAGTAGTAATTTGGGCGCCTGGTTTTGGGATCAAAAGAAGATTCACAATGTCGTTTGGGTGAGAGTGAGAGACAGAGAGGGTGAGAGGTCTGAGGGGCCGGCATTGACTTTTCTCCGGGCCTAAATTAATACTCCCTCCGTCCCATTTTCATTGTCCATTATTCCTTTTTCACTTTTTTGTCTCTTGCTTATATCTTTCAATCTATAATATTTTTCATGATTTTGACATCTTTGTATTATAGAACAAATTGAAATCTATCAAATAAGATCCATATTGCATTTTTTTGGAGATTCACATTGAAAGATATAAGCGATTGAAAACTGCACGAATATCAAGAAAGGACAATGAATTTGGGACGGAGGGAGTAGTATTCTATTCTATTTTGTGTGTCTATTATTTTTCATTTATTTATTGTCTCACTCCGTCGATATGAATCTTAAAAAATATATATAATATAGATTTTATTTGATAGATTTCAATTTATTCTATAATATAAAGTTGTTGAAATCATGAAAAATATTATCGATGGAAAGATATAGACAATAGATATAAAAGAGAGAAAAGAAATATTGGATAAACAAAATGAGACAGAATTAGTAACAATTTTTGGATAAAATTTAATTAGCACCCCTAAGGGTTTGTCTTAATGACAAATACCCCGTCACAGATAATAATGATTATAGTAAATCCTATGTAGTTTTAACATTCAACAAACAACTCTTTGAAAAAAAAATATTCATGTAATAGGATTAACCAAAAGCATTTTATATTAAAAAATTTATTGTTTTAATTAAATAATAAAGCTCTTATTCACTATTTTTTGACTCGAAAGTAGTAAGTTTGTCCTTCTTGACCAAAAAAAAAAAAATGATTCTTCTGAGTGTTAAAAAATAAATGGATATAATAAATTACTTCTTCTTTTTTTTTAATCAAAACAGCTCCTCCAATGGGTTAAAAAGGGTCCCTTTTTATTCAAAAAAGTGAGTTTATAGATATTTTTTTTAGTTTTTATTATCCACAAGGGTGAGTTTTTATTTTTGCCTCATTTCATTACGCGTTTAGAAATACAATTGTCAATTGGGGGTGTCTTTAAAATGCACATACAGGGACAAAACCAGGATTTTACCCTAGCAATGGCGAAATGTATGCTACAAAAATAAAAAGATGCATTACAATATTAATAATCAATGGCTCCAGAAAAAAATTAAAATAACATAACAAAAACCATAGTAAATGATGTTTTTCATTTGCACATGGAGTATACAAAAGACTAACTTTAATTTTGGATATCGATAATACCACTCCAACAACAACAACAACAACAATAGCAGCAGAACCAATGTAGGGCCCAATCATTGGGCGTTTGGGCGGATGAGGATTGGAGACAGATCTAACATTTGACAATGTGTACAAAGTGGCTGCTCTAAGAATACCACTTAAACAGTAGCCCCCTTTACCTATTTTGTTGCGGAACCATGCCCTCAAATCAAAGCCAAATGGCATCAGAGAGAGCAAGCCTACAGATCCAATTCAATTTATGTGCACATTACAATGCTTCCTTCATTGATAGTACAGAGCATCAGTATGCACAAAGATAATGCCACTCTCCAAATTTATATTGTCACTCCCCAAATCCTTATATGAATTTTTCAAATTGATAACCGCACTCCTTTTTGGGAGTGGCATTATAAATTTGGGGAGTGGCAGTATAATTAAATTTCCTTAATTTTTTAGGTTAAGTTATTTTAGGGTTAGAATGTGGAGTTTTTTTTCCTCTTAATTACACATCATCATTTATATTATTTCACTTTGGCCTATTAAATTTAATTTTAGAATACTTTTTTGGGTCTCCTTCCTTGAAAAAAAATAAAAAAGATTTATGACTAGTATATAATAAAAAATAAGGAAAAAAATTTAGCAATGACGAGACTATATAAGTTGGAAATAAATTTTTTTTCACATATAATAATTGGATTTTCTAAAATTTTTGTTGTAACGATCGCCGCCACTAGACCCCCTAGTCTCATCCTCGCGCACATAGAAACCACATGGGATTCATTGTTATTTCTCATATGTGAGAAGAATACCTGTCATTACGACATTACGACAAACCTCAGGTGGTGTCGGTGAAATGTATTGTTATATTTTGTAACTAGATGGTATAAAATAGATGAGTCCCTTTTGAAATATATATATAAGTACCAACTGATGTAAGTGATGTTAGCTCAATTGACCATTTTTATATCTTTCAAATGAAAGAAAATTTAGGATGTGAATCTTTGTTATAAGCAAAGATTCGATTATTTCTTCCAGAGATTCTTTGCTTACTAATAATTCCCCTAAATGGGGCCAGGCCATCAATCACTCTTATGTCTAATTTGATTTAATTGAATATTTGTATTCTTCGATCGCATGTAATAAAAAAAACAAATGCAAGTAGGAGTATATTATTCTCAACACTCGTTGTTGAGGGATGACGGGTGAGTTAATTGGTGACAGATAGACGAACTCCATACCACACTAAACAAACAAGTAGACTTTCACGAATATGGTTGTTAAAGAGCATCTTCAACCGTATTTTATTTTTTGTCTTACCCAAAATATATAAGGAATATACTATAATTTTCCTTTATTTTTTCATACACATAATTATTGAGATGGGAATTGAGGTTCAAGAAAAGGGAGAAGAGAGAGAGAGTTCTTTTTTCTTTTTTTGAGGGAAAAGAGATTGTTCTTGTTGGCGACAATTGTGGATTTCTCAAGTGAGAACTGGTTTGGTACATGTACGCTAGTGAAAATCGACCAAGGCAACATATCTAACAATTGTGGTTGGGAATTGATTGTGCTACTTTCATTTTTGTTGATGTCACTCCTCTTTTCTCACAAAACAAATCATCTAATAAAAACACTAAGGCCCCGTTTGATAAAGCTCTTAAGGGTTGGGATTGGATTACTAAGCCGAAGGTATTAACAATACTGCGTTTGGTTTCCAAAATTGGTTCGGATTCGTAGTCCGTTGAGATTACGACGCCGAGGATCAGGAGGTATTAGCAATATCCCGTGGGACTTGGTATTCATAATCCGAACCCAAGCCCTTCTCATTACCAATTTCTTCTATCAATCCAATCTCATCATCTAATCCCATCTCAAACAAACATGACATTAATAATCTCATCATCTAATCTCATCCCAAACAAACATACTCATTATCAATCCCTTCTCATTACTAATCCCATTTCCTTACGAATCTCAATCCTAATCTCACCTCCTTACGAATCACATCCATCTATCACTGTTATCAAACGGAGCCTAAGGGGAGTAGCATTAACAAAAATGAGAGTGGCAAAATCACTCCCCGTGTGGTTTTTTCATTTTTCTTTTTTACATTGAAGGACGAGAAGTCATATAAAAATAGGTTGAGTTGAGTGAGGTGGCAAAGTTCGACAACGCCAAACTTGCTGTAAAAAATCAGCACAAGAAACCAATTTATCGAATTTTTGGCAGCAATTTTTTTTTTAATTTTTGGATCCGTATTGGCAGCAAGTTTGACTAAGGGATGAAGAGCCTCTTGCCATATTTTTATTGTTAAAATTTGACAATGACAAGGAATTTGGTGTTCCGGTAGACTTGTAACGCCACGAAATTTCGGAGTCATTAATAAATATTTCAAAGATTATTATCACAAAAAAATTTCATAGATTTACAACGTCACCATTTCAAAAGCATATGTCATTATATTACAACCATTTCGAATAAATCAAAATATTACATTTTCCAAATAAACTTAGAAGCTTCCAAAATAAAGTCCACTTAAATTAGTCAGAGCAACTATGCGCACGGAAACCAAGGTTTTCAGCTTTTTCCTCAATAGGATTGTACTCAATCGAATCGTACGACACTTCTGTTCCATCTTCAGTACCTGGCGTTCGAGTCACCAGGTCAACATTGTACCGTGAGCAATAACGCTCAGTAGCCAAAACCCACCCGAACCCATAACTTACAAACAAAGACAAGTGCAATACAGTTAAATTAAAAGGCAATTTAAGCAACAAACGATCAATTTCAATTACTAGCCCTTAACTCAGAATTTCGCTTGACATACTTTACAGGTCTTACTCTCACAATTCTAGGTCCATCAGGCTACCCCCAAGGTCCTGCTTGGTCACCCCCACAATTCTAGGTCCATCAGGCTACCCTCAAGGTCCTGCTAGGCTACCCTCAATACCTGAGGTCCTGTCAGGCTATCCCTGAGGTCCTGTCAGGCTATCCCTGAGGTCCTGCTTGGCCACCCTAGCTACATTGGGTCTTTCAGGCTGCCCTCAAGGTCCTATCAAGCTACCCCCGATAACACGAGGTCCTGCTTAGCCCACAACCTTTCACATTATTCCATTTTTCCATTAATCCTATTTTCATGTCTAAGGTGTTAAATCCATACACCACAACCAACTCCAGGAACCTATTTGTCCATTCTGCAAGCACAATAAAATATCATGCAATCCCACATTTTAATTAAGCATAATTATCATACTACAACATTTCATTTAAATAATCGTGCAATAACATTCATCATGCGATAAAAACAAATTAAGCGATTCCTTTCAATTTTTTTTCTTTTCTTTGCCAAAATTAAAGTCTATGTTTAATCTACATCACCTCCAAGTGTCGACAATATTAGAATAGTTCGTATTTGCACAAAACTAGGATCAAATCGAAGTTGTTTAACTTTGGGACTGTTATGATTAGCTTTTAATACACTAGGGTGAGAATTACCAGCTAATCTAACTCAAGGGGTTAAACAGTAGTTATTCTAGAACAGTTCAATATTTCCAGCGGCTGCCTTTCTTTCTTTTCTTTTTCTTTTTAAAAAACAAAACAGAGGCAGTGTTCGAACGAAATGAGCTTCCGGCCAGGACTCGATCGGTGATGTCGGGTTCGATTATTTTCATACCGAAACACGAAACGATCAATACGGAACATAAAATATATTTAGGGAGGTGAGTTCGGACTACCTCTTGTCCGGCGCGACGATTCACGGAGAGGTTCGGTGGCGGATCGGAGCAGCAGCTGAACTCGGTAGTTGGTGATGGTGCTAGGGCTGTGATGACCCGGCTGGCTGTTCTTCTCTCTCACTCTCTCTCTCTCTACTATTCCCTCTCTCTGCCGAAGTGGGAAAACAAAAGGGAGGCAGGGGTTTTAAAAATTGGTTTGGATTTGCCTTAAGGGTATTGACCCATGGAAGATTATGTGCTGTCTACTAGTGAGGGATTTAGGGAGGAGATGAGGGATTTTGTTCCCCTTTATTCACAGCCGAAATTTGCAATGGGGAAGGGTTTGATTTGGTCAGAGCAACACACGCACACAAGGAAAAAAATACTCGCCGGGTACGAGCACGCATGATCGATTACGGAAATAAAATTTGGTGTGACGACATGAAAAATTTTCCCATTAAATAAACTAACGAGAAAAATAATATTTTTGTTTTGATAATAATAATTATTTATAAAAAAAATATCGGGTCTTTACAAGACTTGCTAAAACTAATGTATTATTTTAGTTTTCACAGCGGAAATTACTCCATTTTTAGAAATATAAATTAAGTACATACACATATATTGGAACTTATATCAACTCAATTTACAAAGAGGGAATTAGTAAATATATGTGTCAATATATATATATATATATATATATATATATATATATATATATATTCCTTCACCTAAGGTCATAAATGGTTTATTACCATCAGCGGATCTGGACCATCTATTATACAAATCACGACGGTGTGGTAGTCCATATATTTTCCCTATATAAATCTTGACCGTTTGATTTAACACACATTTTTCTACATAAATCTCCACCCTTCATTCAATCCTTGGCATTGGATGGCTCAGATAGATTTCATCCGACGGTTGAGAGTTGCTCAAAATGGTTTCAGTCAAATTTTTGGTAATGATTGGGTGGACGAGAGGTGCTCATTACGGGAAGATTATATGGACTATAATTTCAGTCATACAAAGACTTGATTGGGTGCTATAAATCGGGTAAGACTTTATACAGGATTTTTTGTAATTTCAGTCATACAAACAAAGACTTTATACAAGATTTCTGAAATTGCCATTGATTGGCGTTAATTGGGTGAGAATATAATGACATGCTATAAATCAAGTAAGAGAATATAATGACATGCTATAATGCCATTGATTGGGTGAACGAATTGGTAATGATTTATTTGCCGAACAAATTTTTTGTTAAGTCTAATTTTGGGTGAACGAATTTCTCTCTCGCTCTCTCCGTAATTGTTTTCGTTCTAGTTCTCTTTCCTGTCTCCTTAACTCTTGCCCTCTCTCCAGTTCTATCTCCACAGGTATGACTCTTTATTCTATAGAGGTGCTCATGTTTGTTGTTTAGAAAATTAGTTCTTTATTCTCTATCCGTGGTGAATTCTCTATCCAGTTCTTCTTCTTTTTCCCCATGTCTTGGAATCTCGAAGCTTCCAACTTTAATTTAAAGACGGTAGGCGTTCGTGTTCTCATTTCAATTTTGCGTATTGATTAAAACAGATGGGTTGGTGTGTGCCCTTTTTTCCAAAGCAGGATTTTACGTACTCTAAAGCAGAATTTTCCTCTATTCAATTGCTGTAGAAGCATTTTACTAAGAAGTACTCAAACTAGGTACATATGGCTTAACCATGAAGAACCCATATTTTGCGATTAGAAATGAGAGAGTGAGAGCAATTATGCAATTACAAATGAGTGAATGCAGATATGCATTTTACTAAGAAATTAAAAAGAACCCATGAAGCCCTTTGCGGATTAAATTTGCTTTCATGCCCATACCGGCACACCCCTAATGATTGGAGATTATGTGAATTCTATTATTGTTATTATTGTTGTTTTTGTTGGGCGATAAATTTGCTTTCATATGTTTTGTTCTTTGAAGATGTTGCATTTGTTTTTTTCACAACGGTGGTGCTCCTCGTGGCATGAATATCTCAACTTTGAGCTGCAAAATCGTTGGGTTTACTTTATGCCGGCTTTATTCTTTGCATATAAATTATTTGACAAAATGCCTGAAAAATAGAATGCAGTGGATAATTAGGCATTAGGTTGTTTTTGGTTTTCGGTGGAGGTTTGAATGTTGTTTGCTCAAGTGGTGTACACTGTTGACTGTCCAATAACTACAAACTCATTACTCAGCATTTTTTGATTTTGGCAAGATGTTGGTTGGGGATTGAATATTTTTGAAGTTTTAGGTACACTGTTGTATTCCATTGGCGTAATAAATGAAAAAATGGTAGGTAGAATCCATATGATTGATTAATTTTTGTAAATTAGGAAATGGTTTGACAAGTTAATTGGATTCTAACTTTAACCTTGGTGTACTTAATTCTACTATCCGTATGTCGTATATATACATTCTAACTCTAACGTTAGGAGCACTAAAGGAATCCTTCGTAAAATTTGGTAATCTATCCCATGAGAAACGAGAATGTAGGGGCATGAGTTCGGACCAAGTTATTTTTTTTTACATTCTTCAACTGACTTTGTACTTGCAGTTTCAACCTCTTTGAGACAGAAATATCGAAATTGTAATTCATGATGAGCGGGACCACAATGTCAACGCCTTATTTGTAATCTGTGATGCCGTGATGAGCGATCACAACAAACTTCATATACAGTGATCACAACGAACAAGGATTTCATTCCAATTGTGATATAAATACATTCCTATTGTTTTTGTTTTTTTTGTTCAAATGAAGAACTTTTAAGTTTTACTTCTTATATTTCTGCAGCTTATTCAACCAACAGATGTTGCTGAAGCTTTTTTGGCACTGCCGATTTTGAGTGAGTGTGAAATCTGGGTCCTTGATTAACCCAACAGACCATGCCGATTTTGTGTATGTATAAATCCCAAGAACCTTAGCTAAAACATATAATGGTCAGATACATTTGTAAGGTACCCATGAATAATGCTCTTCTTAGTTACTGTAGAATTTTCAGTGTTCAAATGATTGTGTGGTGGTATGGATTTGGCGCAATATCTCATTCGATTAAAAACCCATATGATGGTTGGTTCAAATTTGTGGTCGGGACATTTAGTTAAGTACGAAAATTGTGAAGCATTTTTTTATACCGATATCCCCTTCAATTTTATGATTGTTGCATTTCATCATTGTTTCATTACTTTGGTTGGTTTCAATATTTTTTTGGTTTCATGTGCAGCTAATGGTGGTGTATCGGTAGCCAATTAATGTAGGTTTTTCTAGGTTTTCACTCCATCTGTAGCCATTTGGAGCACAAATTAGTGTCGTGTTCACTCAATCTCACTACTCCACAATTTTGTTTTTTTAGTTACTCCCTCCGTCCCATTTTCATTGTCCATTATTCCTTTTTCACTTTTTTGTCTATTGCGTATATCTTTCAATCTATAATGTTTTTCATGAATTTGACATCTTTGTATTATAGAACAAATTGAAATCTATCAAACAAGATCCATATTGCATATTTTTAGAGATTCACATTGGAAGATATAAGCGATTGAAAACTAACACGAACATCAAAAAAGGACAATGAAAATGGGACGGAGGGAGTATTTGTTTGGGAAGGTTCAGCCAATTTATGTTAGGTTAAGGTAACTCTGTTATGTTAATCAAATTGTGTTTCCTATTTTCTCTATTCTATTTGTTTGAGTGCTATTCTATTAATAAGTTTTTGATAGTTGATAATTTTTCCTTATCTGTATTTCTCGCCTCTAATGTGGTAATGAAAAAATTGGGTGTGGTAACATAAACACGTTGATATTGTTTTTATATGATTTAGGGTCTTGCGAAGTGTGTCTGTCGTGTCACATGTCTCCGAAGTGTCTGACACAAATACGGCAATCTCTAGAAGTGTCAGTGTTACATAAAACTAAGCGACCCCCCGATGCTATATGAACATGATGATACTTTGTTCACGGATACATTGTTGATTTGCATGTGTTGATTGTTTGATCCGTGCCTTCAGGCACAGACATGCACTAGAAGAACTCTGTTTGACCCTAATTTAAGAAAAATATTCCCGTATAAATCAGCTTCGTTGACGGGGGTGGTCAATAGTTTCGTAATTCATTTTAGTTGAGTTCAAAATGCGTTTCGTGGTGCCTTCAAGCACAGGCAAACCCTAATTGAATACAAGATCCAACGGCCTCAAACAAAAGTCCGCACATAGCTTATATAAGGGATCCCTTAGGTGAAGTGGACTCTGATAAGCACCCGGAAATGGAATATAGGGTGCGCTAGTAACTAGGCTTAGTGTTAATTTAAGTGCTAATTGGTTGTTTTTAATGATTTTTGCTCGTAGAATGTTTTGGTGTTGTTTTGCAGGCGAATCGCCTAAGAAGGAGCTTTAAAGGCCAAGGCGTGGCCAAGGCGCAGCCCGAGCAGAAGACCAACGGCCAACACCCAGGCAAGGCAGAAGCAATGGCCAAGGCTGAAGCAGAATGGCCAAGGCTAGACCAAGGCGCAGCCCGAGCAGTGCAGCAGTAAGGAAGGCCCCTATCGAGCTCAGCATCGATGGGAAGAAAGGCATTACATCGATGCCGAGTGGTGTAGCTCACTTGGTCCTTAAGAGCGTCAGCATCGATGGGAGAAATGGCTTGACATCGATGCCGAGCCTCTTAGTGGCCAGCGTATGGCCGTGGCCAGCGATGCCGAGCGCAATAGCGGAGCATCTTCAGAGAATATTCCAAACGGGAAATAAAAGGAGTGATGTAATGACATCCAAAACAAGTAGTTAGGACGTTTTTGGGTATAATTCTAGATCTAGGATAGATTTGCTTGCATCTTAATTTTGTTCTTGAGTGTTCTTAAATTTCCAGCTTTGAATATTTCAATTTCTGCCTTTAATTGTTAGTTTTTGATATTTTTGCCTTAATTAAAGTTGTTACTCTTCTTCCGATCTATCGTTTGATCCATTTTATTTCTAGTCTTGTCTTTTCAATTATGCTTAGTCAATTTTCGCTTGCTCTTATCTTCGTAGATATGCGTGAGTAGTTTCAAGGGTTGGGTCATGGGATGATCAGCATCCCGTGACTTGGGCGAAAATTGCGTTTTTTCACCAATAATACTTTAATTTCTAGATTTGAAAATTAATGTGGGGTTCGGATTCATTTGGGGAATTACCGAGGTGTTAACCTCTTTGATCATGTGTAGGTAGGAGCATAGACTACCTACCACACATGATGCTTAGAGCTCTATCGCTCGAGGGGTTTACCAAATGAGTTCTAGAGCTAGCTTGATAATCGAATCTCTTTTCCCCGGTTTTGATACCTACAATTGTGTATTTTAAATCACGTGAATTGGTGAAAAGTGTGATTTAGCCCAAGTCATGAGTGCTAGGATTCCTAGACCTAACCTATCTTTTTCTTAGTTAATTCGCTCTTAATTTAGCCATTTTAATTCCACCGTTCAAAGTAAAACCAAGTTGACTGGCTAAAAGTCGAAAACCTTACTTGCATCCACAAATCCGAGGCAAGCCATAAACTAATTCCCTTGGGTACGATCCCGGACTTCTCCGGATTATTTTGCTTCATCGATATTCAAACCCTACGCTTGGAGTAATATTCTTCTACGTTGGAAGATATAGCGAAGCATTTTTGGCGCCGTTGCCGGGGATTTCTTATTATGGCTTTCTTGGAGGTTCGACAAACCACTGTAAGTATCCCGCTTTCGTCTCTTAGTAGTAGTTTATGTGTTAGTTTACGTGTTAGTAGCTCGTGTTTAGTTGGGTGGATACCTCTAACCTGACTGTGATGTCTAACCTGAGGTGTAACGAAGCCTAACTAAATATCGAGCTATCTTATTTATTTAGTTAGTTAGTTTAATTTGATTGCATTGCTTAGCCGAGGTGGTGGCATAACCCCTCGCATATCTTGATTGTTGAAGTTGAGGTGGCGGCATAGCCCATCCAGTCTGTTAGTTTGCTGTTAGTAGTTAGTAGTTGTTTTTGTGTATGCGTGTGTTTCGAAACCCGACTTCAAATCGACTTCATTGCTCTTCTTCACCACCGAGGATCCGCAGCATTGTCAGGGCGTATCCTGCCCATTCTCCTCCTCGTAAAGTAAATCGCAATAGCAAAGGCCCAATGGCCGAAGCAGCTCCAGTTCGTACCTTGCGTGATTATCTGAATCCTGAACGTGCTCCTCAAGTATCGCCTATCGTTATTCCAACACCGACCGCTGGGAACGCATTCGAATTCAAGGCTAAATATTTGAGGGTAATTCCAGAGTTCCGGGGGAGAGAATTGGAAGATCTATATTTGCATATTCGGGAATTCGAGAATATTCTGCACTCTTTTGTTACAGTTCAGGGGCAACTTGACCAAGCTCGGTTGAAATTATTTCATTTCACTCTCAAGGACAAAGCAAAACAGTGGTTCAACTCGTTGAAGCCTCAATCGTTGCGTAATTGGGGTGAGGTCCAGGATGCTTTTACTTCTAAGTTCTTTCCCGCAAGCCGTACTAAGTTACTTATCAATCAGATTCAAAGTTTCAAGCAAAGAGATAGAGAGACGTATCACAAATACTGGGAGAGATACAAAGACTTGCTTATGTCGGTTCCACACCACAATTTTCCATTATATCTCCGAGTTAATTACTTCTACACCGGATGCTCCCAAGAAAGTAAGCAGCTTTTGGATACGATGGGTGGTGGTGATTTCTTGGGAAAAACACCGGAAGACGCTTGGGATTACTACGAATCCTTAGCTGAAAGGACTCAGTCGTGGCAGTTCACTGATCCAGGGGATAGAGCGATGTTCTCTTAAGGTCCTACGGGCTCAGGCAAATTCTCTATTGCGGAGCATACAGCTGTTGAAACTCGATTGGAAGAGATTGCCCGAAAACTTGACAAGTTGGAACTTAAAAGTAGGGGTGGGCATGCCTGACACGAAAAACAAAATAAATTCATATAATTGAGCTAAAAATAAACATTTTTATGGGTAATTCTATACATTGGACATTAGTTTAATGAACTGTCAACTAAAAAAAATAAAAATTTAGTGAAAAGTATGACTTTTTGACATGACAACACAACCCGAATATGACACGAAGATTTGATAAGTTGAAAAATATTGTGGGATTTTATTAATAAGATTTTGATATATAACACGAAATTGACACGAAATTACCTATTACCCACCTCTACTTAAAAGCGCTCAATCTCAAGAAGTGAAAGTCGTACAACAAACGGAGGAGATTTGTGTTATTTGTGAGATGGTAGGTGTAATAACTCTGAATTTCAATGAATAAAAAGTTATTTTTATTATTCGAGTTATTAATTTTAATTTCTTGAATTACTTTAATTCTTGTAGATTGTCATAATTGCACTTTGGCCCCTCAAGTTTTATTTCTTGCGCTTTAGTCCTACTTAGCAAGTCTAGTTAGCATCTAACCATTCGGTTAGAGTAACTAAACCGAAAAGTAATCTAGTCTTTGCAAAATGACCGTTTTGCCCCTCATTGGAACTTTTGACCCTTTTGAACCCTAGACTTGGAATTTTAATATTCTTTTTCTTTTAATCAAATTGGTTTATTTCTTTGTCCATTGGACAATAATGGTTAGGGAAACTATTACCCATTGGATAATAGAATCTCATTTGTTTATATTAAAAGTGTATCTACTTTAAAGTACTTTTTGATTATTTTAATATTAAAAGTGACCTAATAGCTATTATCCATTGGATAATAGATGTTAGGAGGAGTTTTAACTATTGAACAATAGAGTAAATCTTTCAAGTACTATGGGATCATTAAATTAATCACTTTCTTTAATCACATGGGAAAAGTACTATTATTTTAATCAAAAGTGCATAGTTCCAAAAATACCATTTTATTTTATTTTATTGGGATTTCAACCATTATTGTACATGTATATATATGTGTATATATGTATTAGTACCTAATTGTATATTATATTGCCCAAAGGTACCCTTGCCTATTTATTGAGTTGGTAAGAAAATCCTAGGCATTAAGACTACCTTAGATTTTAAAGTACCAAGAAAATACTTCTTTATTTGATTTCCTTGCATTTTATGACACATGTATGCTTATATATATATATATATATGTATGTACCTTGCTAGAGAGAGAGAGAGAGAGAGAAGGCCGAGAGAGGGAGAGGCCGAGAGAGAGAGAAGAGGGAGAGGAGAGAGAGAGGAAGGAGAGGGAGGGAGATTTGATTTGAAATCCATGCATTGAACCACCTTTGGTACTTCCAATCTTGGAGATTCATATTCTTCCAACCAAATCTCAACCCTAGTGTACTCCTTTGAACACCTTGCAATTTCTCAACCATTGGATCTTGTACAATTCACATCTCAACCATCCATTTGATTCAAGAATCCAATCTAGTACCAACATAGCCATGCAAACCTAGGATTTTCCATTGATCTTTCCATAAAAGTTGGATTTGATTTGATTTAAAAATTGGGGAATTTAGAGAGAGAGGGGGCCGACCTTGATGGGGGAGGAGGAACCCTTTGCCTATAAATAGAGGCTCACTCTTCACTTGAAAATCACACCTCAAGCAATTAGCTCCTCCTTCTCTCTAGAATTCAAGCTTTCTTTGTTCCAAGTTCAAGAACTTTCTTTGTTCTTGAGAGTTCTTGAGCGAAACCACTAAACCACTCCCAAAACCACCCGACGATCTTAAAAGTAGTGTAATAGTAGTTAGGAAGTTGTTTCTAGGAAAAGTAATCCAAAACTTTTCCTTTCGAAGCAATCGGAGGGCCGTTACGCTGCCGAAATCAAAACCGACGTCCAACCACCGCCTAGGAGAACGGTAGTGATCCTTACTAAATTTTCAAATGTTTACTTTATTTTCGTTAAGTAATTGTAATCTTGCTATGTGAACCTCTACTTACTTCCTTGAAGTTTAAAAAGTGACTTTGATCGTTGATTGAAAAGTAAAAATGCATGATTATGTTGTTTATGGTATTCAAGCATGCTATGTGACTTAGATGTTCTTATTATACTATTTTGAAGTTGGAATGAATGCATGTTGTATGTAAAAGTCCCACACGCGGAGTCTTGCATGCGAACGTGACACGAAAACCAAGAAAGTAGCAACATGGCACCTAGGGTGTGCTTAACAAGGTTGTTGTGTTTTCCGGGTTGGAAAATATCTTCGAAACTACGTAATGACTATTTCAAGGGTATTACGTAAGTGTGTGTGTGTGTGTGCCAATGGGAACCCGGTGCGGCGGAACCATTGTGAGGGTACTCGAAAGACCGGAACGGCGGAATCGAGGTTGGGTGTGTATGGCTTGGTTATCCGCGTTACGGAGCCAATGCAATGTGTGTGCCAATGGGAACCCGGTGCGGCGGAACCATTGTGAGGATACTCGAGAGCCCGGAACGGCGGAATCGAGGTTGGGTGAGTTAAAAAGGTGTTTTTGATAAAGGTAATAACTAAATGGTTAACGATGAGTCAACGCCAACGATAGTTACAAGCGAATGTGAACATGTTAGCATTATTGTCTTTTATCCCTGCTTGTGTACTTATCATGTGGAAATCGATGCTATTAAGTAGGATTATACTATTGAGCCTTCGTAGCTCATGGTGTTGCCTTTTTGGTGACCCTGGCATATTATATGGGTGGTGACGCCGGTATAATATGTCAGATTTGATAGATGAACAGGGCGAACTATTCACCTTGGAGGCGTACGGAGCCGAAGAACTCGCTAGGTTGGAGGAACAAGAGGAGCCGTAGAATAGGACTTCTTAGTTCCCTTTTTGTTGTCTTTTGAATTTCAAATGCTCTTATGAGAGCCGTATTGTAATAATGAGCAATGACTCACTTATTTCTGTAATAAATTATTTCCTTAACGTACCTAAAATTAGGGGTGTTACAGTAGGGCATTCAACTGAGGCTTGTCCAAATATCCCGGCTTTGAAGAACGTGATTAGTGGGCTTGCTCAAGAAGAGGTTCATGCAGTTCAACGTTTCGAGCCGTATCCTCAATATTCGGGAACACGTCAACACCCAGGATTTCGTTGGAGTCAACCGGACGTAGGGGGTTCTTCTTCTTCTCAAGCTCCACCGCAAGCTCCTCAATTACCATGGAAACAACCACAAAACGCTTTCCGATTCCCTAATTCTCAAGGTCCGCCCGGTTTTGCTCAACCCGGTTCATTCCAACATGCAAACCAATTTCAATAGCCACCTGCTCAGTTCCAACAACAGCAACCTACCCAATTCCAACAGCAACCTACCCAATTCCAACAACAACCACCAAAGCGTTCTTGGGAAGATCAATTTAGTGCTCTCTTGCAAAGCCAAACTGTGATTAATGAGCAACAAACTCAAATGATGAATGATATTAGGAATCAATTGGGGAAGTTGACAACTACGGTGGGTATGCTTCAACAAGAGAAAGGTAAGTTTCCAACTCAACCTCAACCTAATCCACAATCAACACCTACTCCGCCTAATTCTCAAGGTCTTCACTTTGCTAGCTCTTCGGTGACTTTCCCCGAGCAAGCAAAGGCTATTATTTCTCTTCGAAGTGGAAAGGTGGTGGATAATCAAGTGGTGATGCCTCCGGAGCCGTCCTTGTTGCCTCCTTCTATCGATTGTTCAAGTCCTACGCCGCCTCTTGGGGAATCTCCCAAGGAGCCGAGCAATGAGGTTTTAGAAGATAAGGCAAAGGAAAAGGGTAAGGAGAAGGAAAGCGGTCCGGATCCTAAAATTGTTCCAATACTGGCACCCTTCCCCAATCGTTTGAGGGCTTTGGCAAAACCAAATTTGAATACGGAATTGCACGAGTTGTTCAATCAAGTGAAGATCAACATACCTCTTCTGGATGCTATCAAGCAAATCCCGTCATATGCCAAGTTTCTTAAAGATTTGTGCACTCGAAAGCGCAAGTTGAATGTTCAAAAGAAGATCTTCTTAACCGAGCAAGTGAGTTCAATTATTCAAACGAGTATCGCTCCGAAATACAAGGATCCAGGGAGTCCCACCATTGCTGTCACTATTGGAGGGAAACGTATCGAGCAAGCTCTACTTGATCTTGGTGCAAGTGTCAATCTACTTCCATATTCTGTTTATCGGGAGCTCGGGTAAGGGGAAATGAGACCGACTCGTGTCACGTTACAATTGGGCGATCGGAGTGTTCGAACACCGAGGGGAGTAGTAGAAGATGTTTTAGTGCAAGTTAGACAGTTCGTCTATCCGGTGGACTTCGTAATTCTTGATACCAATCCAACTGATTCTTTGGCCACTTCTACCCCAGTTCTTCTTGGAAGACCTTTCCTAGCCACGGCGGATGCGGTTATAAATTGTCGAAACGGATTGCTCAACATGACCTTCGGGAACATGAAGATGGAGGTTAATGTTTTTAATGTGGGCAATCAAATGGGGGATGATGAAGACGTGGATGAAGTAAGCTTAATTGATACTCTCGTGGAGGAACATGTCGACGAATTGCTTTTTCACGATCCCTTGGAAGTTGCTCTTACGGCGGATGAAATTGAATTTCTAGAGTCCTCCGAAGTGAACTATCTTTACTCGCTACTCAATGAAACGGATGAGGTGTTTGCAATGGATGCATGGGGGCCCAAAGTGGAAGAATTTGAAGAACTTCCCGTATTGGAAAAGAAAGTACTACCTTCTAGTGTAGAGCCACCAAAATTGGAATTGAAGCCTTTACCGGACACATTGAAGTATGTTTTCCTTGGAGATAACGATACCTATCCGGTAGTCATTTCTTCATCTCTCGGGAATCTCCGAGAGACAAAATTGATCAATTCACTCAAGAAGCATAAGAAGGCTATTGGATGGAACATTGCTGATATCAAAGGGATTGATGCTACCTTGTGCTCTCACCATATTGCTTTGGAAGAAAATGTTAAGCCATCCCGCCAACCCCAACGCCGGTTGAACCCGATTATGAAGGATGTAGTACGGGCGGAGGTTCTCAAGTTGCTTGATGTGGGAATTATTTATCCTATCGCCGATAGCAAGTGGGTGAGTCCGATCCAAGTTGTTCCAAAGAAGTCTGGAGTTACAGTTGTACGTAATGAGGAGAATGAGTTAGTGCCAACACGGGTGCAGACGGGCTGGAAGGTTTGTATTGATTATCGGAAACTCAACGCCAGCACAAGGAAAGATCATTTTCCCTTACCATTCATTGATCAGATTTTGGAACGTATAGCGGGGCATGCTTTCTATTGCTTCTTGGATGGGTACTCTGGGTATAACCAAATTGAAGTTGCTCTAGAAGACCAAGAGAAGACGACGTTCACTTGCCCGTTCGGAACTTTTGCTTATCGCCGGATGCCATTTGGGTTATGCAACGCTCCGGGGACTTTTTCAAGGTGCATGATGGGAATTTTTAGCGATATGGTTGAGAAGATAGTTGAGGTCTTCATGGATGACTTCTCTGTTTTTGGTGACTCTTTCGACGAGTGCTCGGCTAATTTGGAGAAAGTGCTGACGCGGTGTGAAGAGAAGAATTTGGTATTGAATTGGGAGAAATGTCACTTCATGGTAACAGAAGGTATCGTTCTTGGTCACATTGTGTCGTCCAACGGAATCGAGGTGGATAAGGCCAAGGTTGACCTAATTCGGAATCTCCCTACTCCGAAGTGTGTGAAGGACATTCGATCTTTCTTGGGACATGCCGGCTTCTATCGAAGATTTATTAAGAATTTCAGTGCTATTGCTCGGCCTTTATGTTATTTGCTTTCAAAGGATGTTCCTTTTGAGTGGACCCCAGCATGTGAAGAGGCTTTCAACAAGCTCAAATCCAGTCTTATTTCACCACCTATCGTGCGATCTCTTGATTGGGAATTACCGTTTGAGCTTATGTGTGACGCAAGTGACTACGCAGTCGGAGCTGTTTTGGGGCAAAGGAAAGAGAATGAGACTTATGTGATTTACTATGCTAGTAAGAGATTGAATAATGCTCAAATGAACTACTCAACTACAGAAAAGGAGTTGCTAGCAATTGTCTTTGCTTTGGAAAAGTTTCGGTCTTACCTAGTTGGGGCTCCAATCACTGTCTATACTGATCATTCTGCGCTCAAGTATCTTTTCACGAAACCGGATGCCAAGGCACGCTTGATTCGATGGATTCTCCTTTTGCAAGAGTTTGATATTACAATCAAGGATAAGAAAGGGGTAGAAAATGTTGTGGCGGATCACTTATCGCGCTTAGAGTTCGAAGACCTCACCACTCATATTCCTATTGGAGATTCCTTTCCCGATGAGCAATTATTTGATATATCCTCCACTCCATGGTACGCGGATATCGTAAATTATTTGGTGACGGGTTTGACTCCCGCTCATTAGAATGTTCAAGAAAAGCGCCGTTTCCTAACCGAGGTGAAGAGGTTCTCTTTCGATGATCCATATCTTTTCAAATATTGTGCGGACCAACTTGTTCGCCGTTGTGTTCCTGATTCCGAGCAAGAAAGCGTAATTAAATTTTGTCACACGGAGGCCTGTGGGGGACATTTCTCTTTTAAGAAGACCGCCGCCAAGATTTTACAATGTGGATTTTATTGGCCGCACTTATACAAGGACACGTATGCCTTTTGCCGGGGTTGCGCGCGTTGTCAACTCTTGGGATGTGTTACTCAACGGAACGAGATGCCCCTTACTCCCATCATTATCATTGAAGTCTTCGATTGTTGGGGAATTGATTTCATGGGTCCGTTTCCTTCGTCTTTCGGTTACCTCTACATTCTATTGGCGGTTGACTACGTATCGAAATGGGTTGAAGCTATTCCTACGCGCATAAATGATCATTCCGTGGTGGTTGAATTCTTGAGGGACAACATTTTATCAAGGTTTGGGATGCCAAGGGCTATCATCAGTGATCAAGGGTCTCACTTTTGCAACCGGGCTATTGCCGCTTTGATGAGGAAGTACTTTATCATTCACAAGGTTTCAACGTCTTATCATCCTCAAACAAACGGTCAAGCGGAGCTCGCGAATCGAGAAATCAAGAACATCTTGGAGAAATCGGTTAATCCCAACCGCAAGGATTGGTCAAATCGCTTGGTGGATGCTTTATAGGCTTATCGGACTGCTTACAAGACAATTTTGGGAATGTCTCCTTATCGACTCGTTTATGGGAAAGCCTGCCATTTACCGGTGGAACTTGAACACAAGGCTTATTGGGCAATCAAGAAGCTCAACTTCAATTTACCTCTTGCTGGTGCTCATCGGAAGCTTCAATTGACGGAACTTGAGGAAATGAGGTATAATGCTTACGATCATTCAAGTGCTTATAAGTCTAAGATTAAGGAAAGGCATGATAAAAGAATTGTGATTAAAAACTTTGAACCGGGCCAAAAAGTTTTGTTGTATAACTCTCGTTTGCATCTTCGTCCCGGTAAATTGCGGTCCCGATGGGCCGGTCCTTATGTGGTTAAAACTGTCTTTTCTCATGGTGCAATAGAAGTAGTGAACATGAATAATGGTTCGTTTTTAAATTGAACGGTCAAAAGCTTAAGCCTTTTCTTGGGGGCTTCGAAATTGGAGAGCCCGATGAAGTTTTGGTCGATCCTGTGTACTCGGATGACCCTGTTTGATACCTTGTTTTAATTTAAATTGCACGGGAAGCGAAAGCGTAACCGCTGAACTTAACTGTTTGTCGGACACGGCCCCCAGGTAGGGGGTACCCACCATTGACTTGGGTATATGTAGCTCCGCACGCCGCTACTAAAAAAAGGATCGCGTGCCCAGCTCCGGTTCGAAGGGCAAAACCATTTAATATCAGTGACATAGGGTTTTAATTAGCCTTTCTGATAGGAGTAATTCACAATAAACCACTCACGCCTTCCAGATTAGCCCCAACGGGGGCGATAGGGATCCTTAGGTTAGGCCTTGATATTCCCGTGCTAACGCACTTGGCTCTATCTTGTTGCTTGCCTGGTTATGATCTTAGGGGACGCTGAACTTAATTGTTTGGCGGAGTCTAGCTGTGACTTTGACGCTCCGAGTTCTGATATTAAATTTGTAAATATTGTACATATTTGCTTTTCTTTCTTGCTTTGTTCACTTTTAGTTTAGCTTTGCATGTTTTGTTTAGTTTTGGTTATGTTTTGTTTTATGTTTGTATCGAATAAAATCTTGGAGATAAATCACATGAAAAGATATCACCAATGTGCTAGTGTAACAAGGGCTTTCAATAGCTTTTCTTGGTAATAGTTTATCGTTAATGATCCATGCACTCCGCGATTGCCCCTAATCGGAGGCAACTTAGGTCTGTGAGTGAGGTTTGATATTGCCTGGAGTGCACGCTAGGTTGTATCTTGTCCTTGCTTGTTTTTGATCCTAGGGGACGCTGAACTTAATTGATTGGCGAGGTCGAGCGATAAATTTTATTACGGGCGCTAGCATAACACATATTCAACGGTCTAGTATAGCCACCCATTACTTACCCCTTCGGTAGGAAATGGGAAGAAAAGTATGACTCGTGTGATCGCGTAATGATCAGGTGGTGCATTTCATTCTGTGTTGCATGTTTTGTTTTGTTCCTTGCATGTTCTTTGTGTTTGTCTTTATTTTCTGTCTTTTCATTTTGGTTTAATTTGAAGCCGGATAACACGGGCCGGTGGTTCTAATGTCAATTGTTTTGTGGAAGGTCGTTCTCTTAAGTCTTCTGCAGGGTTTATGTGCTACCACACCAGCCTTGGTGGATTGGGTCTAAAGCCGGAGTGAGTGAGGCATTCAGGAGCCCTAAGCATGGGTGCGGCTAGGCGCCGCGGTTGTTAGTCCGATAAAGCTTTGGATATGGCCCTGTGTGACTAGCTATGGTTCCGAGTTGGTAGAACCGAAGGAGTGAACCCTGGAAGCATCTAATCTGGCTGGAGCAAAACATTGGCATAAAATCCTCCAACTTGGTCGAGGTATTTAGGGGTTGACATTCCCCTTGGACGGTACATTCGCACACTTTCTTCTCTTAGCTTTATTCTTAATGCTATGAGGGCATAGCATCGCTTTAAGTTGGGGGGAGGGGTTAGCTTATGTGCGCTTATGTGCCATTTGTTTGATTTTTGTGCTTTTTGTGTTGCATTTTTGTGTTTTGTGTTAAAATTAAAAATTTCAAAAACAATAGAAATTGTAAAAATCCAAAAAAATGAAAAAATTCAAAAAAATTTCAAAAATAAATAAAAGGTTTTTACTTGCAATCTTTCCTTTTGTCATGATTTTTAGTTTTGTTCATGACTTGTTGCATACTCAATCATTTTTAGTTGGCAAGAGTTCGTAGCAATCCTAAGAATTTTCGTGCTTCTTGATTTGCATGCTTAGTTGAAAATTGAATGGGTTAAGTTTCAAGCAAGTTTTTAAGCAAACTTTGGTCCATATCCCCACTTTTTCAATAAAATGCTTGTAGTTAGGTGAATAATCGCATGTCCATGACTAGTTGTGTTTAAATGTCGATTTTCAATCATTTTGGAATTCAAGGTGCACTTAGGAAAGGATACAAGGCATACTTTGCATGATCATACCACAAATGAGTCACCTTGTCCTACTTTGCATCCTGTTATTTTTCCGTTCTTTGCTTAACCTAGGTGACCGGTGTTTGGAGGGTTGTTTTGGTGAGTATTCATTGCTATTAAGGTGTTTTGGGGGATGTTGGATGAATTGATGGAAGTTTTGGGGACCAAATAGAAGCAAAGCAAAACCGTTGGAATTAAGGGGTTCGGCATCGATGGGTGGTACAATTTTACATCGCTGCCGAAGTGATTAAGTCCCTGGGCAGAAAGGGCGTCGGCATCAATGGATGCTGGAAGTTGACATCGCTGCCGAACTTGATATCGATGGGAAGGATTTATTTGCATCGATGCCGAGATCATTAGCAGCACAGATCAGTTTGGGTCGCGTCAGAAACCAAGGCAAATTCACTCCACCTTCAGAAACCAACTTTCCTTCTCTTTTTCCTCCATTGTTCAACCAAAACCCTAGCTCCAATCCTCCAATCACCCACTAAATCTCCCACCTCTTCCCAAGAAAAACCCCAATCCTCCATCCTCTTCAACAATCTTCAAGTTATCCTCCACCAATTTCAAGTTTCAAGCCAAAAATCAAGGTAAACCCACTTTTCTCTTCTTAAATCCGAAAATCTTCATATTCCACCAAAAATTCCGAATTTTTTTTTCTTGTTTTTCACCTATTAATTCATCCCCCACCATATTTAGACCATACATTCCATCTTTCCACCAAAAATCAGTCCACCAAAACCCTACCCTACCAAAATCCGAAATTCCCAAATTGAAAACCAAAAAAATCCCTTTTACCCCGATGCCAAGAATCAAGCAAACCGCGCATCGATCAGGCCCCTCTCAACCCGAAATCGAAGAAGAGGATGAGTTTATGGCAGACAATGAGGAAGAAATTCAGCCCGAAGAGGCTAGTGGTTCTCGGCCCAAGCGAAGGAGACGGACTCCGGCTCAGATTGCAATGGATAAGAGGCTGAATTGGGAGAACAGTTTTGTGGGCAGAAAGTTCAGGAATGAGAGGCAAGTGGATGCTAAGGCATTGCCAGAGGGTCATATAGGGCTTCGTTACATTCAGCAAAGAGGTTTGAATTTCTGAACCGAAAAATTGTTTGGATATAATAAGAATGCTATTATTGAATTTTACAAGTTTATGGTTATTCCTAAGGGTGATTGAGAAAATAATCCGGATGTTGGAATTGTTTCGAGGGTTGGGGGAGTTGATATTATGATTACACCAAATGATATTGCTAGATATTTGAAAATTCAAGGGCCCCCGCCCGAATTTGTGAATTACCCTAGGAAGGATGAGATGATTGATTTGCAAGTTGTGAACGAGATTTTGTATACCGACCCCTCTTTGGCTTCATTACCGTATGTGCCCGGAAATTTTAAAGGAAGTTTTAGGTTTTTGAACAAAGTAATTCATTATAATCTGTACCCCCGAGGCTCGGAAAGTAGACCAACAAGGAAGGATGGAGAGATTTTGTTTGCATTTGCTGCTAGTGAGTTTGTAGTTGATTGGGCCATGTTTATCTTTACCCAGCTGCATGATTTTCGGGCCAATACTTTGATTACTGCTAGTATGCCATTTCCTTGTATGATTACCGCTTTGTGCAAAGAGAAAGGAGTGAGGGGGGCAGCATATGAGAAATTGGAAGAACTTTCTCCGGGGACTTTAGATGACACTTTTGATGTGAAGAGTTCATCCCAGATTTTCATAGCCAAAGGGAAACAAGCAAAAAGGGGGGATTATCTGACCACGATGCCTTTGAGGAAGGAAAAGCAAGGGTCTTGGATCAAAAAGCTGTTTTGCCAAGGGGTTTCGATAATCAACAATCAAAGAAAGGAGAAGGTTGAGAGGAGGAAGATCATGAGAGAACAAGAAAGGCAAGGAAAGGAATTGGCTTGGCAAACCACAGTTTTGGAGCAACAATTCGGGGTGAAGTATGAGCCAGGACCAGTTGATGAGGGGGAAGTGAGTGATGACTTTGTTGGGTATGAGAGCGAGGAGTTGGCCGACTGATAGGATGATTTGTTGTTTGGATGATGTGGTGATGATCCGATAGAGAGTCGGTGGTTTTAGAAATTCCCCTTACTTGGTCGGGGTCTGGGTTGGTTGACATGCCAACTATTCTATCATTTGTTTTATTTGTCTTGTTTTATTCCGTTTCATAGATTAGTTTTGCACATTGTTAGTTAGTAGTTGGTTTGGCCGGTTTGGCCTTGACTTGGTTTATTTCATTTGTTGGCGGCGGTCACTCCGGTAGTTAACCAAGCTAGAAATAGACCGTCGCCTATTTTTGCTAACCTGTTCTTTGAAACCACGGTCATTATAAGCTTTAAAAGACCTTAGTTGATCTTTTGTGCGTTTGGATTCCATTTTGATTGACTGTCTGATGGTTGCATAATTAGTTTGTGGCATGCTTTCCTTTCGTTATCCAAATTTCATCTGCTTGCGTTTAATTCTGTTGAATAAAGTGCTGTAGTTTCTTGAGGCATAGTATTTCTTGTTCACTGTTGCCTGTTGGTCAAGCACTTTTTCGGTGGATATGGCTTGACTCTGAATTCGCAAAGTTTTGTGTCCCGTATCCTCCCATTGTTCGAGGACACAAACTTTTTAGCTTGCTCTTTAACTTGCTTGTTACTTAGCCTGTTTAATTGGATGCTAGAATTGTGAGTTGTAGAAATGAAATAAAAAGCCGGATAGTTGAACTCTTGCTGGTTGGTAATGTTGAGCATGTTCTAAGTTGTGAAATGCGGAAAGATTGCATAGTAGCTGTTTTCAAGTTCTTTTTATTTTGTTTGCTAGGGACTAGCAAACCCTAAGTTGGGGGGCGTGATAAGCACCCGGAAATGGAATATAGGGTGCGCTAGTAACTAGGCTTAGTGTTAATTTAAGTGCTAATTGGTTGTTTTTAATGACTTTTGCTCGTATAATGTTTTGGTGTTGTTTTGCAGGCGAATCGCCTAAGAAGGAGCTTTAAAGGCCAAGGCGTGGCCAAGGCGCAGCCCGAGCAGAAGACCAACGGCCAACACCCAGGCAAGGCTGAAGCAATGGCCAAGGCTGAAGCAGAATGGCCAAGGCTAGACCAAGGCGCAGCCCGAGCAGTGCAGCAGCAAGTAAGGCCCCTATCGAGCTCGGCATCGATGGGAAGAAAGGCATTACATCGATGCCGAGTGGTGTAGCTCACTTGGTCCTTAAGAGCGTCGGCATCGATGGGAGAAATGGCTTGACATCGATGCCGAGCCTCTTAGTGGCCAGCGTATGGCCGTGGCCAGCGATGCCAAGCGCAATAGCGGAGCATCTTCAGAGAATATTCCAAACGGGAAATAAAAGGAGTGATGTAATGAGATCCAAAACAAGTAGTTAGGACGTTTTTGGGTATAATTCTAGATCTAGGATAGATTTGCTTGCATCTTAATTTTGTTCCTGAGTGTTCTTAAATTTCCAGCTTTGAATATTTCAATTTCTGCCTTTAATTGTTAGTTTTTGATATTTTTGTCTTAATTAAAGTTGTTACTCTTCTTCCGATCTATCGTTTGATCCATTTTATTTCTAGTCTTGTCTTTTCAATTATGCTTAGTCAATTTTCGCTTGCTCTTATCTTCGTAGATATGCGTGAGTAGTTTCAAGGGTTGGGTCATGGGATGATCAGCATCCCGTGACTTGGGCGAAAATTGCGTTTTTTCACCAATAATACTTTAATTTCTAGATTTGAAAATTAATGTGGGGTTCGGATTCATTTGGGGAATTACCGAGGTGTTAACCTCTTTGATCATGTGTAGATAGGAGCATAGACTACCTACCACACATGATGCTTAGAGTTCTGTCGCTCGAGGGGTTTACCAAATGAGTTCTAGAGCTAGCTTGATAATCGAATCTCTTTTCCCCGGTTTTGATACCTACAATTGTGTATTTTAAATCGCGTAAATTGGTGAAAAGTGTGATTTAGCCCAAGTCATGAGTGCTAGGATTCCTAGACCTAACCTATCTTTTTCTTAGTTAATTCGCTCTTAATTTAGCCATTTTAATTCCACCGTTCAAAGTAAAACCAAGTTGACTGGCTAAAAGTCGAAAACCTTACTTGTATCCACAAATCCGAGGCAAGCCATAAACTAATTCCCTTGGGTACGATCCCGGACTTCTCCGGATTATTTTGCTTCATCGATATTCAAACCCTACGCTTGGGGTAATATTCTTCTATACACAGAAGTAAACGAAGCAGACTCTATATATATATATATATATTAAAAACGGGAAGTGATTTTGTCACTTCTCTTTGTGTCTTGATTAGATGATTTATCTTGTGAGAGAAGGGGAGTGGCATTAACAAAAAATGGAGTGGCAAAATCAATTCCCTTAAAAACTCAAGTCAATTAGAACCGCAGTGGCTGATTTAAACTCAATGATGACAAAAATGTATACAATTTTTTTTGCATACAAAACCTATATAAGATAACTATAATTATTTTGTTTGAAGACTTATCGAGCCTAATTTATTCTATTTTGTTGAGCAATATGATCTATTTACTCATAAATTTTAGTAAATTTTCATTGACTCTACTTTGCACTACTCATTTAATGCCGACAATAGAAAAGAAATATAAAATTATACGCAAAAATATACTCCCTTCGTCCCTTTTTTAGAGTCCTGTATTTCATTTTGGGCTGTCCTTTAATAAGTGTCCATTTTGTAAAGTTAGTGAGTAAAAGTTGGTGAATTTTCCATTTTGTCCTTAAAAGTAGATTCTATTTTGAAAAGTTAGTGAGTAAAAATGTAATGATGATGTTTTAATAGAGGGTAAGGATGAAAAATTGAGATAAAAGTTGATGTGAAATATGTAATGATGATATTTTTTTAATAAGTTGGAATTACGAAGTAGGACCCTTAAAAAGGGACGGAGGGAGTATAAAATTTTAGTACATTTTTTGAACCCTGAGAGTTCGCTTGAACCCCCTCAAACACTAGTGGAGCCGCCCCTGAATTAGAGAACATGCTCATCCTAACATAATTGCAAAAACTATTGCACAACAACGAACCCTGATTTGAGATGCTGCACATCAGGGTAGCTAAACAATTTATTACTCGATGGTATGAATACACAGTGTGAAACAATCTGAAGTTTTGAACAACTAAAAACTACTAGAACAAAGACTCATTTACATGAATCTGAACAGAAATTCCTAATTTCAATACCAATCTATGCGGTCTGAAGAAAATGAGAGAGAAAAGTATAGGTTTTCTAATTTCGATTACTTCTCTTTTCTTTCCCTCTAATGTTATTGTTCTTTTTCCTTTTCGTTTATTTTGGGAGAGGGGAATTAGAGGAAAAAGTTTTGCAACATTTTACCACACAAGAGCGATAACAGTCTTAAGCTGTCAATTACACTAATTACACTGGGACTGATCCGGACATTTCAAGATATGTATACGTACACTCCAAAGGAGCAAAGTCCACTTTGACCCCTGTAATTATCGCCATATGCAAATACCCCCTCATGATTTAAAACACGAACGTTATAAGTGCGTGAGTCATTGAAATATATAGATTTAGGATGATTTTGCCCTAAAAACCCACTCCCTCTCTCTCTCCTCCATTTCTCATCCCCTCCCTGCATCTCCCCTTCGTTATCGTCGTTACCAACTTACCGCCGACTTCCTCCCAATCCTTCCATCTCTCCTCCCATAACCCACTTCCAATCATCGGCCAAACCACTTCCTCAAAGACCCAAATAACAAATTTTACACAGAGGCTATGGATTGCGGAGAACTGAAATCATTTGCTTTAGTTTGCATTTGCAGCACCGAGCTCTATTCTCTCACAAAGCTCTGTAAAGTGTGGAATTTTAGGCAGTAGTAAAGAAAGGAACAAATCCAAAAACCGCACACAAATGTTTGGGTTTATTTGATTGGAGATGATATTTTCGCTTTTTGTTTCTACTGTAATTGCTTTGTCGTAATTATCCTTCTCAAGGAAATGTTTGGGTCTTTCTGATCAAACAAAACTTGTTATTTGGGTCTTTGTGGAAGTGGTTGGGCAAAGAAGAGTAGGTCGATGAAGGAGAAAGAGAGAGAAACGGCGGTGCCACGGTGATTGGAGGAGAGAGGGAAGGATTGGGAGGAAGTCGGCGGTAAGGGCGGAGAGGTAGGGGAGATGCAGGGAAAGGAATAAGGGATAGGAAAAATTACTGGGTGAGGAAGGCTCTAGGTGAGGTAAAACCGTATGTACTTTTATATACTCCCTCCGTCTCGGTTTGTTTGTCCCCTTTTTGACTTTTTGAGAGTGTTTGACCTCTCAAAGAATTGGTTATAATTTTCAATTCGTAATATTTTTAATATGCAATATGGATCTTGTTTGATAGATTTCAATTAGTTTTATTATACAAAATCTTCAAAATCATAAAAAAATATTATAAATTTGTAAGATATAAGTATATTTTTGAAAGACACGTATTTCGACAATTAGACAAACAAATTGGAACGGAGGGAGTATATACAAGGGCATATTAGACATTTCATCATTTCCGTTAACAGCGTAAGCACTCGACCCCCTTTTAGAAACCATAGGTAGGTTATGTGTTCACTTTTAAATCAAATTATGAGAAGGGATATCCGCACATAGCGATAACCACAGGAAGTTAAAGTGGACTTTGCCCGCTCCAAAGCTTCAATATATTAGTAGTTCATGAATTTTCAATTACCTATTCAGCTTCCGCGTAATAATGCAGCTTTACTTCATAGAGTAAAAAATGCTTGAATCTTATAAACAGTATTTGATGCCCATAACAGACTATAAGACCACCTGTTATATATGTAGAGGCCAGAGCAAATCTGTGCAAGAAATCACCCTCACTAAAAGCACTAGACACGGTCACACAGGAAACAGACACAAACAGACAATACATGATGATACAGACATGGCAAATCTGAAAGAAAGGAAAAACAGAAATGACGGAATACACGAAAAGAAGACTAAATATGCCCTCTCCATCCCAAATTACAAGTCTTGTATCTCATTTTGGAATGTCCCTGAATATGTCAATTTTGAAATAGTCAAAGTAGAAAGTTTGCTACTATCCATTATAAATGGCTACAAAATTACTACTACAGTAATGCATATCCTTCTATAAAGTTTAAAATCACATAAATAACCAAGAATATGGAACGTATGGAGTAGTACCCACACATGTCTTAAGCGGTCGCTAATATGAATATTATCCATGAATAATTAAAACTAATAGAAACTGACACTAACTTGGAAAAGAATGAAACCAACACTACTTCTACATCCTTAATAGATGATCCATTAGAAAACAAACAAAAATGCAAAAGTGACAAGTTTGGTACTAGTAAAACCCCCAAAAATACATTTGGCAATTATGAAGTGACACTCCATCGTGTCCTCATACATGTCTCCCTTAAGACACAAGTGTCCCAGACACGTCCCTGCTAAGAGCATCCACAGTGGTATAATCAAAACTAAAATGTTTCTAAGATTAGCAACATTTGCTCAAAAAAGAGCTCACAGTAGAATAATCAGATTTAGCAACCTCTTAACAACTCTCATCAAATTTTGGCCCTTGGATAATCAAAACTAGCAACTTTTTGTCAATAATCAAATTTAGTTGTTCCCATATTTCCTCAATCAAGTACACCATCATTACACAAAAACATTCTCTCTCTTCCATTTTCAACATATTTCTAAGAAAAATACTTTTAAAAAAAGTTTTTATTTTTTTTTGCAGAAACTGTTTTTTTTTTTTTTGCAAAAACTATTTATTATTATTATTTTTGCAAAAACTGTTTTTTTATTAAATTTTTTTTTTCAAAAACTATTTTTTTATTCAAACACTGTTTTTTTTTTACTTTTTTCCGAAAACTATTTTTTTAAAATCAAAAATTTCAAAAAACTATTTTCTCTTTTTCTAATAACCTATTTTTATTAGTTTGAAACCTATTTTTAAAAAATTGTTTTCTATGTTCACAGTTTTTAGATTTTTATAAATTGAAAATGTGATGTGGCAAGTTTTGGTTATTCAAATTTGATTGTACCATTGTAGACCTCTACATTGTTAACTTTAGCAACCCCTTAAATGCATAACCAAAAGATGATGTAGCAACTTTTGATTATTGACTTTTGATTATTCCATTGTGGATGCTCTAAGAATGCAATAACATTAATTGCATGAGCAACTTGGCGTGTCCATGGCGAGTTTGACATAGAAACGATGACAATGTAGGCATGTCCGTGCTTCATAGCACCCTTACGTAGAATAAGGATTCCCTATGCAGTTAGTAATTCTACAAGAAATCAACCACCAAATACAATCTGATCAGTAGTCTAAACAAACTCACCTAAGCAAATCCAATAACTAATTCACTCAACTCGATAAGTCCTATTCATTTATAGAAAGTGGCGATAAGAGCTAATAGCAAGCAGGCAAGAAACACAAGGATAATGTAAGTAAATCCCCATTGCATTTGGGGAAAAAAACCCCGAGAGAAAGACAAGCACTTGACACAATCAGCAGTTACAAGATATCTTGCAATCAGTCCATGAATCAACTCCCCAAGAATCTAATCTTCCCATGCCGAGTCCACGATTTTTACTTCTGTGCATGATTGCCCCCTTGAATTATTGGGCACTCCAATTCTCCATAAGTCCACCAAGAACTTGAATCAGTACCGAGTCAAAGCCTCAAAAACGAACCTAGCCTAGGAGTCTTCCTTAGGCTTACCAAGCTTCAAAGGACTTGCTCAACAAAGAGAATAAGAAATCAAACCCTTGGGCCTTGAGAGATGATCTTCAAGCTTCTCTATCCATCAATCACTGAATCTCTCTCAGGTACAAGTTGCCACCAAAGGCCTCGCAGATGATTTTTGTTCTTGGAAGGGGGAAGATCAGTGTCAATTGGTGTTGTATGTGTAAACGGGATGCGGAGACGGTTGACCATCTCCTTATCTATCGTCCGGTGGAGTGAGAACTTTGGGCTTTGGTGCTTTCTTGGTTGGGATACAGTGGGCTGTGTCTAAAAATGTCATGGAACTTCTAATTGCTTGAAGGGGAGTTAGAATGGGTAGGAGAAAGGAAGAGTTTGTGAGCCATGATCCCGCTTTGTTTGATGTGGGTCTTATGGCGTGAGAGAAATTCGAGAGTTTTTGAAGGGGTGGAAAAACCTCTGTCTAGAATAAAATCTTTTTTGCTGAATGTGGTGGCCTCGGTTACCATCCTCGGTAACCGGGCCAGGTGAATTGAACCAATGACTCGTGGGGTGTTGTCATCAAGTTTGGTAGCGTTTGATGGTCTTGGCGTGTTGTTCGGTTTCCTGCTAGGTCGCAAGCCTTTGATACCCGCTTCGGAGATTATTAACAGCATGTAGTGTATATGTTTGGATGCTCCCGTTACCGACTCGGAGAGTTTGTTACTCCGGCTGGGGACCACAAGGATTATGTGGCAGATGTGATCACTGGGGCCAGATTTAGCCATGTGCTCCATGACCGCCCTGCTCCTCTCGTCATATATGACGTCACCCAAAGCGGTTACCCGAGGGTACCCTTCACGCGCTAGCTTGGAGGCCAAATAAACCTAAGTCTATAAATTCAAAGGGATACTCACCTAAATAGGTATGCCATTCTACCCTAACCCTAGACCTAATTTCCTCCTCTGATATCTAACTTGATCATCGGAGGGTCACTGGGGCTATTGAAAGCCCTAGTGACTTGTTGTAGGTCGAGGACCAGAAGAGCGGAGCTACGGAGGAAGAATCCTAGCCTGAACGGTGGTCAAGGTCCCAATAAATCGAACCCGTACACTGAATAGCTTGTACAGTTGGGATAAGGGAGAGTGTTATCCATCCCTTGACCAATTTTTAGATTTGTTCGAGCTTTTCCATTTTCTTTGCAATGTATAGGGCCTTTTTGTTTTGTGGCCTTCTTCTGTATATGGGTTGCAGGCCCTTTATGCCTTCTTTCTAATATAATTATTTACTTATAAAAAAAAGTACGACACTATTCTTAGGTCAGAAAGAAAGTACAACACTATTTATGGAATTGTTGGACCGGCCACAACAGCTAGAGCCTAGAGCTGACTGGAAACCGCTCTATCAGTTTATGCAAAATCCCAAACTGCGCACAGATGCTGCAAGCTCCAACATAGGTCGATCAACTCTGCTCGAGGAATTTTTCACAGACCTAAATCTCTAAGCAACTCAAGAGTAGCAACTGCTTAACCTCCGCTTGATCTGACTCGAAACCCTGTTCCCAACTCAGAATGGGCTCCGAAACTTGCAAGAACAATGACGACATTGATCCTTGCATCGCCATTCGATAAAGGGAAAGGTTTTACAACTCAAATAGTCAAATGTATGTCTCACAGGATTTCTAACATGAATGGAGGGAGCTCTAGACTCCAGATTCTAGAATCCAACAAACTGATCCTTTACATACGGACTGTAAAAAAAGATACTAGGTTGACAAACATGCAATTTGCTGACAAGGAAAAAGAAAGGAAATGGGGAACGGCCACACTCTGCAAATCTGTGGCACCAAGAACGCATATGGATTATCCCTACCTGATACCTAATACCCTTCCATTGGACACTTGAACAAAAAAATCTATTCCAATATACCTACCTATATTGGCATATTGGGACAACTACAAATAACATTTAAGTATAACTTTCTACATTTGATAACATAGATGACATGGTATGAATTTTGTAACAAGAAAAAAACATATACCAATTAATATGAACAATAATGAGTTGAACCAAACTCTACCATGTATAAGGCAAGTTCACTTATGATTCTCACTCTCACTGAGCTCATCTTCAATGTCAGATACATTCATCCTCGCAGAAGCCTGCTTAGCCCACTTAACAATTTTCTCAGCTTCACGATTGACCTTCTGCTCCTCCTTCATCGCCATCTTCAGCATTTTCTGCTGTTCTTTCGCCGAAAACACACTCAAATCCGACAGAATCTCCTTGTTATTCCTCCGCCAGTAATCTCCAAACCCCATTTCCCTATCTTCCTTGCTTTTTTTCTTAGAAACCCTCTTCGGAGAACACCAGAAACACCCAGTTTTCTTAGGCGGCGATGGAGAATTCATCGACGAATTTGAAGAATCCGAAGGAGATAAGAACGACCCAGATCGTGCTTTCGAATTCGAACCCCTTTTCCCATCTGGCTCTGGCTCTGGCTCTTCTTCACATCGTGCTTTAGAATGGGAAGAGCCAGACCCAGATCCCGATTTCGACTCCAAACCGTTTCCCTCAAATGGGTTTTCGTTTTCATCATCAGAAAGCGAGTTCTTGTTGGATTTGGGAGTGAGAGGTCTAAGAGAAGGTAACTTTGAATTGAAGCTTGAAGAAGAATTCTTGTCAGTGGACAGAGTAGAAGCCCTGGGGTTTGTGGAAGGGAAGGATTTGAGGGAGCGGAACCGAGTCTCGAGGTGAGTTGGGAGGACCGAGTCGGAAGCAAAGGAGGAGAGGTTTATGGCAGCGATTTGTTGGAGAACGGAGTGGTCCTTTGCTTGGTTGAGGAGTTCTTCGACTGCACCGTCGTCGCTGCTGCTATCTGACACGAAGGAGAAATCTGCCATTTCTTTCTTTCTTTTTGACAGAGAAGGGAAAGAATTACGACTAATAGGGTTTTTGTTGAAGCTGGGTTTTCTTCTTTTCTTCTTGTGGTTGTCGAGCACTTCACTGAAATGGCGGTGTAACGGTTATATTGTTTTGTCGCTTTTTGGTTTCCGACTCGAGGTAGGCTTGTGGGACCCGCTGGCGCTGAATATGGGACCCACGCGGCCAGTAAGGAATTTGGGAAAGGCATGTTTCCAATAAAAGAATTTAGACGGGCGGGCGGGCCTTCTATAGAAAAAATATTAATTTTACCGAATATCCATCGTTACATGTTTTCGTCACTAGTAGGAGCATAGCCAGCGTGTATCAGTTACTGTATTCTAGAGTTAATTTATTTTTATCCCATAAGTTATTCACATTTTTTGCTGGATGATGCTATAGTGTTTCCGGTCATTTTGGAGACACCGTAATTTTTGAAATAACTTGACATTATGAGTATAACTAAAACTCATTACAATCATAACTAAACCTAAATAAGGCATAAGCAAGGAATATTCAAAAAATCAACCAATGCATAATCAAACTCAACCAAGGCATAACAAATAAGTTATGCCTTGTTATGGTTTTATTATGATTGTAATGAGTTTTGGTTATACTCATAATGGTTTTATTATGCCAAAAGTTACGGTATCTCCAAAATGACCGGAGACACCAAAGTCATTCCCTTTTTTGTTACTTCATTCCTAAGGCTGCGTTCTTATAAACTTATAAAGTCTTAAAAATTCATTTCGGTATTTTTTTTTTTCATAATTTTTTGTTTATCTTTTCGTCGTAATTTTTAGGATTAATATGGACTGATGTTGAAAAAGTATGAAAACATGGACCGATGTTGAAAAAATTCAATTAAGACAATACTTTGGGCAATAATACAGTTGTTTGATACTTTTTTCGTCATTAATGAATTTTTTTTTGCTCTTGGTCATAATTTTGTACTTTTAGACTTCTCTCGTCGATATAGATGATTAATCCAAAAAAAATGTCGTAAATCTAACAAAAAATCTGAAAAGACGAACAAAATACATAAAACAAAGAAAAAATAAGTTTACAAGAACCCAGCCCATTTGGTCTAATAGATAACCAAAGTTCGAATATTGATTGGAAAAAAGTTCATGGGGCCACAAACAAAAATACTATGCTCATAGACAACTTGTGAGGCCCACTTTCGAATCCCATACAAACTATCCGTAATGTTCATTAAATTTACAATTGAGCTAATTTTTTGCAATGCTACTCAAACAATTATTTTGAATTTAATAAATGTTTTGAAAAGTTTTTGTTGGACATGAAGTAGGCCTCGTCTTTGCCCGCAGTTTTTTTATTTGGTGGTCACATTACAGTTTAGGGATGAAGTAGCAAAAATATAAATAGTTTAGTAGATAAAAACAAAATTAACATTTTTGTATTTAACGATAGGAGTCTAAAAAGTAGTAAAAATTTATGACCAAAAGCAAAAAAAAAAAAAAAAAAGTTCACTACAAGACCAAATAATTGTTTTTTTTTGGTTGTCTAAAATGTGGTCTTTTATGAACTTTTTTCATCATCGGTCCATATTTTTATATTTTTTTTGATTACTCTTGTCGAGATGATTGATTAATCCAAAAAATTATGACAAAAAATTCAACAAAAATGTACGGAAAAAAAATTAAAAAAAAGTTTTAGACAAATTTTTTATAAAAACTCAAGCTAAGACCTTATAAGTGAACAAATTCATAAGTCTCAAGTTTTGACTATGATGTCAATCCCTTAGGATTAATTTTGCATGTTAAGTTGACGGTGTTCTAGAAGGACCTATATTTATTTGGCCAAATTTCAAAAAAGCACCTGAATTTACACATCATTGTCTCATAAACACCTAAACTTTCTCTTATTTCAATGAAACATCTGAACTAGTCTGTTGTTACTAAATTGGGCACCCAGTGTCAATCTTCATCCATTTACTAACGAAAATTGTGCATGTGGCATGTTTAGATGCTGAGATGGCAAAATACACTTTGAAATGGCATTTTTTGGGGCAAAAAGGGCCACATCCTTCCTTTCACACACACTCTCTTACATTCTTCCTTTCACCCAAACTACGATCTCTCAAATCGGTATGTGGCGGTGGTTTTACAGTGGCGGAATTCAAATTCAATGGTGGATTTAATGGCTCGAATCAAAGTTTTGGGTTTGAATTAAACCCTGTTGGTGGAAACTTGATGGCCATGGTAGCTTTAAACCCTATTCAGAGTCTCCTCATAACCTAGCAAATCATCCAAACTAAAAACTCGCAAACCCTAGAAACCTATTCTTTCTCCGTTACCCAACAATTTTTCCTCCCATTTTTCTCTCCAAATGCCTTTGGCTCACCGCTCAATTTCTTCTTCCTCCCTTATATTGGCCATCAACCCATCAGTTTCTCCAAATCCCTATTTCTCTCGATCCCAAATAAACCCATCAATTTCTCCAGAACTTTATTTCGGGTCTCCAATTGGTCTTGCTCTCACCACCCTGTTCTCAAACCATGCGACCATGCCCACCTCTAAATCTCTCAAATTTCATCCATTGCCCATTGGGAATGTGAATTCATCAAAAAACCTAGTTAAAAATAATCCCCGGATGTGTATCTCGCCATCGTTTGGTTAATAAAACAGACCCGGCAATTCTCTACCTCTACCATCACCGTTCATCTACTCTCCTCCCCAACTATTACCGTCCATCCATTTTTTTTTTTTTTACCCAAATTGCAAAGTTGACAATGGCAGGTTTGGGCTGGTCTACTCATGTCATCTCTACGATGGCAGAAACGTCATTGTCAAACCTCCGTAAGCCCCACCCCGCATGACAGCTGGTTTGGGTTGATTTGCACCGCCGCTGATGAAACCTTACTCACCTTTATAAGTTCAAGTGCTTTTTTAAAAAATTTCCTATTTATTTTTTTGTTTCTTCGTGCAGTAAGTAATTTTTTTCCTTTCCATTGAAAAATATAAATATGTATTAAATCTCCTTACTAAAGTCAAGACGAACTTATCTACATTCAGAATTTTCAATTTCCACGTGCATATTGAAAATTAATTTCATCACTTCGAATTCTTACCTAAGAGAAATTAATTTGAGTTTATTGTCCGTTGATGTTACACTACAACTACTCCTAATATTTTGTCCGCCACCATCTTTGATGTCACAACCACTTTTCCCAAAAAGCATGCAATTTGTTTGTTTGTTTTCACATACGTATTTCAAACTTTCCTTCTTTTTTCGAATGGGCCCCATCATAGCTTAGACTTAACTATTCGTTTGAAGTGTAGTTGAGATGATGTGCCTCTAACACCTCTCCTCCTTATCAGGAGAAATAAATTTTTTTTATGCCGATGGCAAGTCGCATGGCCCCCACTATTGTCATGTAGTATAACATCTTCCCAAAGTACTAATTATCGGCTTCTTGGCGTCATCAAATTTTAAAGGGAAAATGATGGTCAATGATGTGTTTTGATAATTAATACTCGCCAAGGACATTTTGTTCATTAAGAAATGTTCTTAACATGTCCTTAAAATATATTAATTATCAAAACACGTCATGGACCTTCATTTTCTCAATTTTAAAACTTCATCCACCTAACGACATATATATGAAAACAATATCATTAACACGGATACCTTAAACTAATTAGACATTTCACGATGGCCCGCTGCACTCTAAGTTGAGGGGTTCAAACAAACCCCTGGGATAATAAAAAAAATATACATTAAACGTGGAAACTTTTTTATACACTATATATTTTAATTTTTCTTTGATATTGTCGACACTAAAGTACTCGTACATAACCAAAGCAAATGAAATTTATTTAAATTTGTGAGTAAGGAGAAAATATAGCTCAACAATTAAAACAAAATAAATTAGGCCCAGCAAATTTTCAACCTAAGTAAATGTGTTTATTTCACATAGAGCTTTGTATACAAAAATTTACTTCACGTTTTTGTCTCCACTGAATGAAAATTCTGAAGTCGCTTGTGCATTTCCCCCCTCAATAACAAACATATCACAATATACTTCCAAAAGTTTCTACATGTACAGTTGTACACCAATCATATTCTTCACTCTCTCTCTCTCTCTCTCTCTCTCTCTCTCTCTCTCTCGTATTATTAGTCGATATGCGCGTAGCTATCCCAAAAACTTTTTATTTTGAAATGATGTTCCAAACACTCCAAGTTATCAAGAAAATAGTGTTTATTTATAAAGCTTTCGAATAACTACATGCTCAGACCCAAGGGTAATTCCGGTTGGTCAGTAGATTTGCTCACCACACAATTGACTAGAGTACGATTTTTTGTGCCAAGCCGCAAGAAATTAAATTATTGTGAATTTCCCAGTATCAATCAAGCATGGACAATGGTGACGGAAAGTACATTACTATGGGGTCTCCCATGGGATTTTTTTTTTTTTTTTTTTGCCACAAGTATGGTGAAATAATTTATGTGATTAACAATTGACCCCAACAAAATAGTGAGCATCTCCAACCAACACGTAAAACTTAACACTTGAATCAACTCCAACCAAGATGTTAATTGCCTAGGTGTCAGTTGACATCTACTCTCTTATGTCAAAATTGATATGCGATGTCAAATTTTTTCTTTAATTACTTTATCCTTTAGAGCTTACTAAAATAATGAATTTGACATATTGGTTGGAGTGGACATTTTAATGATGTCAAAATTTAATAAGTTAAATTGCCACATAAATCTTAAAAAAAAAATCAAATCCCCAAGGTTGAAGATGGTTCCAATTTGAAGTCAAGATTGGAGACGGCTCCCTATCATCACTCTCTCCTCTCATTTGTTCCTCACCCTCTATCTCTCTCACTAGTACTTGCTCTCTACCTCTTTTTTCTTTCTTGCACCATTAATCAAGATGCCGGTAAGAGTTTGAACACTCTAAGTTATTAGAATGATCCCATGCGCTCAATTGCCTGGAGTCACCATTAAGCGTAGATAAATTAGTTGAGATACGAGTAAGCTGACTCAAACACTCCTGATCATCAAACCAACAACAAAATACATGCTCATAACTTTTTGAAGTCACCACCGAGCAGAGGGAGGACTAAATTGGTCATGTTTTCCCTCCCATATTCCTTTCCATGCATGACCATTGAGATTAGTTTTCTATCTTACCATAGAAATGAATATTTTAAAGTTCGAGACTATCTTTTCAGTATTTTGAATCATTAACACTGTTCTGAACTTCTTTTCCCTACTTCGTATCCTTCCTTTATTACGTAAGAGCATCCGTAGTGGAATAAGCAAAAGTGAATAATCAAAATATGTCATATTAGATTTTAATTATCCATTTAGAGGTTGCTAAAGTTAGCAATGTAAAGTCTCACATTGATTATTTTTTGCTCATAATCAAAACCAATAGGATCATTGCTTCCTTCCCCGAGTTTTCTCCAAACTCTTCCCCTTCATTTCACGTAAATCTTTTGAAAAACTAGTTTATGTTAAAAACAATTTTTATAAAAAAAAGATATTTGTTCTTGAAAAAAAACAGTTTATTAAACAGTTTATGGAAGAAAAAAATAGTTTAAGTTAAAAATAGTTGGATAAAAAAATAGTTTATGAAAAAAATGTGTAAAAAAAGGGTTTTGTGTAAATACAATTTTTTTTAAAAATAGTTTTAAAAAATTTGAAGAAACAGTTTTTGTTAAAAAAAAAAAATTTAAAAGTTCATATAAAGACAGTTTTTTTTTTTTAAGAAAAACTTTCTGAAAAGAATAGTAAGAATAGTTTTTTTATAATTATTTTTTGAAAACATTGTTGAGATAGAGAGAGAAGATTTTTGTGTAATAATGGGTGTACTTGATTGAGAAAATGTTGGGATCACTAAATTTGATTATTGGCAAAATGTTGCTAGTTTTGATTATTCAAAAGTCAAAATTTAATGAGTTGCTAAGATGTTGTTAAGTTTGGTTATTCCAATGTGAGTAATTTTTTAGCAAATATTGCCAACTTTAGCAACCTTTTGTTTTGCTTATTCCACTGTGGATGCTCTAAGAGAGATCATTCAACCTGTAAAATATAAAGAGAAGTATTATTGAATTCGATATATAAAACCTTACAATGAGTCCTCTATTTATGTAGGAGAGGGAGCTTAATCTTAATTATGGAATGAAATCATACTAATTAACTATGGAAGAAAATCATCATAATTAAAATCAAATCACAATCTCAAAATCAGGATTTTATTTATTATATATCTATTTATTCTAACACCAAAATAAGCGTGATTCAATAATCTTACCAACCCATATATTTCAAGTTTTCATCAACGTTATAATTGTACAAGAAGTCGCAACTAAACTAAAATAGGTTTTCCTCTGAAGGAGTTGAATCTTCTACAGTATATATCTTCCTCAATAAAAAGTCTTGCCTAATTTTCTCTTAAACCCAAGAGATCATATGTATGTAAGAGTCTTTTCTTGATATGGATGCTTCAACTTGTTGCTTTTGCTTTTCCAACGGGAAGAAGAAGACCACAAGGATTAAGGGTATTTCCGAAAGAGCAGATCAGACCAAGAATAGAAGAGATTGGGAAAAGAGGGAGGAGATGCTATCGGATATGAGCACGTTTTCGGTGGAAGAACAAGAGAGAAGGTTGAAGGCGGCGGTGGAGGAGGAAGAGAAGGCGGTGAAGGAGGCTGAGAGGGTGGTCAAATGGGTCAAGCAAGAATCATTGAGGATGGATGTTTCCACTGTCAACAGAGTTCTAAGAGAAGATCAAGATCACTGAGCCATCTCACATGATGAGGGGTCCATGTGGATCTATGTGCATACAGACTTTTGTGCACAAATTCATACACATTTGTATTTGCATCTATCCGACGCATGTGGGTTCAACTCAATAATGAGGAGCATGCGTACATCACCACGTTCCAAACACATCTGTATCTGAATTCACGAACATAAACCTTTCCACATCACATAGTCCCTATTAAATTCTTAGCTTTCGTGGCTTCTCCTACAAGAAGTGTGAAATGCATTTTTTTTTTTTTCTTTTCCCTGTCTTTTCTGCGTTTGGTGTTCTGCAAGTGTTCTTTTCACAACCGGTGGATCCAAAATTTGAGCAAATTCAAATCCATGGGGAAGGCGTAATGAACTAGGTTTGTTAACATGACAAATGTTTTTTTCAAAGAGGAGAGTTGTGTTTTTTGGGTAAATCTTTTCAAAGAGCAGAGTTCTTCATTCATGAGCTTAATGAAGGGATTCTAACCATGATAGAAATTAAACTTTGGGAGATTCTGCTTTCCCAGTAGTCAGAATTAAGTATTGGATAGCGGTGGACCAATGAATCAAAGAGACTTCGTTCGCCGGTTTCAAGGGGACTCACCGTCCATCCAATTCGAGCACTACTCAGCCCCGGTAGGCATCCTTTACAGGCACTATATATACACACAACACGAAGCCTTGAAAAGAACCATGAAGGTAGAGAACACGATCAGTTAGATTGTCAAGTTTAGAATGGTTCCATTTATTCCTCCTATAAGATAATCTCTGTTTGATTCAGGTACATAAGTTGCGTTATGAAGAGAATACTCCTAGCATGGAGAGTTTCAATACATAAGCACGTATTCAAGGGCTTAAGAAGTGTAGCCGAAGTATCGGTTGAAGTGTTGTCCTCTATCTTGCTTGTCAAAAAAAGAAAAGAAAAAGCGAGTTGTCTTCTATCACAGAATCTATAAAATTTTCAATTAAAACCAGTAGAAGACATGTCCAATACGCTTTTAAGAGTGTCCGATGAGTGCCGGTATCCGAGACCACAGGCCGACTCCGTAGAAAATGCACGTGCTCCTTAGATTCATCATGAACTAGTTGAATGTTGCATCTCGGATATCACTAACCTTTCCAGACAGCCACTGCTCATCAATGGCATGAACGAGCAATGAAAATTGCTTATCTGGGATAAAAAAACCTGTGAACATGAACCCTAAAGACGAGCCAGGAATGCCAACCACCACTGCAACTGTTGAAGGTCTGTAATACCGGGAGACACTTGTGGCCAATGGCCGGCACCACCAGATCCCTTGTCCCAATGCCATCGTCTTTTACCAAAGGGAGGAGGCAGCGTAGAGCTAGGATGTACAGGAAAGACTCCAGTTACAGCAACCCAGAAAAAGGCTAATTATCTGTCAAATTGAATAAATTATTTGGATATGCGGCGAAGCATTTTCTTAAAAAAAATCAATGGACGTGTTTATGGACAACATTGAATATCAAGCATGTGTAGCTACTTCTGTGAAGAGTAGCATGGTCTATTATACGTATATTTTCCGTCATTCTGCCCAACACGATACTAGTTTGTTAGTATAACAATAGCAGTCAGACATTACCAGTCATTGAGATATTGCACCCACGGTTCTCTCAACAATTAGGTCTCTTGACAATGACAAGTATTCGGAGGTCGGACCAAAATAAAAAGACAGGTATTCGGAGGTCTGGTTGTCAGTCGTAATTGAAACAGCCTAAAGAAATGTATTAAGCAGGCCTCATATAGGATACTGAGGCAGCTTTGACATCAAGACAGAGAGATCCAAAATCAATTAATATTAACGAGGCCGCAGTTTAATATCTACTCAATGCTGCACAAACATGGAAGCACTTAAACCTGGATCAGTAAGAAGTGTGGAAAAATCAGACAGTGACTTTTCCCTAAGCAATATACTGCAAACAAAAAAACTTCGAAATTACTGTCTAATGCACTGCACCATCAAACATGAGCAGAGCAACATCATTGTTTTTTGTAGGGAATATTATACATCTACTTACCAGAAATTCTGCTTGGTGCCTACAATGTACTTCATCCCCCAGTTTTTGTTTTTATGAACATATCATACGATCAGATGTCAGGAATCAAAATGGGAGCTTTGAAAAACCCTGCAATTCCCAGGTCCTGCACTGACACGAAACAGTTTACAATATCAAGAGTAGCTGAAGAAGACTCAGTGACCAATGTCAACTTAAGAGGATTTCTAAACTTGGTTCTGAAACTCAATCAGTGTACCTGTTCTCTGCATTCTTTTGCTCTACTTCAATGGCTGCATTTGCATTCTTTTATCTCCTTTTTTTTTTTTTTACTATTTCAAGTTTCTACAGTCATATGCCAACATTTGATACGCACACACTCAGAGAGAGAGAGAGAGAGAGAGAGAGAGAGAGAGAGTGTCCACCAGATAATGTAATATTTTATTAAAGCAATAGATGAGAATGCCCATCAAGTACCATTTATAGGTATCGAGAAAGCAAGAAAAGAAGAGAAAGTTCATCAAACATTGGAACCTACAAAATGATTTTCCCCATAATTTGCTTCTACAAAATTTACCCCCAAGCTAATTACCAAACTTGAAGCCTGAAAAAGGGTTAGGAACAAGAGGAAATAGACAAACTCCGAGAACATCTTTTGTGATTGAGACTCTAAAACTTCAACCCAGAATGAATGGCCACCACCCCTCCAACAAGATTTTCATATTCAACCTTCTGAAATCCAGCATCTGCAATCATTGAAGCAAACATATCCTGCAATTGCCAACCACACAAATTATGCATGGTTAGTGCAAGATTTGAAACTCCATAATAATTGAGGAGAAAATATCAGTCTCTCACTGTTTCTGCAAATTATTAGTAAAGTAGTTGAAGTAATAATGGAGCCAGATTCTACCCCAGCATACCAGTGTATTTTCATAGTTCAAGCATTTTACACAGAAGGCAAACTTTCCTTAGGGTTTTAGACATAGCCACATAGGACCGTTATGTCCCGTTACTTAGATGCGCCTAAGCAAGCTCACCTAGGTCTGTCTAACACAGTGATGAGTGTAACAGGAGTGGTCAGAATATAGACTTGACATTCCACAACTTATAGATGAATCATTGCTCTCAATAGTACACTCAGGCTCTTGTACTCAGGAAACAAAGCACAGCCCAACCAAACAAAACCAAGCCTTAACTCCCAATCAATTGGGTTCAATTACATGAATTCGCTTTCTCCATTGAGTTTTGTCGAGGCCATCTTGTTCCAGATAGCTAAGTATCATAGTCCGATTCATTTCATAAGGAAGGATAGACACTTATGGGTTTATCTCCAGTAAATATTAAGGGGTGAATCACATTTGGTACTGCAAGTCTAGGACGCAATACCCTTACGTACCAGCTAATACATGCAATTTTAGCAAAAACCAACACACTAATACTCAGCTCTGTTGAATCTAAGTTTTCATCTAGCCTCGAATAATTTGGGAACAATGTAGCACCAAAACACCGAACTAGTTGCTAAATCTGTTGTACACATGACATACTGTGGAGTCGGGACCATTGAATTTTCTCAGTTCTTTTCAGTTGGACACTTCTCTGACACGCATGGTTTTATAGAGATACGAGGGACCTGAACAGTTATTTTTAGCTCGGTGATCTAGGAGGATTAAATAAAACCATTGAACCTTAGGAATCCAGACTGAATAAAAATCCACTTCTAGGAGGAAAGTAAAGGCATCCACACCAATACTAAAGGAAAACCAATTCATTCCATTTCTTTAATTAATTCAAAGTTCAAACAATATCTAGAGTCCTTTAACTAGACTCCTCCAAACCATAACAAGATAAAGATAAGACCAATCTAGCTATGTCTCCTAAAAGATAAATCCTAGAGTAACAAACAAATCTACCAAATCATTTTCTACAATAAAAGGAACCGTCTGAACAGATGAATCCTAGTGTAACAACTAACTATCCACCAGGATCAAGCACGAATAGCATGTGGGGGTGATCCTTCTTGTTCCTTATCATATATTATACACTTTATAGAAGAACTCAACTGTGACAAGTTAGAATAGTGGTCCAGCTCTAAAATCAAGAATATCCAAAGTCTGATCAATGACAGCAAAGCAAATTGTGAAGAAACATCTATTGATGCAGGCGGAGAGTCAATCACAGCAGTTCGAAATCCTGCTTATAACAAAAGAGGACTAAGCTCCGCCGGGTAGGAAAGGTTCTCCAACAGAAAATTGAGATTGATACCTATATCCGATGAGAAATCAAGTAAGCATGCATTAAGGTCCAATATATTGGAAACACAAACATATTGGCTGTTTGAGGGGCAATACAATTTTTCCCTGAAGAGGTAGCCCAATGAGATCAGGAACAAGGCAAGAGCGGGATTAGCACAATGAGAATCTTTTCGTAAAGATTCATACCTAAAGAACCCAAAAATCCGCATCTAGGAGAGGTAATATCATTCTATTTCATAAGCTAATCCAAATAATATCCATAGTCCTACAAATAGGTTCCTCTGAACCACAACAATAAAACAAAGATAAGAACAACCTAACTATATTTCTGAATCCATGAAGTCTTGGGTAAGAAATAAATCTAACAATCACTAAATAATCATCCACAAATAAAAAACCCTTCGGGATCATTAAATAGGAATTGCTCATGGGGTAATACTTAATGTTCCATTGTTCCTCATCACTCATCTACATTAGGAAGCTTTATGATTTTTCTTTTTCCTCCTTTATTTTTCTTTTTCTTGCTTTGACACCCTTCCATCCACATTAATTTTTACGTCACATTTACCTTCCATCTTGGAGGGGAAGTTCAAGAGGAGGGAATGCCTAAAACTTAACACATACATTTATAATGCCTTTAAATAATATATTTTCTACCAGTAAAATAACATATTGGTGACTATATATGTAACCTCTGTTGGAATACTAGTATACTCGTATACTAGTATATTGTGTTTAGTCCCACATTGCTTATTTACATTATGTAATGAACTATCTCCTCATATAAATAAATGATTATGTGTGAAGGTGTAAGTCACTTTACACACCTTTTCCTCTCCAAACAACATGGTATCAGAGCGGGTTCTTAAACCGCCCTTGAAACCCTAAACCCTCACCACCATAGCCGCCTCCCACCCTAGCCACTCATTCTTGGCCGCCAACAAAAAAAAAAAACCCTAAAACAACCCACCCAAACCTTTTCGAATCCTAAAACAACTTACCCACACTCATCAAAACCCTAAAACGACACTGTTCACGCGATTTGTTCACGGCACTGTTCATCGTACTGTTCACACGACTGTTCATCGGGTACTGTTCACGCGCACTGTTCACGCTCCCTGTTCACGCGCACTGTTCATCGGGTACTGTTCACACGCACTGTTCATCGACCTCCGTTACGTCGTCACAGACCTCCGGCGACTTTTGCCGGCTCTCGTTCGGCCACCGGCGACCCTCGCCGGCCCTCGTCTGCCTCCGGCGCCTCTTTTAATTGCTGATCTCTGCCTCTTGATGCTTCTATCGTTTGCTTCTGACACTCTGGTATGAGTTTGCCGTTGGTATTCTGTTGTGTTCTTATTTGTGGGCCTATTCGGCTGCCCTACTTTATGTCTGGCTATTTTGGACTTCTCGTTTCTTCTTGGTCTTGTTATTTTACTGCTCTTGTTTGCTGGTGATCGTGGTTTGTTGATGATTGTGACTGCCTCTGTGTTATTGGCATAGTTTCTGGTTGGTATATTTGCAATGAGCTCTGGCACTGCCTCTGTTTCTAGTTCTAGTACTGTGACTTCCGCTGTTAGTCGTTCTTCCCGGTCTCGTGATCGGTTGTCCATTACCTCTACCTTATTGAATGGTCGAAATTATGCTGTTTGGGCTAAGGCTGTTGAAGTCTATTATATCGGGGAGTCCGACTATCATTATCTTACTGATGATCCTCCCGCGGCGACTGCCGCATCATATGGTGCTTGGGTTCCTGCAGATGCTAAAATTCGTGTTGAGCTTTGGAATAGTATAGAGGAAAATATTAAGAATACTCTGGTTTTCTTATCTACTGCGAAAAAAGTATGGATGAAGGTTAAGGAGATGTTCTCTGGGGCTGATAATCTCCGCCAGACTTATACTCTTCATCAACAGTTCTTTTTTCTTGACCTTGGCAACTTATCCTTAGAAGAGTATTATGCCAAGTTCTGTGGAGTGTGTGAGGAGCTCAACACTTGTGAGCCCATTTCTTCAGACATTCAGGTTATGGATCGTCAGCATGAGCGCTTGCAAGTAGCTCGTTTTCTGTTTGGTTTACCTTCGCCAGCATATGATTCTATCCGGTCCAATCTTTTGGGTGGTAGAGATTTACCTTCTCTCAGTGAGGTATTCAGTCGTGTCCGTCAGGCCTCTGTTCCAGACTCCAGTGCTGTTGATTTGACCCCTGCTGCCCGCTCGGCTTTGGTTACCACGATTCCTCGTGGTGGTACTTCTTCTCGTGGTTTTGACCGTGGGGGAGGCAGTCGTGGTCCTACTGGCCGTGGATATGGTCGTGATTCTGGTAGCAGTGGTCCGATGCAGTCTGTTGGTAGTCGTGATTTTGGTAGTGGTAGTGGTGGTCGTGGTCGTGATTTTAGTCGTGCCCGTGGTCGTGGGTCTCGTTCCTGCACCTATTGCCATGGTACTAATCATACAGTTGATTTTTGTTGGATTCTTCATGGCCGCCCATCTGCTCATCAGGTTACTGTTTCTGAGGATGATGGCTCTGTTTCTGTGCCCAGCTCCATCCCACGAGTTGTTACTATTCCAGAGGATGAGTATCATCGCCTAATTTCCCAGGCGCCCTCTTATGTGCCTTCCTCTTCCACTGCTACGTTCACTCAGAAAGGCTCCACCTTTGCTGGCCTGGCCTCTAATACTCCATGGGTTATTGATTCTGGTGCTACCGATCATATGACAGGTCACTCCATCCACCTCTCTGGTTCTCGTCCTCTTGTGAAGTCTTCTCATGTTGCCTTGGCTGACGGTTCCTCTTCTGACATTGCTGGTTTGGGTTCTGTTATTTTACATTCTTCTCTTACCTTAGACTCTGTTCTACATGTTCCTCGTTTTCCCCATAGTCTTATGTCTGTTAGTAAACTTACTCAATCCTTAAATTGTTCGGTTACCTTTTTTCCTGGTTATTGTGTATTTCAGGATCTCAAGACGGGGAGGAAGATTGGTGGCGGTGTTGAGCGTGGTGGTCTATACTATTTTGACACTGGCGAACGTGAACCTCTTGCTTCTGTTGCTTTTCAGGCTTCCGTATCTCCTTATGAACATCATTGCCGTCTTGGTCATCCTTCCCTTCAGACTCTCAAGCAGTTAGTTCCGTCGTGTCGTAGTCTTCAGTCTTTGCCATGTGAAGTCTGTGAGTTCAGTAAACACCGTCGTGTTTCTTTTCCACCTAGAGTAGAGAGTCGAGTGTCTCGCCCTTTTCATTTAGTTCACTCCGATATTTGGGGTCCAGTGCGTGTTTCATCACGTGGTGGTTTTCAGTATTTTGTTATTTTTGTGGATGACTATTCTAGACTTACTTATGTTTATCTCATGAAAAACCGGTCAGACTTGTACTCCATTTTCAAATCTTTTTATATGGAAATAAAGACTCAATTTGATGTTTCTCTTCGTATCTTTCGTTCGGATAATGCTGGTGAATATTTCTATAATGTTTTGTCTGCCTTTTTTGATGAGCATGGTATTCTTCATCAATCTTCGTGTTCTCGCACTCCCCAACAGAATGGGGTTGCTGAACGCAAGATATGACATTTGACAGAGGTTGCCCGAGCTCTTTTAATCCAGCGGACGGTTCCCAAATCCTTTTGGGGCGACGCCGTCCTTACTGCTGGTTACCTCGTGAATCGCATGCCCTCCCGCGTTCTTGGGGGCCAGATTCCCTATAGTATTTTGCACCCTGGTTGTTCTTTATATTCTTTACCTCTGAAAATTTTTGGGTGCACATGTTATGTTCATGCCTTGGATCCCGGCCGCGATAAACTTGATCCTCGCTCTATTAAGTGTGTATTCCTCGGGTACTCTAGGACTCAAAAAGGTTATAAGTGTTATTCTCCCACTCTGCATCGTGAGTTTGTCTGTGCTGATGTTACGTTTCATGAGTTGTTACCATATTTTCCGTCTTTGCCTCATGCGGATCAGTCTGAGTATATGCATATTTTGGTTCCTTCCGGGCAACCTCAAAAGCAGCACCCCCCGATGCAGGCATATGTTCGCCGTGCCAAAGCTGCACCACCACCATCTCCGCCTAACGCTGAGCCTTCTCCTCCGTTGCGAGATCCGCCTCCTCCTCCTTTGGCTCCTATTGCTCCACCTTCTCCTCCCATTGCTCTTCGTAAAGGTATTCGCACTTGTACTATCTCTCATCCTATTGCTAAATTTGTATCCTATGATCATCTGTCCCCCACCCTTCGTGCTTTTACTGCCTCTGTTTCCTCTGTCTTTGTTCCTAAAACTGTTCAGGAGGCCTTGTCTATTTCTGAGTGGCGGACAGCTATGGAGGAGGAGATCTCTGCACTCCATGATAATGGGGCTTGGGAGTTGGTTCCTCTACCCTTTGAAAAATCCACTGTGGGGTGCCGCTGGGTATTCACTGTGAAATATCATCCTGATGGGTCTGTTGAGCGTTACAAAGCTCGCCTTGTTGCTAAAGGCTACACCCAGACTTATGGTGTTGACTATGCTGAAACCTTTTCCCCGGTTGCGAAGCTTGGTTCTGTCCGTCTCCTTATTTCTCTTGCCGCCAACCTTGGCTGGCCCTTATTTTAATTGGATGTCAAGAATGCTTTCTTACATGGCGATCTTCTTGAGGAGGTTTATATGGAGCAACCACCTGGGTTTGTTGCTCAGGGGGAGCGTTCTCAGGTATGTCGTCTTCGTAAAGCTCTTTACGGGCTTAAACAGTCTCCCAGTCTCCCAGGGCCTGGTTTGGCAAGTTCAGTGATGCGGTTTTGAAATTTGGTATGAATCGATGTCAGTCTGATCATTCTGTTTTCTCTCTCACATCTCCTCGAGGCAAAGTGTTATTGATTGTGTATGTCGATGATATTATTATTACGGGTGATGATCAGAGAGGTATTGATGCGTTGAAGGTCTTTCTGCAGAGTCAATTTCATACTAAAGACTTGGGTAAATTGCGATACTTTTTAGGTATCGAGATGGCACGATCTAAAGATGGTATTAGTTTATCACAAAGGAAATATGTACTGGATATTTTAGATGAGACTGGTTTGTTGGGGGCGAAACCTGTCGATACCCCTATGGATCCTAATGTCAAACTATGCATTGATCAGGGGGAGGCACTGTCTAGTCCTGATCAATATCGCCGTTTGGTTGGTAAACTGAATTATCTCACTATTACACGTCCTGATATTTCATTTGCAGTGAGTATTGTGAGTCAGTTTATGTCTGCTCCTCGTGTGCCACATTGGGAGGCTGTTCTTAGAATTGTCAAGTATCTTAAGTTTCATCCTGGACGTGGTTTATTTTATAGAGCTAATGGTCATTTGCGTATTGAGGCCTTCACTGATTCTGATTGGGCAGGAGGCCCATCTGACAGGAGGTCAACCACTGGATATTATGTTTTTCTTGGTAGCAATCTTGTTAATTGGAAGAGTAAGAAACAGACCGTGGTTGCACGGTCTAGTGCAGAGGCAGAATATAGAGCCATGGCTCACACCACATGTGAGATTGTGTGGGTGCGATCTTTTCTTGAGGAGATAGGATTCCATGTGCAATTGCCTATGAATTTGTATTGTGATAACCAAGCAGCAATTCACATTGCATCCAACCCTGTATTTCATGAGCGGACTAAGCATATCGAAGTTGATTGTCATCTGGTGCGAGAGAAGTTGACTGATGGTGTTATAGCAACTCCTTTCGTGTCTACAAGTGCTTAATTGGCTGACATATTCACCAAGTCATTGTTTAAGCCGCGGTTGGAGATGTTATGTGACAAGCTGGGTTTGTGTGATATCTATTTCCCAGCTTGAGGGGGAGTGTTGGAATACTAGTATACTCGTATACTAGTATATTGTGTTTAGTCCCACATTGCTTATTTACATTATGTAATGAACTATCTCCTCATATAAATAAATGATTATGTGTGAAGGTGTAAGTCACTTTACACACCTTTTCCTCTCCAAACAACAACCTCATCGTATAATTAATAAAAACAAGTGTGTTTATACAAAAAGGTGGTTTGAAAATTAAACACTTCAAAAAATAGATCAAACAAATATCCGCATAAAGCTAACTGATGGTATGGAACTGGGGGATGGAGATGTCTGCTAGGTGTCAGGAGTAGTATTTAATAAGCTTTAGGAGGCAAGGGATGAGGGGGAGGGAACTTTCCCTCCAAAATGAAGGGTAAATGTGACATAAAACATTTAATTTGAATGGAAGTAGCAAAGTTCCGACCAAAATGCGGATGGAAGGGTGTTAAGTGATACCAATTGATAGATGAGGGGGTGTGGTTGATCGGTTTTAAAGATAAAGGGTTTAAGTGATAGCGAGTACAAGATTTTACCCTACTTTCAATGTTTAGTAGCCTTGTTTGGTTGTTGGTATTATATTAACAATTTATCTTTTGTCCTATGTCATGCAATTTGTCTTTTGAGGTGTTATTACCTACTAGTTTTGGTGGTTTTGGGTACAATATTAATAAGAATTACAACTAAAAACACGTAAAGGTAATACCTATACCTATATCTTTTCTTCCTTGTCCATGTCCCTGCTTCTTAGTTTCGGATGTATGGGGGATCAGGGATATAACTTTTGATTTCAAAAGGTTTTCCATCAGTACGCAGAGGCTACACTGCTACAGATGAGAGAGGTCATCAACATGAGAACTGGTGAATGTTGCGGATGACGTAGGAGCCAACTTGTTGATCATACTCTTGTGAACCGTACACTTGAGAGATGATGGCAAATGATGGCTTGCTGGTTTGTCTTCGCCCTTTATCGCCTTTCACAGTGGCCCACAGATGAAAACCAAAGAAGTTGTAAGAGAAATGTGGAATAGGAAGACCGGCAAGAGGACGGACTCTACTACCCCCTCTTCAGCTTCACAAACTGGCACCAGACCGACAACGGAAATCCAACATCTTCAGCTTCACAACCTCACACAGTGGGGATGATGGAAACCCAAAAGAGTGAAAAGTTCATGGAAATGTGGACTTTTCCTCGTACTTCCACATAGAGGTAAAAGTTACTTGCTTAATATATGCTAATTATATCTGAAGGACTAGAGAGAATCATGATTCACATTAATACTGCCTTATTGTCAACTGTTATCATTTACCATCCATTCTGTAGGTGGAAGACGACAGAAACCCAAACTGCCTCGCATCACCCATAATCCTTTATAAGTTCTTCAAACCAACATAAGCAGAAATCCAAAGCAGTGGTTGGCTTTGGGATACCAGAATACAAGGTTCTTTCTCCAGAAATTGCGATCTCATTGTTCGAGGAACAAGATCCTAAGCCTGGTTGACAATAACGGTGTTTGATAAACAGAGCCAGAGGAGATAAAAGATAAGATTCTATGGCATTGTGTGGGTTTACTTGGAACTCCTATTGATAAGAGAAAGGATGCATATCCAGCTTTAAGATCAGCAGTGGAATATAGAGTTTCCAATTCTACGAGGGAATCCCTAATAAAACCTGTTACTGAAATCAAGGCTGCCATGTGATCCATTAAAAGGGATAAAGCACCAGGTCCAAATGGATACAATTTTAGTAATTTTAGGAAGAATTGGGATATTGTTGGTCCTCTCTCTCCAAGAAGTTTGGGGATGCAGTAGTTCACAATATTGGTAGATCCTTGAATGTCAAAGTTGAATCTTTTATTTATCATTGGAATTGGAAAGAGCCAAGGCATAGAAGTGTCATCATGAGGGAAATTATCACTAATATCCCCTCAGACTTTAAGCCTAACTCCTCATAACAAGATAGTGTGACTGCTAAATCAGCTTGGCAAGCTTTAAGGATTTTTCCTAGTATTCCATTGAGCAAGTGCATCTGGTTTCCTCAGCATATTCCAAGATTGGCTTTCATTTAATGGCTGGTATAGTGGTATTTCTGAGAAGATTAGGGACAAAAGACAGTTCTTTGTTGGAGACTGATCACAGATGTAAAGTGTCTATTGTGTGATGATGGAGATGAATCCCATCAGCACCTCTTGTTGGAACATTTTAATAAAAATAAAATAAAATACTTATTACCTATCATTATTTTTCTGTTAGAATATTAGTGCATAATTGTTATCTGTTACAAAAACATAAAAGTGATTTATTCCTATCATTATATAATAATGAATGAGACTTAAATATAAATACCTCTATATATAGGGTTTTGGACAAGGGTGGAATGTGTATGAAATGAGAGAAGATGTATATACCCTACGAGAGAGCTAAAAAGGTG
>BPLS01000239.1:252177-265705 GCA_019656275.1 Rhododendron kiyosumense
AAAAAAAACAGCAACAGGACTATCAAAATACAGAGAAAATAGAAGAGAGAGATAGGGGCTCCCACCACCACCACCTCCGGCGACCACAATTTCACTTCCCACCACCACGGCACCACACAACCCAATATTATTAAGTTTGATTGTAATATTGTGAGTCATTTTACATCAACATTATTAATTTAAAATCTTTTACTTTTAATTATAATATTGTGGATACTCAGTGAATTCATGATTGGTTGCATTCAACACTTTCCTCCTTCACCACTACACTCCACACTACCGCCACTACTATTGTTGTCACCACCACTCTACTACTATGTCCACCACCACTCTAGCCGTCACTAACCATTGCTACTATATATACTCCCCACTAACACTCTGCCATTAGCACCACTACCATCACCGACCTACCGGTGTTTCCACTACCTTCACCACTATAACAAACACTCCACCATCGCCGCTACACCACCACTATTACTACCACCAATACCACTCCCACCACCACCACCTCTACCAAACCCACTCCACCGCCGCACTACCACAACCAGCACTCTACCACTACCATAAATACATAGTGACCATTAGTTTAATTAAAAGAAATTCATGAGTGATTTATTCAACTCTCTCCTCCTCCACCACTACCCTCCACGCTACCCACATTGTCCCCACTATCATTGGCATCACCACCGCCACCGCCACCACTCTACCACCGCCACCGCCACCACCATGTCCACCACCACTCTAGCCGTCACAACCTCCATTACTACTATATATACCCCCACCAACACTCTGCCACTACCACCACCGATACCACCACCATCACCCTTACCGCCATCAGCGCATTATGACGTCAACGCGTTGTGACTGGTGTTGTGTTATGACTGAATTCATGAATGGTTGCATTCAACCATTTCCTCCTCCACCACTACCCTCCACACTGCCCCTACTATCATTGGCGTCACCACCACCACCACCACCACTCTACCACCATGTCCACCGCCACTCGTGCCGTCACTACCACCGTTGCTACTATATATACCCCACCACTACCCTCCACGCTGCCCCTACTATCATTGGCGCCACCACCACCACCACCACTCTACTACCACCACCACCACCACTCTTGCCGTCACTACCACCGTTGCTACTATATATACCCCCACCAACACTCTGCCACCACCACCACCGGTACCACCACTGTCACCCCTACCACCGTCAATGCGTTGTGACTGGTGTTGTGTTATGACTGAATTCATGAATGGTTGCATTCAACCCTTTCCTCCTCCACCATGACCCTCCACACTGCCTCCACTATCATTGTCGTCACCACCACCACCACCACTCTATCACCAACACCACCATGTCCACCACCACTCTAGCCATCACTAACCATTGCTACTATATACTAACCCAACCAACACTCCACCACTACCACCGCCATCACCCCTACCGCCGTCACCACTACCATGACCACTTCACAACTACAACAAACACTCCACCGCCGCCACCACTACCACCATTATCACTACCACCATTACTCCACCACCAATACCACTCCCACCACCAGCACTCCACCTCATTCATCACCACCACCACCTCTACCACACCCACTCCACCAGCACTCCATCGTCGCACTACCACAACAACCACTCCACCACTACCATAAATACATAGTGACCGTTTATTAAATTAAAAGAAATTCATGAGTTGTTTTATTCAACCCTTTTCTCCTCCACCACTACCCTTCACATTGTTGCCACTATCATTGTCTTCACCACCACCACCACCACCATGTCCAACACCACTCTAGCCATAACTACCACCAATGCTACTATATATATATGTAACGCCCCGAAAATTCGGAGACAAAAAAAATATTGAATTGTGATTTCTAAATAAATTTCCATTTTGAAGCATTTAAAATTTCAAAAGTCTAGTCAATTCCAATCAAATCACAGCGAATCAATCTTAAAGTAATTTTTCAAATTCTCTTACTGTACAATATTAAAATAATTAATTGAAACTACAAAGTAACTAAAAGTGTAACCAGAGTTCGATAATATTTTCTTCGATCGACGTCAAATCATTCTTCGCCTACGGCCTTTCTGCTCCGTCTTCAGTACCTGGCGTTCGAGTTACCAGGGCAACATAGTACCGTGAGCGATGACGCTCAGCAACCAAAACTCACCCGAACCCATAGACTTACAAACAAGGGCATGTACAATACATTTAAAGTAAGAACAATTAAAGTAGCAAGCGATCAATTTCAATTACTAGCCTTTAACTTAGTGAAATCTAGAATCTCAACCTTTGATAATCATCCTCCCATGTTAACCACTAGGACTATGGCCATTCGTGATACCGCTCCCCCTTGCTTGCCCTAACCGGGAGCCCCGATGAAACGGCCTAAGTTATTTACTTAGTCGGAGTCATCGGCCACCTCGCAAGGATGAATTCCCCAGGGAACTAACCGTAACCACTGGGCCCACAAGGAACTAACCGTAACCTTGGGAGTATATAGACCATAAACTGGTACTATAATACATAACACCCTTTTATCTCCTATTCAAAAAGAGCGATCACGCAATGCCATATCCTAAGGTTCCGAATCGACAGTCAAATGCGATACCCTGGCTTCATTCCTCTTCTCCCAAACTGGACTCTGTGGATAACCTCCAACAGATCCGGATTCACTGGATAACCTCCAAGAATCCCATTAAACCATCATTCCTCTGGCTAACCACCCATCACATCATCTCTTATCTTTTTCGATTTCCTTTAACTTAAAAATCGTCTATGTGATCTTCTACCTACGTACACCAAACCCTAGTGAACCTAATGTCCGTTCTAAGTTCTCGTGCAACAGGATGGATAACAATCAATCATAATAAATCCTGTGATAAAACTAAACACGCGAATAATTATCATACGATAAAATTTATCAAGCGATTCAATATTCCAACTAAACATACCAACATGCTAAAAATATTTAACCGTGCGAAAACACTAATCATGCGATTAAAACAAGTTAAGTAATTCTTCTTCTTTTTTCTCTCTTTTTCTTTTCAAAACTAAAATCTACGTTTACTCTTAACCATTTCGGGGTGTGTACGGTATTAGAAAAATTCGTATTTGCACAAACTAGGATCGAATCGAAGTTAATTAACTTTGGGGCTGATACGATTAGCTTTTAATACACTAGGGTGAGATTTACAAGCTAATCTAACTCTAGTGGTTAAACAGTAATTATTCTAAAACATTTCAATATTTCCAGCGGCTGTCTTTCTTTTCTTTTCTTTTCTTTTCTTTTCTTTTTCTTTTTCTTTTTCTTTTTCTTTTTCTTTTTCTTTTTCTTTTTCTTTTTTTAAACAAAACAGAGGCAGTGTTCGAACAAAGTGGGCTTCTGGCCCGGATTCGACCGACGGGTCCGGATACAATCACAACGAACGCTAAAAATCAATATAGAGCATGATATATACTTAGGGAGGCGAGTTCCGAACTACCTCTCGTCCCGCAATACGGGTTTCGGAGTGATTCGGTGGCGGGTCGAAGCGGCGGCGGAGATCGGTCGGATGGTGATGGTGAGCACGGCAGGAGGAGATGGTATCCGGCGGTAATGCAGGAGGTTTGGGGAATGGAGCAACGGCGGTGAAGTGAGCTTCGGGTGGCGTCCGGTTACGGCGGAGAGGAGGAGATGGTGGAAGGAGGTGGTGATCTCCGGTCTTCTTCTCCCTCTCTCTGTCTCACGCTGCTCTCTCTCTCTCTCTCTCTCTCTCTCTCTGCAGCCGAAGATGGCTGGAAATAAAAGAAAGAAGATGGAGAGGGATATACGGGTTAGGATTTTTGCATAGGGGATATTAGCCCATGGTTAATATTGATGTGTCACCTTGGGAGAGTTTTAAGGGGGAAAAAGTGGGATTTGTCTCTTCCCTTTTCAGCCGAAATATAAACAAAAGGGGTGGGATAGTCCGGTGCAACACACGCACACATTGAGAAAAATCAGTCACCGGATACGTGCACATACGATCAATTACGGAATTAACATTTGGTGTGTCGACATGAATAATTTCTCGCATTAAATAAACTAACAAGCAAAAATAATATTTTTGTTTTTGATATCTATCTATTATTTATTTATTAAAAATACCGAGTCTTTACAATATATACCCCCACCAACACTCTACCACTACTACCAGCACCTCTACCATCGTCACCACTACCGTCATCATTTCACCACTACAACAAATACTCCACCGTCACCACCACCATCTCTCCACCACCACCATTATTCTACCATGCCACCACTCCACCACCACCATCACTCCACCACCACTCCATTGTCGCGTTATCACAGCAACCATTCCACCACTACCATAAATACATAGTGACCGTTAGTTAAACTAAAAGAAAATCACGATAATTAACGAAAGTAACATTATTTCATTATCCATACTATATTTTACTGCAAGGAGTGTTTTTGTAAGGAAGGTTCTGAATGTGACTAGTAACAAGAATACATTGCGTTGTGATACAAGTTTTGAAGTAAGGCATGTGAGTCTGTGACGACTTTATCTTATTTGGCATAATCCATAAGTCTTTGTTTAAAATTTAAAATTTCATATCTTGCTCTATCTCATAAATCTATAAAATTCTGAGAACATTTATAGACATAGTACTTTCTCCGTCCATTTTTTTATGCTCCGTATTTTCATTTTGGCATGTCCCATAATAAGTGTCTATTTTAAAAAGTTAGTGAGTAAAAATTGGTATATTTTTCATTTTGCCTAAAAATATATATTCTATTTTGAAAAGTTAGTAGGTAAAAGTGTAATGATGATGCCTTTATAGGGATAAATATATAAAGTTATACTCGCTCTGTCCCTTTTTACGTGTCCGCTATGATTCAACGTGTCGTTTTCAATGGTTTATATCTCTCGACACATATTATATTTTATATATTTTAATCATTGTCTTATAAAAATAATTAAGATCTATTAAACAAGATTCATATTGCGTATTTTTTAAAATATACATTAAGAGATAGACAATCGAAAATGGAATGCAGAACTATAGTAGACACTTAAAAATGGACGAAAGAAGTAACTTTTAAAGTGTAATGATGATGTCTCAATAAAAAGTTGAATTTACGAAGTGGACAATTAAAAAAGGATGAAGGGAGTATTAGTTAACCCATTTTTAGTCATTGGTTACTAATAACTTAATTTGAAACATTAGTCATTGCTAACCATTATGATAAGGAGACTCTAAGTTGAAAGTTTAGTAAAATTCTAGTAAGTAACCAAATAATGTCTAGAGCATCTTCAAGCCAACTAGCTACTTGATCCCATTGGCTTTTATAGCTAGTCAAAACAATTTTTGAAGTTGAATTTTGCTCACCTTCCCCTTAAGAGGGTAACACTATCCTTTTTCCTATTGGTTGAAATCGTGTGGATCTCATAATATTCATTCTCTTTCTTATTGGTTGAAATTGTGTAAAAAGTGTAATGCTGTTTGTAATGTTCCACTAAATATTCATTGTACAAAGTGTAATGTTACACTATTTACACTTTTTGCAAACCGAACAAATATTATGTAACGAATGGAGTATCTTTTTAGTACTTTTTGCTAGGTAAAGTAAAAAGTAGGGTTGGAGATGCTCTAACAAGCACTAAATGTTCATTGTAACTAGCAATTTTTGTCGTAATTTTGATACTTATTGTACATACCCATTCGTAACTAACCAGAATAATACGTAATAAAAAGTCATAACTTATCAACCAAAAAGCATGGGAGAAATCAAACTAATTAAAAAGTATATAAAGTTCGTATCTAATCGTAATCACACATAACTTCACTATCTATGGAACACACTTTTGCGTTACTGCACCCAAAAGTAAGAATCATAGGTGGAAAAATGCATAACATCACTAAGGTACAAGCTATATGAATAAGCCCAGTAAAAATTTTCTTCTGAATATTCAGAGGTAGTGGAAGACTTGACTTTATCGTCATTAATTTCACCCTTTTTTTTCTTAGCATCTTTATTGCTAACTTTGTTCGTAATTTTAGGAGAAGGAATCATTGACATTCAATTGTGGTTCCTTCGTAGAGAAGAAAATGATGGGCTTGCTAGATATTTTTTCATATGCTAAAATTAACAGTTTCTTTATCTCTTATTTTGATTTAATATATTTCTATCAGGATGTGTTTTATCAAAATAAAAAATGATGTTCAGTGGTGGAAACTCGAACTTTGTTGGACAAACCCAATTTTGGCTCCCTATAACCCCTAATTAGCTCTATACATACTACTGAGAGCATCCGCAATGGAATAATTAAAAATGAATAATCAAAATTTGCCACATCAGTTTTGGATTATTCATTTAAAGAGTTACTAAAGTTAACAATGTGAAGACTCATATTATTACTTTTGATTATTCAATGTTCAAATTTGATTATTGGTTAGAGGTTACTAACTTTGATTATTACAATGTGAGCATTTTTTTAAGCACATATTATTAACTTTAGCAATCTTTTCATTTTGATTATTACATTGTGGATGCTCTAACACCACCTAGCTTTGATCCCAAAGTATATCTAGTAATGGTGTGATGTGATGGTTTAGAAGATGTGGTGATGTACCATATCTATATGCACCTCCAAATTCATGTAAAAAAAAAAATTACTTTCGATTGCCCACTTAAAATTCCTATGCAATGCACGGGTTATTGCTAGTTTGTTTCAATTCAATGCATGATATGTTTATTAAACAATTTTTCAGCTTAAAAAATTTAGCATTCCACTTTCATTACTTAAATTTTTAACTTTTAATTTCAGTTTTCAATTTTATCAAGCAAAATTATATGAATGAGTTTAAATTCTTTCTACCAGCATACATTCATTGTAGTAAGCTAAACTGACCCTTCTAGTAGGGCTGCTAAGTAATCTATCTACCCAAAAAATTAATTTGTTCGGACATCATTAGACATATCAAAAATTAAATTTTAGTTTATAAAATGGATGATTATTGACCGTTTAACTTAAGTTATTTGAGTGGACATTTTATAAACCAAATTTTATTATCGATTTTTCTATAGTCAGTCAAATGGGCTGTCTCTAAGTAATACGGAGTATTAAAATATTTATTTCACCTCAGTGTACTCTTTTGTAGCACACTTTTAGTTGATAATTATAACTCTGGACTGAACTGAAAAGTGTAACGAAGAAGTACATCGAGGTTGGAAAAAAATATTTTTATATTACTTGGAGACAACCCGTTGGGCTGATTATAGAAAAATCGTTTAACTATTTATGTACATATGGATATCCGATGAAACTTATTTTGATTTTGAATGAGGATATATTACCCTGCAGGTTTTACGATTTAAATTACTGCAATAAACACTAGGTGAGATATACAATGGCGGTGGTAAAAACTAGGAATGACAATGGGCCGAGACGGATTTTTGTGTACCCCGACCCAAAAATTTTTATACAACCCTGACCCCGATCGGATATTTTTTGGGAACTCCTGTTCCCACCCGATCAGGGAATAGATTTACCCGCTCTGCCTCGCTCTATAAGAAATTTAAAAAAATTGGTAAACTAAAAGCAAAATAAAAGAAAATAGTTATAAAAAAAGTGGTAGTTTAGTATAATGGTGAAAATATAAAGTTAAGAATAAGGTTTTTTAGTATAATGAAATGATAATAATATTAGGGTAAAAATGTTAAATTCTAAGCATAATGATAATTAAATTAAGATAAAAGCATACAGTTATTTTCAAATGAGGAGTTTCTTATTTAAGTTCAATTTCTCTCATTTTCCCATCAAATTTCGATGATCCGAGCGGCTCAATGTGTACAGAACATGATTTTGAGGATACTCGCGAAAAATCGGCAAAAAAAAATGATCGGGAAGGATTTCATCTGAGCAGTTTTTGTTTGAATCATTCGATATAAAACAAACAAAAACTGCTCGATGAAGCTCTTTCTGGTAAATTTTTTTTTTGCTGATTTCTTACAAGTATCCTTAAAATCACGTCTTGAACACAATGAGTAGTTCAGATCATCTAAATTCAATCGGAAAATGGAGATCCGCATTTTATTAAATTAAAGTGGTCCTTATAGGAAGTGGACTGTAAAAATATAATTATATATATAAATATATGTCAGGGAGGGTAATATTGGAACGTGATACTTCCACCCCAAACTCGGTCAGGTTTTAGAATTTTAACCTAGACCCTGACCCTATACCCAAAAATAAATTGAAAAACCCGTCACATTCAGTTCGGGGCGGGGCAGGTTCAAGGCTGATCCAATTGCCAACCCTTAAAAACCTTTAGTTTTCAAAGCTGTGTTTGGATGAATTTTTGAGAAACTTTTGAAAAATTTTGTAGGGTTATGAATGGAGAGAGAAATGAGAGTAATGATTAGAAATAGATGTAATGATTGGAGAGAGATAAAGAGAGAAATAAGAATAATAATTAGAGATAGAGATGAGCAATAATTAAAAGTAGAGGTAATGAATATTTTTTGCGCTTAAGAATTTTTTTTCAAAAGACAATCCAAACAAAGCACAAGTGGACAAAATTTAAACTCTACATGAATATGTGGCGAGGGGCATGTTGTGGCGGTACCCAGGACACTGAATAATTTTCCACAACCAGCCCTTGCCAAATTTTTATCCAGTGTTCGTCGTGCAGGATAATGAAGTGTGATTTTCTCTCTCTCTCTCTCTCTCTCTTCAGACGACCCACCTGCAGACTCGGATACCACCAACACTTTCACTCCTCGTAACCCCAAATACACCAATCTAAAGTTCCCTCACCACTCCCCCGTGGATATTCGATCTCCAAGGTCAGACCTTTCTTCAAATATGTTAAATCTCTCTGAATCGCCCCATATTAGGGTTTTTTTTGTTTGACTTTGCATGTTTGATTTCTTCGTTTCAATTTTCATTCGGCTCTTGCTGCTGTTGTGGTCCGTTGATATACATGTAATGTATCTGTATTGACACCTATCTATGGGTGTGATTGTGTATTCAACGGTACGTGACATTGCTGGAGTTGCATTCAAGTGATTTTAAAGGTAGAGATTTTGAGTGACCAAACTGGAATTGTTTCATCTGAATTCCTTTTTCATAGTAGTCTTTTTTAATGTGTCAATTTACTTATTTTTATATTTCTTTTTTTGTCGCAATTTTGATCTATATTCCACCTTAAAAGTAAAAAAGAATTGTGCCAAAGTTAAAAATGGTTTAGTGAAGACAAAAGATTTTGAGAAAATTGGCTTTGTTAGTGGAAATTTTCCCTAGTTTTGACCATACATTGGCTTTTTTTTTTGCTAAGTCAAAAGATGAGAAGGGGCAACCAGGGCAGCAACCCCCTTGGGCATTACCACAAGGGTTTCCATCTGCAGTGGAATGTCTGGTTTGAGCCATAGCTATTGCCTGAGGAGGCAAGCCCATCACCACAACCCCACCAAAGTGCTAGGGTGGACTAAGGGCCCTCCACACAGCATCTGGTTCACATGAGTCGCATTACTACTACCCGCAAGCGGGTTTCGAACCTTCAACCCTGTGTGTGTGTGGGGGGGGGGGAGTTGGGGTTGGACTTTTGCCCTCGCACTTTAGCCATCTAGGCTACCTCCTTGATGGTGATGGTATTGACCAAACATTGTCACCTAAAAAGTTAAAAGACTTGGACCAAATTTAAAATTGGCATACTAATTAAAAAGAATGAATTTTTTTCGTGCCTTTTTTATATGCCAAAGTGGTTTATGATATACTAGTCTAGTGACGTTCTTCACTTATAAGTGGAGCTTTAGAATGATATACCCATGGCAAGAATTAATAGCCTTGTCCTTGATTTATTTTGGTGTTTTTTTACACCTTCTTATTGTACGTGTTGCTACTTTCCATGATACTTGATTGAAGGGAATAATTTTCATTATCTGGAAAAAGTAAGTTTTTTCTTAATTGGTCAGGACATGGCCGGGAAGAGAGTTATAGCTATATGTCAGTCAGGCGGTGAATTTGAGACCGATGAAGATGGCTCGTTGTCATATAGAGGTGGGGTTGCTCATGCTATGGACATTGACGACCTGATGAAATATAATGATTTCAAGACGGAAATAGAAGAGATGTTTAACAGTGATCTTAGTACCATGTCTATCAAGTATTTCATCCCAGGAAACAAAAAGACACTTATCACAATCTCCAACGCCAAGGACCTCAAACGCATGATCAAATTCCATGGTGACTCCAACACCGCAGATATATATATCATTCCGGAAGAAGTAGTTCCTCCCCCTGTCTCAATCCCACCTGCTGACAGGTAGTCCTCCTGCTGTCTAAACTTCTTTTTTGTGTGTGTGTGCGCGCGCGCGCGCGCGCGTTGATGAGAAGATTTTGTTTTTGTTGAGCCTTAAATAAGAAGTTGTTTCTTTTTGTCGAGTCTTTTAAACATATATATTTTTCTTGAGGGAGTTCGAAAAGTAAATTGAGGGAATGAAAAAAGTAAAAATCAAACTCGGAATTTAGGGTCCCAGTGGTATGTTGTTTGCGCTGGAATCTTAACTGCTATCAACTACACAGGAAAATATATGTAAACTGGGCCCTTTTAACAAGCTTAAGAAATAATGTAACAAGCTTAAGAAATAATGGGGCCTAAAGCAAGTTCCTCGCTTGCTTTACCCTAACATACTTGACATTTGACATTGCAGGTCAACGCAGATTACTTTGCCCGAAGCAGTGGTTCCAGTTGATGACCCTCTTAATGTTGCTGGTGATATCATAGATGACACACCCCATCTAGATGATACTATGCAAGTTGATGTCCCTATTGACATTCCCGTTTATATACCTACACCCTTTCCTTCTGTTGGTTCCAATGATGAGAATCATATTAAAGCTGCGCAAGAGTGGGAGAACACTATTACTGGTGTTGGCCAAAGATTTAATAGTGTTCATGATTTTCGTGAGGCCCTGCGTAAATATTCTGTTGCACATCAGTTTGCTTTGGTGTACAAGAAGAATGAAAGTGAGCGTGTGACTGTCAAATGCAAAGCAGAAGGATGCCCGTGGAGAATTCATGCATCAAGGTTGGCAACCACCCAATTATTTTGTGTTAAGAAATTGAATCCCACACATACATGTGAAGGGGCTACACTGACAACGGGGCATCAGGCGACTAGAAATTATGTTGCTGATATCATCAAGGAGAAACTGAAAGTCAACCCCGATTACCATCCAAAGGATATAGTCAATGACATTAAACAGGAACATGGAATTGAACTGAAGTACTATCAGGCATGGCGCTGGAAAGAGATTGCAAAAGAGCGGCTTCAGGGTTCATATAAGAAGGCATACAAGCAGTTACCGTCTTACTGTGAGAGGATAATGGAGACAAATCCTGGTAGTTTTGCTACTTTTACCACTAAGGAAGACTCAAGCTTTCATCGCCTGTTTGTATCGTTTCATGCATCTTTGTATGGCTTTGAACACGGTTGTCGCCCTCTGCTTTTCCTTGATAGCACACCCTTAAAGTCAAAATACCAAGGCACATTGTTGGCAGCAACAGCTGCTGATGGTGATGATGGGTTTTTTCCTGTAGCTTTTTCCATTGTCGATGCGGAAACTGATGATAACTGGCATTGGTTTTTGGTACAACTTAAGTCTGCATTTTCAACAGCTCAAAGCTTAACATTTGTGGCAGATAGAGAGAAAGGACTAAAGGAATCAATTGCGGATGTGTTTCATGACGTGGACGTGCACCATGGATACTGCATACGCTATCTTTCGGAACAACTTACTAGAGACTTAAAAGGGCAATTTTCTCATGAAGTGAAGCGTCTTATGGTTGAGAATTTTTTCGCAGCTGCGTATGCACCTAGGCCTGTTGGGTTCCAGAGGTGTGTGGAGAGTATCAAGGCTCTCTCAGTAGATGCTTATAATTGGGTTATGCAAAGTGAGCCTGTGCAATGGGCAAATGCGTTTTTCCAGGGTGCGAGATATAATCACATGACATCAAATTTTGGAGAGCTATTCTACAGTTGGGCATCAGAAGCACATGATTTACCCATTACCTTGATGGTTGATGCAATAAGAGGTAAAGTTATGGAGTTGATTCATAAACGACGAGAAGAATCTAACCACTGGCTGTCTAAGCTAACTCCATCCATGGAGGAAAGACTAGAAAAGGAAAGCCAAAGAGCTAGTTCCCTTAGAGTTTCAATATCAGCTGGTAACAGATTTGAGGTTCATGGTGATTCAAGTGAAGTTGTGGATCTTGATAAATGGGACTGTAGTTGCAAAGGGTGGCAGCTTACTGGGTTGCCATGCTGCCATGCTATTGCTATCATCAATTGTGTTGATCGCAGCCCTTATGATTATTGTTCTAGATTTTTCACAAGTGATAGCTACAGGTTAACATATTCTGAGTTGATTAATCCTGTTCCAGTTGTAGATAGGTATGTGCCAAGGGAATCTTCTAAGAGTGCAGTAACTGTAACCCCTCCTTCCACTCGTCGTCCACCAGGGCGACCTCCTGCTAAGCCGTTTGGGTCACAAGACGTGGTCAAACGTAAACGTCAACCAAAATGCAGCAGATGCAAGGGTCTTGGGCACAAAAAGTCAACGTGTAAAGAGTTTCTGTTGGAGTGCTGAGCTATGTAAGTATAACTCTAATAAGATGTTTTCTTTTATGACTTTTTTATTCAGTTTGGTGACCTTTGTTGATACATATGTTTCAGGTTTGTAGCATATTAGGAAGGTGGCGTAGTTGCATGGTAATTATGATCTGTGTGTCTACAGTGTTGGCTGGTTTATTGTGTATTGCATGGGTTTATATACTATTCGTGTCTATGTGATTCGTTTGATGTATGGGTTGCCTGACATATATGCTGCTGATTTTTGTGGAACACATCGGTATATTTACATTCTCTTCTGGTTTAGATTTGGCACCATATAACATGTCAAAGCCCTTGCAATGCATGTCATCATGTTGTGCATCATGATCTCATGTTTATGTTCGACCCAAGACAATGTGGCATTGCGCACATGAGTCACATGACCGACTCTGCAACTATCATCTCAAATTTATTATCTGAAGATACTTTCTTGGCTGGGTCAATCAAGGAATAGTCAAGGTTGTAGACTTGTAGTCTTTAGCATACATCTCCAACTTCAAGTTTAGGGACTCTATCAAGGTCAACCGATATAAGATCTTCTTGCAATTAGTGCAGGGCTTGTGGTGGGAGAACTTGTCCAATAGCTTGTGTATGAATAGAGGGTAATGACCAGGATTGTAAATCGCACAATCAGGATAGGTATCCCAGTGATATGGCTATTATCTGATGGTATTGGATCTAAGTGAAGGCATCAGGATCCAAAACTTCGTCCAGTATGAATAGAGGGTAATGACCAGGATTGTAAATCGCACAATCAGGATAGGTATCCCGGTGATATGGCTATTATCTGATGGTATTGGATCTAAGTGAAGGCATCAGGATCCAAAACTTCGTCCAGTA
>BPLS01000239.1:283701-435738 GCA_019656275.1 Rhododendron kiyosumense
CACACACACTTACGTAATACCCTTGAAATAGTCATTACGTAGTTTCGAAGATATTTTCCAACCGGGAAAACACAACAACCTTGTTAAACACACCCTAGGTGCCATATGTCTACTTTCTTGGTTTTCGTGTCACGTTTGCATGGGAGACTCCGCGTGTGAGACTTTTACATACAACAAGCATCATTCCAACTTCGAAATGGTAAAATAACAACATCTAAGCCACGTAGCATGCTTGAATACCATAAACAACATAAACATGCATTTTTACTTTTCAAACAACGTTCAAAGTCACTTTTAAGCTTATAAAAAGTAAATAGGGATTTTCAAAGTAAGATTACAACTACTTTACAAAAACAAAGTAAGCTTTTGAAAACTAAATAAGGATTTCTAGATAGAGAAGGATAACTACCGTTCTCCTCGGCGGTGGTTTGCGCGTCGGGTGAATTTCGGCAGCGTAACGGCCCTCCGATTGCTTCGAAAGGAAAAGTTTTGGAAAACTTTCCCTAGAAACAACTACCTAACTACTACTATACTACTTTTAGGATCGTCGGGTGGTTTTGGAAGTGGTTTGGTGGTTTCGCTCAAGAACTCTCAAGAACAAAGAGAATTTTGAACTAAGAACAAAGAAACTAAGAATTTCTATAGAGAAGGAGGAGCAATTGCTTGAGGTGTGCTTTGAAAGGCTTGGAATGGCCTTCTATTTATAGGCAAAGGGCTCCCCCTCTCCCATTATGGCCGGCCCCTCTCTCTCTCTTCTTTCCCCAATTTTTAATCCAAAACAAATCCAACTTTGAAGCACAAATCAAGGAAAAATCCTAGGCTTGCATGGCTAGGTTAGTACTAGATTGGATTCTTGAATCAAATGGAGGGATGAGATGAGATTGGTACATGATCAAAGGGTTAAGAAAATTCCAACTTTAATGGAAAAAATCAAAGGAAAATCCTAGGTTGCATGGCTATGGTGTACCTTGGTGAGATTCTTGCATCCAATGGAGGGTTGAGATGAGATTGGTACATGATCAAAGGGTTAAGAAGCTTGCTAGGTAAATATTGGAGTACAAAAGTGTAAGGATTTGATTTGGGAAGAAATAAATCTCATGGATTTGAAGTACAATCACAAATCAAACCAAGACTAACATCAAATCTCCTTCCCTCTCTCCTTCCTCTCTCTCTCCTTTCTCTCCTCTCTCTCTCTCGGCTTCTCTCTCTCTCTCTTGCAAGGTAATATATATATATGTACATATATATGTCATACAATGGAAAGAAATCCAAATAAACAAATGGTTTCTTGGTACCTTTGAAATCCAAGGAGAATAAATGCTAGGATTTACTTACCAACTAATAAATAATCCTAGGGTACTTTAGGCATTAGAATAATCAACTTAGGTACAATACATATACACACACACACACACACACACACACACACACACACACACACACATATATATATATATATATATATATATATAAAGGTGGGTGAAATCCCAATAAAGAAATAATTAAAGGGTACTTTGGTAACTATTCACTTTTGATTAAACTAATGGTACTTTTCCCATGTGATTAAAGAAACTAATTAAATTAATGATCCAATAGTACTTGAAGATTTACCCCTTTTATCCAATGGACAAAACTTCCCCTAACATCTATTATCCAATGGATAATAGTTATTAGGCCACAAAAATTAATAAAGAAATCAAAAAGTACAATAAAGTAAGTTTACTTTTTAATATAAACAAATGGGATTCTATTACCCAATGGATAATAATTTCCCTAACCATTATTGTCCAATGGTCAAAGAAATAATCCAATTTGAATAAAAGAAAATGAATATTAAAATATAAAGTCTAGGGTTCAAAAGGTTCAAAAGTTCCAACGAGGGGCAAAACGGTCATTTTGCCAAGACTAGGTAACTTTTCGGTTTAGTTACCCTAACAGGATAGTTGGATGCTAACTAGGCTTGCTAAGTAGGACTAAAGTGCAAGAATTGAAACTTGAGGGGCCAAAGTGCAATTATGGCAAAATTCAAGAATTAACGTAATTCAAGCAATTAAAATTAATAACTCGAATAATAAAATAACTTTTTATTTATTAAAATTCAGAGTTATTACAGTTATAGCTATACTTCAATCTGGCGGTGAATTCGAGACCAATCAAGATGGCTCATTATTGTATAGAGGTGGGGATGCTCATGCTAGGGAAATTGATGAGAACATGAAGTACAAAGATTTCAAGAGGGAAGTAGCAGAGGTGTTTAACAGCAATCATGGTAATATGTCCATCAAATATTTCCTGCCGGGCAATAAAAAGACACTTATCACAATATCTGATGACAAGGACCTCAATTGCATGATCAAACTCCATGCTAACTCCGCCACTGCAGATATATATGTAATTACGGAAGATGTAGTTGCAGCCCATGTCTCAAACATGTCTGCCAGCAGGTAGTCCTCCATTTTTCTTACATGCAATTTAATTCAGTTTTTTTGTTAATACGTGACATGAGATTTTAGTCTTAGGCTCCGTTTCTTACAGGGTAAAACGGTTTCCTGAAAATAATTTACCTATATTCTGTTCTTTGGTTGGACAGCTTACGTAGAATTTTTTCCAGGGAAAATAGTTTACATGATAGGGCAGAAATGATTTACATTCCAGAACCCCGTAAGCCATTTTGCGGATTCTAAAACTCAGTCGTTCACAGCTCAGAGCATTTGATGTCATTCACTTTTGAAATTATTTTCTTGATCAGCCTTGGCCTTTGGTAAGTTTGATGTAAACAAGTGACCCACAGGTTGAGGCAAAGCTGGAGCAGGTCAGCTTATCTCTTGGAACGGGTAAAAATGGCGTAACAAAAAACTGCCTGAAGTCAACCAGATGGCAGAAAAGCAAATAAAAGGGAATAATTTTTGCAAAATCATTTCACATGTAAAAACATTTTGTTGTATTAAGTTTCTTACATCGATGCAAACAGAGCCTTACTGTTTTAGGATGTAAGATTTGGGAATATTTGATCTTGCAGGTCAAGTCGGACTACTTTTTCAGGAGCAGGGGTTCTAGTTGACCCTCCTAATGTTGTGGATGACAATGTTATTCTAGATGAGATTACCCATGTCGATACCCATATGGATAGTCCCACTGATATGCCTCCGCCCTTTCCTTCTGATGGTTCCAATGATGAGGAGAAGCATCCTAAAGCTGTAAAAGAGTGGCAGAACAAACTCACGGGTGTTGGCCAAAGGCTCAATAGGTGAATTTCGTGAGGCTCTATGTCAATATGCTATAGCACATCAACTTACTTTTAAGTATGTCAAGAATGACACTTCCCGCGTGACTGCCAAATGTAAAGAACAAGGTTGCTCATGGTTTATTCATGCAAGAAAGTTGTCAAACACCCAAGTATTTCGTATTAAGGAAATGAATGTCTTACATACGTGTGAGGGGAATACTATTACAACTGGGGCTCGGGCAACTAAAAATGTGTTAGCAAGTATCATCAAGGAGAAGACGAAGGATCACCCGAATTACAAGCCCAAGGATATTATGAGTGACATTAAGCAAGAATATGGACTTCAGCTAAAGTACCATCACGCATGGCACGGGAAAGAGAATGCTAAGGAGCAGCTTCATGGTTCAACTAAGGCCGCATATAGCCAGGTACCCAACCTCTGTGAGAAAATAATGGAGACAAACCCTGGTAGTCTAGCTACCTTCACCACAAAGGAAAACTCGAGCTTTCGTCGCCTGTTTGTATCGTTTCATGCCTCTTTGTATGGCTTCCAACAGGGTTGTCGACCTCTGCTTTTCCTTGATAGCACACCCTTAAAGTCAAAGTACCAAGTAACATGGTTAGCAGCTACAGCTGCTGACGGGGCTGACGAAGTTTTTCCTGTTGCTTTTGCAATAGTCGATGCGGAAACTGATGAGAACTGGCTTTGGTTTTTGGTACAACTAAAATCTGCATTTTTAACAACTCAGAGCATAACATTTGTTGCAGATAGAGAAAAGGGACTAAGGAATTCGATTTCGGATGTATTTCGCGGTTTGGATGTACACCATGGGTACTGTATACGCTATCTTTCGGAACAACTTATCCAAGACTTGAATGGGCAATATTCCAATGAAGTGAAGTGTTTGATGGTTGAGGATTTCTATGCTGCTGCATCTGCACCTAGGCCTAAAGACTTCCAGAAGTGTGTACAAAACATCAGAAGTATCTCAATAGACGCTTATAATTGGATTATGCAGAGTGAGCCTTCGCACTGGGCAAATGCGTTTTTCCAGGGTGCAAGATATAACCATCTGACAGCAAACTTTGGAGAGCTATTCTACAGTTGGGCATCAGAAGCGCATGAATTACCGATAACCACAATGGTGACTACTATGCAGCTGAAGGTCATGGAGTTGATTTACAAACGCCGTGTAGACTCCAACCAGTGGACAACAAGGCTAACTCCATCCATGGAGGAAAAGCTAGAGAAGGAAAGACTAAAAGTTTGTTCCCTTCAAGTGACAATTTCAGGTGGTAACACGTTTGAGGTCCGTGGCGAGTCTGGCGACACCACTGAAGATGTTGATCTTGACCAATGGGATTGTAGTTGCAAAAGATGGCAGCTTACTAGTTTGCCATGCTGCCATGCCATTGCGGTGATCAATTGCCTTGGTCGTCACCTATATGATTATTGTTCTAGATACTTCACAACTGACAGCTTCAGGTTAACATATTCTGAATCCATACATCCTGTTCCAAATATAGATTGGCCCACGAAGAAGGACTCTTCTAATAGTGCGGTGACTGTAACCCCTCCTCCTCATCGTTTTCAAGCAGGCCGGCCTCCTGCTGAGTTAGTTGGATCACAAAGGGTGGTCAAACGTAAACGGCAACCAAAATGTAGTAGGTGCAAGGGTACCGGCCACCATAAGTCAACTTGCAAAGAGATTTTGTCAGAATGCTGAAATTGGTAGGTACACATCAATAAAACTTTTGAGGTTTGTGGCAATAAAACTTCGTTGCATGGCAATTTTGTTCTATGCTCCTACATTCTTTAGACGGTTTTCTTTGGGTACTACATGTATATAAGAAACTTTTGACGGTTAGTATTAGGTTAGGCTAAGTGACACCACTAAGAATGGCGTTACCGTAGCATGCTCCTTTTTTGCCCGTAATGTTTTTAGTTTCAGAATTTGACATTTAGGCTCCGTTTGTTTGGACGTAAAATATTTTCCGGTAAAATGTTTTACCTATTTTCCGGTGTTTGGTTGTATAAAAATTGAGGAAAACATTTTACATGTAAAACATTTTCCATCAAGTGGATGAAAATGACTTACCCTTAAATCTTCCGTAAGTTATTTTCCAAAATGAACCCTCTGCATTCTACTGCAATTCTCATTGCTCAGTTTCCTCGATCGTCAGTCCTAACTCACGTTCAATTCCAATAATCTTATATCTCTCTACCGTTTAAACCACCCCCTTCTCTCTCTTTACACTATTTTGTTGATTTCTAAAAATATTTTCAAGTGTCAACCAAACACCGAAAAATAAAAGTTTGAAGTTTGTTTTTTGAAAAAATATTTTACATAAAAAATATTTTATATTGTAAAACATTTTACATTTTACATCGAAACAAACGGAGCCTTAAGGGAAGTGATTTTCGCGCTAACCAAAATACTAAAACCCTATATGGACTTGAGTTTTGCATTTCCCTTTTAGAGTGCGGTTAGTAATTTGGGGGTAACAAAATGAATTTCCCAAGTTTAAAAGTTAAAATGAACATAGAATAGTACTTTTCTTTTTAATAACATCATAATCCAACCTAGAATAGTACTTGTACCTAGTTTTTTTAACATGAGTATCCAACATAGAGTAGTACTTTAACGAGTGTAGAAATTGTCATATGTCATTACTAGAATCAACAGACAGCCATTCTAATTGAAGTTGAAACTTTGCATAAAGGTTGTCTTTTTCTTTTATTTTATTTTTTATCTTTTTGGCAATTGTCCTCCTTTTCTTTTCTTTTCTATCGGCAATTGCCCTCCTTTTCTTTTCTTTTGCTGCAATTAGCGTTGCTAGTATAGCACAATAGTATTAGTTTTCCGGTCAAAAGTTGTGGGCCATGTTAACAAAATGCAAAGGAAGGGGGGGTCCTATAGGGATCCTCTCCACCAAAGAAATTAATTATTATTATTATTATTATTTTTGTGGCAATAAAAAAATAACTGGATCGTCCCGTTTTTCTCCTTTTTAACCCATTCTGGGCCCTCTTTAATAATGGTGACCATTTTTGTTCATAGAAGTCCTCAACAAGCTCAACCGTACCAAAATTGCAATAATCGGATAACGGTGAACTCATCATCAAAATATATTTATCTTCAAATAAATAAGATCGAGTTCGGCGTGGATACATTTGCAAATAGAAGTCTGATTAATCCTTAGCCAACAAACTAATTGCTCTTTATTTTTTGCTTGTTTGATTATCTCGATGAACTCTACAAAATAACAATCATATCATTAAAATAGAAATTGCTTGGGTCTGAAAAGAGCAAAATTAGACCGGCACCATTAATTTCTTAACTGGAGAGGACCCTTTTCGTTATGTGAAAGCCTTCTAGATTTTTTTTTTCCTCCCCTAAATGGAAGAAAGGATGAAATGTGCTCGATCCAAGTTTTTTTCTTGGAGTAAGTTAGAAGTGTCTGTAATATTCCAATCACATGTACATGACATCATAAAACTATATTATTCCAATCTCAATCACATCATAAAGCATATCAATTTGTTCTTCACAAGAGTCAAATACACAACCAACTAGTTGGTCACCTTGTACACGCGTTCAAGAGGTTAAGGGATCAAATCTGGCTTAAGGCACTAATTACATACTTATTAAATCTCCATTCTTCGTTAGTTTTTTTCTTCCTCGCACGAGGTTATTTCTTGGATTGTTTTGTACTGGACTTTAATTTAGTTGTTACGGATGTCCTAGGATCGATGTTGCAGTTTCTCATTATTGTAGTAATTCTCCGAATGTAATGTGGCTCTAGATAAAACAAAACAAGCGCGAATTTAACACAAAATCTCACTGTACTAAGTACAACCACTCAATCGTTAAATCAACTTCCCCACTACACAGAGAAGGTATATGAGTAAGTTTAGGCAAAGTAGAGAAGTAGAGCTCAAAAAGGGTAGTGCAACACATCAGCAAAATCCAAAAGGTAAAATACATTTCTTAAAGCATGTACATCAAGCATAGCAAAATTATCTACCCAAAAAGGTACTTTTATGTTTTTCCAATTCACTTTTTCCCTCTACTCTACACCATACTCTCTATAAAAAAAACAAGAAGACTCTCTATCATAAAATATACCCAGAACTCCAATAGATCAACGGACGAAAAGCAGAGAGCTAGAGATCAACTCACATCCAGATGAGGAAGGAGAGAGGAAAAATAATATTTTATTGGATATCTTTTCAACAGTAGATCGGTATATCTAGAGAGGTTTTTGGGTTGAGGTAAAATTGCTTCTTGTTTACCTAAGCTGCTGTAAACTGTTTTGGTGCCTTTAATTAAGTAAAATAGCTAAAAAGGTGGTTTTTGCTATTCTCATGTACATGCTCTTAAAATGGTTCGGTAGAAATAGCTATAAGTACTATTCACTATGTATTGTTACACTTTTTTATTTTTTCGCACAACTGACACTCTCTTTCCCTCCTTCTGTCCTTGCTTGTAATTTATAATACCATAAGTGTCATATTTTAATAGATGGAGATGATTATAAAGAGGATTGGTGTAGTGTGAAAGTCAAAAGGAGGTAGCAAAAATACATTTTCGCACTGTTCACTTGCCATTTCGACTAAGCCTTGGTGTACATGCTCTAAGTCAACTACTCCTCTCCACCTCAGAAATTAACTGGATCGTCCAATTTCCCACTTCAATAATGAATCATTTTTGTTTGTAGAGGTCCTCGACAAGCTCAACCAAGCCAAAATTACAAATAATTAGATATCGATGAATTGCCCCTTTGGAGATATCTGATAAAATTAGAACGATATTGATGAACCAATGATCAGGTTATATTTATCTTGAAATAAATGAGTTCCGGCTCGGCTTGAACTTACTTTCAGATAGAAATCAAATTTCCTATGCTACGTGTTTGAATATTCAGAGCCAAACATAGGAAACATAGGACACGCAAAGACATACAAAAGACTTATTTATGTTCCGCTTGAAGCAAACCATCTTGAGAAAATAAAGTAGATAAAGTACATCTATTTAGAATCCAAAAGAACACAATCTTATCTTATACTTCAATAAGCGTCAAAAAATAGACAATCCCCTAAAATTTCAAGCATCCAAAACAATTCGGTTACACCCTTAAAATATTCATCTCTAACAAGTTAAGGTTTTATCCGATATAGCAAAGTGGCGGTCAAGAGGCATCCTTGGCTGTATCTTTTAAAGATAGGGTTTCGTATCTTTGAAGTTAGGATTTAGTCATTGGTTTAAGACTCTAAGTTAGGGTGTACATGTGAGGTCGTAGGATATATCCCACGTTAGTTGCAGAACAATGTTCGGTGAGTAAAGATCTATAATTTTAAAAATATACTTTTGGTGTTACACGATCGTGCGCAGAGAGAGGAGTTCGAAAGTCTTGGAAATTGGGAGAACTTATAAAGTAACAAAATATTCCCAAAGATCAACTAGAAGAAATAATCCTACACAACGTTTAAAAACTTAGAAGAAAAGCTGTTTATTACTGTAATAATAAACCATGAGAGAAGGAAGACAACAGATATCGCTCATGCGAAGAAGTAATTTCCTTGAGGAGTTTTACGACGTTTTCAGAGAATTATCATTGTTAAAGACATTGGTACCATGTAACCAGGAAAAAGAAAAAGGGGGCTGGGGGCGAGGGAAATGCCAGTAGGATCTTCTAACACTAAATTAACACCGCAAAAGTGGTCATGCAGAATCAAGCAAGGCCACCATTTGCTTGGAAAGCACATTAAACCGATTGCGCACACAACCAAAAATCTAGAGAAAAGAAGTGGAAATAAGATGAGCTGATCTCCACCAGTATTCTTTTGGCCAAAAGAACGCAGCAAAGGCAATAGTAAGTTTTTCCGGTAGAAGTGGTATCAATACGTGGCATTAAATAAAATTTAAAACTCTATACTCGTGGGCGAGTCAACTAAGAGAGTAAAACATCAAAACTCTTGCATTTACTTATCATTTATGTATTGCTTTCCTGTAATCATATCATATCAACCCAAAAGCAATATGCATAATGATGCAAAAAATAATAAGCTCAACTCATTTACCTGATGTTTTTCAATAAGATATTCTTCAATGTGTCATCCAAATAGAGCTTCAAAAATTCCTGCACATCACTGTCATTTCCCTACACTGTCGAAGAGTTTTCCATATTCATAACCAATACCCATGGTGAATGAGACAAGATGATGGCTAGCTGTGAAATCCAGATTCAAGGCCTTGTCAAACTTGACGATCTCCATACAGATGCAAAACATTCTAATAACATGCTAATTAGGCGTCAATTACTCCAAATTGCTGCATCAGATACGGACATGGGTATCAGGATTCTAAAGCCATGCTTGTGTATCCCAGCAAGTACCATACACTTCTCTGCTTAAACCGAGGTAATGCAACCCGAAAATATACATCACTTTAGGCAAAACAAGACAAGAAAATGACCACCACAAACTTTATTCAACAACTCTGCTCAGCAAGAGCATAATTAAGTCATCACTCATAGACATTCAGGTATCTACAGAAAAACAGAAACACGGGAAACTAAACCAAAATAAAAGGGCAACACATATTGTATAAGATAAAGACATCAACCAAACACTGCAATAGAATAAACTGTCTTTGTAACCCCCAACAGAAATCTTGACTAGATTTTCTGGCTCCATAAACTGCAACCACGTTGAATTACAGGACCACCACACTCCAAGGTACAGCAGCATGCATTGTACTCGTACTACCTTGGTAATGTGATACACCAATTGGTTTCCACCTTAAAATACCACCAACTTTAGAAGCAAAAAGTAGCTTGATCCACTGCAGTAACTTTTTCGTCGGCTGTGTAACTAGCGTCTTACATTTCTTTGTTCACTTCATAGATCTCATCCCCCATCTTGATTAAATCACCATCATCGAAAACTATTTTCCGCTATCATATTGCATTTTTCTGCAATTTTAAACCACTTAACTCTGCAACACACTGCTAACTCCATGAACACGGGACATAAGTTGCACAAGCCTAAACTGGGAAAGATAGTTTGAGGTTCTATGCAGGAGAATTATAAAGCTTAAACTTCTCCCTCCATGTTTCTTCAAAGACTTTGGGTATGAAGCAACCTAGCGTTGCTATCCCCATATTTTGATTCAGCAACTTTCTGAAAACTTAAAATACCTTACGAACGAGGTAATACATACGTACCAATCCTGTGCAGAATGCTATAGTAGCAAATGTCTAGCAGCTCTATGGCAAAGTCCATAAGGACCTCTTTCCACACTCCAGACTTTAGCCAAGCAAATTTTCCAATTAGCCTTAAGATTGGACCTATAACTGGAAGCAGCAGAATCATCCTATGTACCTACTAAACTTACCTTAAATTACCTTGCAACTATGTAACTGATAGCTCTTGGGAAAGAGAGCTTCCTAAACATAACCTATCCCTAGTTCCAACCAACCAGCATCTATGCCACAAACTATATAATATAAACCGGACCCCTTCCCCAATCAATACTAGTTCTTGTTGAGTTTATGGACCAGGGCTGGTCTCTCGAATGCTGATGTTAACTGGCTTCCATCCAGACTGGTTAGGAGTTATCCACTTCTTTACATTGATCACCAGGTGTAAAATCTGGAGTACCTCACCCAATGCAAGCTCTTTTAAGCACATCTTCTTCAATATAGTAGCAGCTTCATACCTAAGAATCAAGACATTTGAGAGAAACTTTGCAGTCAGATGAATCCAAGGAAGCCAAAGTGACTCAAAGAAAATGGATGGCATTTATCATATTGGGAAATGCTAACCACCAACCAAATTTGTGGTGTATAGCCTCGATAATTGTGTAAAAGTGCTGCGGGAGAAGTGAAGTGTCTTGAAATTCCCCAAAATTGTATTGAAATGCTAAATAATTTTTCTTTATCTCCAACGTAACCACCGTTAATGGGCAATGGTTAGCAAGACCCTCTATCATGCATGACATGTGAATTGGTTAGTGTAGAAGAGTCTTGAGATTTACGGTAGTTGAAATTAAGAGACAAATAATGGGCCTAAAATGTGTATTGGTTGTAGAAGTGGGTTGAGATTAATGATGTGTATTGAAGTGATAAATAATTTGTCGTTATCTCCAACTTTACCACCACCCCTAAGGTGGTGGTTAGTAAGACCCTTTGTGATTTACCTGCATTGAGAAGCCATTATCATAGATCTTCCCTTGGAGGATAATAAAAATTTCCGGATTTCATCCCATGTTGTATTAGGGTACTGGTTAGGATTGCCCCCAATGGGGTTCACACACTTCCATAGCTTCTCATTCTTACCCACATATAATTGCAAAGAGGAATTTAAATTCTGCTTTACAACTAGCTGCTGCTCAACCGCACTCTCAAGGGCTTTCTTAATATCAGTATTGCGGTGCTTGGGATCTCCAAAACGTATGCAATCAACTATATTTGCTTCAGTCGGCATAATCTTTTCTGTTTTCAGAGTGTTCAAGGCAAGTAAAACTACCCCAATCAGGCCTTGAACATATTCAGAAGGTTTGGGGCATCCAGGACTCCCCCATAGACCATTTGCAGAGATGTTACTGGGCCCCATTGCTGCGGAAGATGAAGGAAGAAATTCGGGACCATTGGGGCGCCTATTGCTTGACGTGTCATGGTAAACAGGCGGTGCATTGTGGACAGGGTGTCCTTTTTGCGGACTGTTGGAATTTACATGGTTTGGAGATTCAAATACGTAACTTTGTTTCATTTCTACTCCATTTCGTGGTTGAGAAGTAGAAGGGTTGTAAATGCTGGTTGCAAAGGGAGGTGCAAATGCAGGTTGCAAAGGGAGGTTATTTGGCCTAACTGGCTGCACATAGTGGTTTTGGTTGTAAGAGCTCTGAAGATTATTGCTGTTGGTCCAGGAAAGGTCAGCATTTCCTGGAGTGAAATTCGAGGGGGGCCCACTGAAGGGAACTCTCTGATTATAAGCACTAGATGATTCATTGGGGTTGTTGAATTGCTTAGCATGCATATATCCAGGTTGGCGGGTGTTAGTGTTATTCTGATCGCGGGTGTTCATGTTATTCTGATCTCCTTGAACCCCTATTTGCAAACTCGAACTTCTGGAAATATTTGGTTGACTCATGGTTTTCCGAGGTAGATTTCCTTTCTGTTTAGGATCGGGTCCCTTCCCTACGTTTGAGAACTTCTGAGGACTTTCAGAGAAGGATGGCGCTTGTTGGTTCATCTGCATATGCTCAGAAGCAGGAACATGTAATGAATTAGAGTTGGGTAAATAGCTAGGGCCACCAAAAACAAATTGTGATGATTCAACATTTGACACCGGTGGTCCTCCGACCACAAGACTTGTCCAGAGCCATACGCTCTTTGCTGCAGCAACAAGAGGTTGAGATGCCTTCAGAGGTTGTGCTAGGAGAATATTGTATTTCCTCATCCGTAATTGATGCAGAGCATTAGAGAAGTCTCGATCTCCAGAAATTAATAAATAATTAGCGGGAGCAGCATTGTCAACAGCCCAGAATAACATATCCACTAGTATCTTCTTGTCACTTGCATCTTTAACACCTATTCCATAGAATCCAAGTCCCAACTTAGAAAGGCATGAAATTAACAAGATTTTAGAGGTTGAGGGCAACCAGCTTAAAAAGAAATAGAAGAAAAATTGGTACGTATTACTGAGAAACAGAGAAGGTGCTAACTCCTATTGAGAAGTAAACAATTTTCTTTTACCTTGCGCAACCGTGAATTCATCAAATTATACAACATTCAGTAATCTTGCTTCAAATTATCCAATCCAAGTAGATGTCTATAAAAACCACTATTTTTCAAAAGGAACAATATGTATTCGGTAAGCAAAACCTCAGTCCCCAGACAACACTGGAAAGAAGCAAATGCTACACACTCTACGCTAAATAACTTAATGAGAAACACATTAATACATAAGCGAGATTCTACAGTGTAGAACAAATGCAAAAATCACCAAAGAAGTATTCAACCCCACGTGCTCAGAAACATTTTACACAAGTAAAGCTCACGAAACAAGATACAAAATTATCAAAAGAAGTACTACAACAGAAAAGATAGAGAAAACTCCAGTTATAGATGATCACTGTCCATGGATTCCCAGTTACAGGCTTTCCAGTTTCCAGACACAAGAAATGAACCTTTTATTACAAAGAATACGAAAAAATGATGCGGGCCCTTCAAGAATCGAAGTATTGGCTTCATAAATAGAAGATATGGGCAATCCCAAACTTTAATGGTGACATTCAAGAAAGGAATATTCTAGTAAAAAGTACAGTCAGTGTCCAAAATAAAGGTGGATGAACGCCAGAGAAGGATACTTAACTCCCAAGCAAGCACATAAAACTAAAAGAGTAAAACATGAGAGAGAGAGAGAGAGAGAGAGAGAGAGAGAGAGCAAATTGAGAATCCAATTCACAACAGAGAATGAAGAGCTCAAGATTCAAATAAATAACCCCAAATTACCAATGCATCAAAGCCACAAATCATAAACTCTCGAAATTAGGCACAAATTGACCGATCATTTTCTGCAATCAAAAAATTAAACAGCTTTCACAGATTACATACCCATAAACATCAGTCTAATTTTATTTTATTTTTGTAAGTATAAACACATCAGTCTAATGACTCAAATCAGTTATCTACTGTCCAGTGAATAAAAAGCTCAAGATTACACAGCCGAAATCCATTGTGACCAGTAACAACAATATTAAAGGAGGTCAGACCACTTTTACCCGGAGACAACAATTCGTCCAGAATTATGAGCACACATCTGTTTCTACATCCATACATACGCACATGGCTGGCATATATCTCCGCATACATGGTTCACAACACAAGATGAAGTGCTCTAGATACAAAACTTTCACAGCAAACTATGAGATTACATTTATAAGTACAAGAATACGTAAACTGAATAAATTTGGCTGAAAATTGACCAATTATCTTCTCGGATTACAAAAATCCAACTACTCAAACAAATCATGTAAAAATCCATCCAATCAACTACGTTATCTCCGCAATCAACATCCTAAATCAAATCAAAACCTCAATATCTATTTTATCTTTGGATAAGTAACTAATGCTTTGTTTCGATTGGTTTTTGAAAAAAAAAATCTCAACTCAAACAACACTCCTTACCCCTAGTTAAAATCATTATTCACCCCTATCTCCAATCATTATTCTCATTTCTTTCTATCTCTCTCCAATCATTACACTCATTTCTCTCTCCACTCATAACCCTACAAAATTTCAAAAAAACTCATCCAAACATAGCATAATTATATTAGAAAGAAGGCATTAAGGGAATGGCCGCCCTTATACACCATTATGTGAGATAAACTCAAACCAATCTAGAAATTGATCAAGGGAAGGATTACATCCTCTCTTGTCCCAACTATACATTCTCCCTTGCAATCTGATATCAAAAGACACAACTTTTACTTCAACGTGACCAATTCATCCAAAATTACAAAGCATCAGCATCCCCATATAAACATACAACGCCTGTGCATTTATATGTTGAAATGTATCCTATCAACTAAGCTATCTCCACAATCAAAACACCTAAACTGAATCAAAATCTTTCAAGATCACACTCTAAACTCTTTGCAATCCATCGTCAAAAGTCGCCTGATTCTTTAAGATAACAAAATATGGGCATCTATCTTCAAACATACAACTACATATACAAGTAGATTCACACACTCACAAACACACTAGATGAATATATATTCTCGGATCACAAAGTCGTCTCCAAATTCATCCAATCAACTACTCTCTCCATCCCAAAACGATAGTCCCTTACAGAAAGACGTACAATTTTCGGTAAAATAATTTCGTTCATAATTTTTTGAATTTTTTTCACACCAAATTAATTAACTAATAATTAATTAAGTTCTTTAATCTGGTGCAAAGAAACTCAAAAAAACATGTACCAAAGTACTTTATTCTCTTATCCGAAAATTGCAAGTCTTTTCATAGGGGACTATCGAAACGGGACGGTGGGAGTATGTTTTATCCACAATCAAAATCCTAAATCGAATCAAAACCTTGTGATTAAATCACAATCTGAGAATAAAAAGACCCAACTTTTAATTACTACTCGACTAATAAATAATTCATCCAAAATTACATAACATCTGCAGCATCCACATAAAACATACAGCCAGATATGCTTTTACATTTACACACACAAAAATCATCGGCATCTACATACAACATGTATATTAAAGCCCTATATCAAAGCGAAACCTCGAGATCACATCGCAATCTGAGATCAAAGACCTAACTTCTAGTTTAAAAACTCGATTAATTCTTTCTCTTTGGTAAATAACTGGACTGGGTTTATATTTACACGCACATACATACAGATGAGTACGTCTATACCTGCAGGGACGTGGTTTAGGGCGATGCCAGTGCTGTTGAGGGCTTGCTGAACGGAGGCCGGGATACCACCGGTGTCGCCGTAGGCGGAGACGGAGACGGGGCCGAGGTAGTTCATGTTGGCGAGGGCGTTGGTGATGTTCTGTGCGATCGAGTGGGGCTCGCAGCCCTTGGGGACCTGGCAGTTCTCGATGTCCCACCACACAGATATCTTGGCCTTCTGGTACTGCGCCTCGGCCATCTCGTTCGGCCGGACCTCGCCGTTTCTTCCGCCGTCGCCGCCCATCGCTGTCTCGGGTGATGAAGGGAGTGGAGTGGTATGAGTAGAGGGCGCACGATAGCGGGGTTTTCTCTTTTTCTTTTCTCTCTCTCTCTCTCTCTCTCTCTCTCTAGGGAGTGGAGGAGGGCAGTCGGGCAAAGAATATAAAGGGAAAAAGTGCTTTTTGTGGTTAGATTACGGTTGTGTCCCTGAAGGAAGGTCATGAGAGTTTACCTCCAGTCTTTTGGATTGACGCGTCGATTTGACTTCTAACGAAGAAAACCCTAACGCCCTATTTGGTAGTATCTATATCTATGGAAAAGAAAGGGAAGGAAATTAATGCCTTGTTCTCTTTCAAATTCAAAAAGAATTTTTCAAAAAATTCCCCCTAGATTCCCCCTACTTCCAACATTTCTCTCTCTATCTCTCTCCACTTATTACCCCTACAATTTTTCAAAAAAATTTTCAAAAACCAAACCAAACAAGGCATAAATTTTTTTAAGGAAAACAGACCCTAATGTCCAAACAAGGCATGTTTTTTGTAACGCCCCGATTTTTCAAGAAATTTCGGAAGTATTATACATAAAATACACTGAATTTTATAAACTTTTAGGCCCTAATTTATCCTTATACACAAATTTCAATTTCAAAATAATACAAAAATCTATGTACATTTATCTAACAAAAGCAGCTCCAGAGCGACTCTAGTTTTGACACGAATTCCAAGCAACGTTGGCCCAGACTCCGCTCCAGGGATCCTACCTTTATCAACTGCTCCACTGTGGAATCCTGCACACTCTGGCAAATTGAACGCCGAAGCAAACGATTTGCCAGAATACAAACGTATCCGTGAGTGATAATTCACCCAGTAGAATAATCCAATCCTACCAACCCCTTACTCTACAATTAGCATTCAATAATAACAATAATATCACAATTGATAATACATGAGAGGTACAGAATTATAACACATCGTCTTTTTCTTTACTATCCATCGTCTTACATGAAATCTAAGGATCATCTCCATGAGATCCTTTCCTCCCACATCCACTAACTACAACCGTCTCATGGGTCCACCCTTCCTCTTGCTTATCCTGCACCAGGGCCTTAGGTGAGCGCATCTAAGTTATGTACCGAGTATGTTCTCACTTAAGACCATAACAGGAGGATTGAGTCATCCCATGACGTATCGTACATTAGGGTCGGACATCCACTACCCCACGCTAACTATAACCGTCTCATGGGACCCATTCTCTTTCCCAAGAGAAACTTCCCATGACGTATCATACATTAACGTCTCACTAATTACAATCGTCTCATGGGACCCATTTTCTTCCTCGAGAAACTTCCCATGACGTATCGTACATTAGCGTCTCACTAACTACAATCGTCTCATGGGACCCATTCTCTTCCTCGAGAAACTTCCCATGACGTATCATACATTAGCGTCACAACATATCTCATCACAGGGTCCCGCAGGTAACCCATTTCAACACAGGGCCTCGTAGGTTAACCCTTGCCATCACCATGGCTCAAATCACAATCCACACACTCACACTTCCAACACTTTACAAATTTCCATTTACTTAATATCGTCTACGTGAGTCACTACTCGTAACCACCCAGTGATCCTAAGTCCATTCTAGCACGTCGAACATGATACAATCAATAACTGCTCAATTCATAGCACGATACATTTCAATGAGATAAAAGTACATAACAGATAATATGGTGCGAGTAAGTAAACACATAATATTTTATGATTGAGCCGATGCCTTTAAGGTTCGCTGAACAAGTAAATTAATTATAATTTTTGTTAATTTCAAAGGTGTCATTAACAATTTCGTAGGTTTAGCTTTAATAACACACTATGATAACTTTTTAAGAACTAAAGTACAATTATTGAATCACAAAGTTGATCCACTACGGCAACTTACAGTATCAAAATCTAAATGTGCAATTTTATTAATCAAAGCTTACTATTACTAAAAATCCTATTTATATATATATATATATGGGGCCGGTTCTAGAGACAATATATTTGACAATACTTTTGACAATATATTTTTCGGAGCCCCACGCGAATAATCGGAGCAGTTCAATTTGTTTAAAACATATTTTTAAGGATTCTTGTAAAAAATCAACTCATTTGGATATCGACAAGGGCTTGATTGGCTTATTCAATTTTATCCTATCAAAATTGACAGGAATCAGCTAAATGAGCCGATCAAGCCCTTACCGATATCCAAATGCGTTAATTTTTTACGGGACCCCTTAAAAACATGTTTTAAATACATTGAGCGGCTCCGATCATTTGTTTGAAGGTCCCATGCGGGATTTCAAAAAATGCATTGTCAAAAGTATTGTCTCTAGAACCGTCCCCTATATATATATATATTAATGATAAGACTTGACTGTTATTTGACTTGTTCACAAACAATAATGCTCATCTATTGATAACAGGAGTACAATAATTATAGCATGCATTTATTCTACTAAAAATAAATCAACCACATAGTTAGGATCAACTCTGGAACAAATGAAAATATAGGGGGCAATTGTAGTTTCAATACCACTTTTGAAAACTCAAAACGTGCAAGTACAGCGAGTTCCATTTTTTTCATTTTCTAAAATAGAGCATATTTCGTTTCTTTTAATCTTGATGCGTGAGTATGATTTCCTCCATTATAAATTATGAAATCAATATATATAGGGACTAAATATACTTAGGAGAAAATAGGACAGAGATTAATCTACCTTAAATCCAGCCGAAAAAGCGGATGCTAATTTGCGGACAATTTCGGTAAAATGAAAAATATGGCGGCAGCGGTGGAGGACTCGGGGCTGACTCGAATGATTGGAAGATGGTTTGTGGATACTTGGTAATGTAGTGGTTGATTGGGAACCTGAATATGATGTACGGAGTGGTGTTATGTAAAAATCCGTTTCTCTCTCTCTCTCTCTCTATCTATTTATTCTAGACTCAACAATAGAATTGACAGTGAAATAATATACTGGTGTTCAATTTTGGATTTATGTGGGTATGTATAATGAGAGAGAATAAGGCAGTGAGAAGGTGGGAGGATAAGTGTGCAAGTGGTGGAATGGAAAAGGAGAGTGAATGAGAAGGATACTGATAATGATAAGAGGGATATGGGACAAGTGCCACATTTGGTGGGGTTTTCTTTTATTCTAATGTATGTGGACTTGTGTATGTGTAGGGTGAGAATGTATGTGGACGCTTTTATGTATAAGGTGAGAATGTATGTGGACACGTGTAATTTGAAGGATAAAGGTGAAAGTGATAGAGTTTGATAGGGAAGTGGAGACTTGGTTTGAACAGAGTTCTAGTTAGGATTTAGATAGGAAAGATAAGAGATAAATATCAATCACTGACTCCCAGTATATCTAAAGTATAAATATATATCTTATACAATAATGTATATAATATCAATTGTACACGTAATAATATATTTTAATTATCCAATTTAATTAATTATTGAATTAAGAATTTAACAATATAAATTTATATTAAAAAAAATTGGGTCGAAAATCCGGGGCGTTACATTTTTGGAGAGGGAATGGAAGAAATAGAATTTCGGAATTTTATATTTCTATTTTTTAAATCAGACGAAAATGCCTTCAAGGCAATTTCTATGATTGGGAAGAGCTTGAATAGGAATGTGATTCATCCTCTAATAGAAATGTAATTTACTTTATGAATTTAGAGATGAGTAATCACATGAAGAGCTTAAATAGGAATGTGATTCATCCTCTAATAGGAATGTAATTTGCATTTAGTAATGCAAATTACAAATGCAAATTACATTCCTATTAGAGGATGAATCACATCACTCCACTTTTCCTAGGAATTTGAGCTTACATAAGACTAATGGATTATATAATTTATGATGAAAAAGGGAAGATTAAAAGACTTTTCTCTTGTACTCCCTAATTCTTATTCCCACATTAATTTGGTTAAACTTTGTTATGGGAAAATATTTTGTATTTGAATTTCAATATTATTATTTTTTATTAGTTTTTCGTTATACTTTTTTGAATTTTTTATTCATCTCGGTGAGAGGAGATATAAAAAGTACAAAAACACGAGTCAACTTTAAAAAAAATTAAGAAAAATAGAAGCAATTCAAAAAATATTTTCCCGTTTTGTATTACTTCTATCTTTAGTTAGTAACTTTTTTGAGCTTTTGATCATTATTTTTTATTTCTTGCATTTCTCTCATTGAGACGAACAAATAATTCAAAGAAACTTAACAAAAAAAACTACAGTAACAAAAGCAATTTTTTTAATAAAGGCAAAAAGTAATCCTAAAAAAAAGTTAAGCCAAACCAAGTCTGAGTCAATAGTCACTCCGTTTAGTTTAACACTCTGAGAGTAACTTTTAACTCTCGGTACAGTTTTCAATAAATCTTTTTCTCTATCTCTCTCTACTCATTACCACTCCAACTCTCAAAAAAAACTTTCTAAAATCTAAACCAAATAAAGCCGGTATTCTTCCACTGCACGATCTCTATTCTTCCTTTGTCCCTCTATCAATTAGTGCCACTTTATTTCTTCCAAGCAATTGCAGGGCTTTCTACTTTTCAAATTATTGTTGGATGTTTATTAAAATTTATATTAATGTTTCATTGTGGACATTTTCCCCACATATCATGGTTCAGTCATCGTATACCACTTCAGTATTTTAGTTTTTTTTTATTAAAATCTTATATTTTCATCAATTTGTAGTAGTTTACGATGAATTTTTTAATTTAATTTTGTTATATTTGGGTGTGTTTGGACTAAATTCTTGTGTATTGTTGTTCTTGTCTTTTTGGTTGCCTTTTTTTTTTTTTAAAAGTTTTGTGATATTCAGTCAAATTTTTTGAATTGACCATTTATCTTGACGTACTGAACGTAAAAAGTAAAATTTAAAAATTACCAAAAGTTCTTTATGATTTATCCAATGAAATGATATATGCATGTTGCACAAGGACATTTCATGGGTAGGTAAATGAGTTTTTTTTTTTTTTTTGGTAAAGTAAATTTTATAACCACCACAAGAAAGCCCAAAAACAACCCTAGGGTATACCCATACGCAAAATCAACAACTAAGCCGCAACTAAACTACTCCACCCAAAGCCGGCTTATAGCTAAGGCCGGAGAAGCTTGCGCTTTTGGCCCTGAAAAAAATTAAAAACGAGGGCTCCAAATTTTTAGGATCCTTCTATATATATATATATATGGTCCAAAAAAATTGCACTAGCCTCTTTTATACAAAATAGGTCCAATTGAAATTAGGAGCCACAATTAAAATAGGCCCAAATTGTTGAATTACTCATTAGAAACATTGAGGCATTAAAAAAAAAAAGAAAATAAGGCGTATTCCATAGCAAAATACATATTCTTTATTTGTTTCGAATTTGCTATTTTGATTTCTTTTAATACTACTCCATCCGTCTCAATTTGTTTATTCAATTTGGGAAATACAACTTTTTAAGGGAATACAATCATTGCACCAATAAATGATCAACTTTCCTAAAGTTGCCCTCCAAACTTTTTGAAAAAAATTACTTTAGTTCAAATGGTAAGGGACAAAAAGGGAATTTTGTAGCTTTTAGTCCCTTGGTCTTCTTCTAGAGTGGACAAACATTTTGGGACAAGTAAAAGTCAAAAATTGGACAAATAAAATAGGACGGAAAGAGTAGAAAAATGAATAAAAGCCTCATTTTCGAAGTATGCTTCCGGCCTCCAAAAATCTTGAGCCGGCCCTGACTCCACCAACTTCTACTAAAGAGATACAAAGGACAAACAGACCAATTTCTACAAAGCATATGAAAACATGTGAAACCCTCGTAACGATTTATGAGATTAAGGATTTTTGTGGGAGAAAAATTGGAAGTTCATTAATGGAGTACTCACAAATTCACAATGTTAATCCTCAAAATTTATGTTTTGTTATATTTTAACCTGTAGTCTTTAGAGTTTAATGTTGGTATCATTGTATTTCAAAGGTTAGTACTATTTGATTTTTTTTCAAAATGCTAGAGGGAGGTGAGCCTATATACTTTCATAGAAAATTATTGTTTTTTTAAATACTATTTCGTACATTTTTTTTCTTTGCAAGGCACGACCGACCCTACTGGCCTCTCCCTGACTCGTTCCCTAACGCCACGATGGTCATAATAGCAAAATATCACAGCAATTACTAGTCGTCATGAGCAACAAGTTGAACTGTTTTGTCCAGAAAAATCTATATTATCACCGTAGGAGTACTCATTCATTTTAATTTTTTTTTTATATTATGAACTTTCATTAGTTTCGTGTCAAGTATATTTTCTTCGTTTATCCTTCCGAATGAGAGGAATAAAAATTAAAGATAAGAAAATTAATGATCAAACTTTAAGATAATCCAGAAAAAGAAAAATAGATAACAAAAAAAATTCTATTGGGATTATTTTTGTCTCGAGTTATGATTCTTATTTTCTAGATTACTCTTGCAAAGAAGAATAAATAATTTAATTTAAAACTTTTGACGTAAAACTAATAAAATCTTAAAAAATGTAAAACTAAGCTAGTGGAGTACTACAATAGAATATTGAGTTATGTCAAGTAACGACGCAACTAGGGGTGTGGTGTTTGCAGTTGGAGTAAGTTCATTTTCTTTTAGGTGACATGACATGATGCTCCATTATGTTCATTGCCTGATTGGTTGTGACACCTGAGATGTGGAGAAGACTTGTGTTTTATGGATCGGTGACTCGGGTCAAAATGGACCATCGCTCATTGCGTGGAAAATGCTGGCGGACTTAACACAGGTTAACAACTGCAAGGGTTTCGATTCTTCAATGGTGCCGTTCCGCTTTCTTTTTAAACATTTAAGTTCAAATATTAAAAATGAAAAATAATTTTTTTTATTTTTTTTTTATGAAATTTGACTTTATTTGAATGGTTTATAGAATAGGGAATAAGAATGGGTGGATAATGGGAAAAACTGTCAAATGACTTTGTTTGAATGGTTTTTTTGGATAATTGAAAGTACAAAAAAATAAATTAATTAAAAAATGTCTATTCTAAAAAATTTATATTAAAAAAAGTTTTTTTAATTAATGGTTTATATTTATCATTTTTTTGATAAAATAAATTCATTTAATCTATAAAATATTTTTGTAGTCGTCCCTCTAGTTTTACGGTTGTCTCAATTTCGTTCCTCTAGTGTAGGGTTCTCATTAAAAGGGCTTAGAGCTAAAAATCCATTATGATCATTTAAGATAAAATGATTAGAAAAATAAGATTTTCGCACCAGTTCAAACATATTGAAAATTGGAACACTTAATTTTTAACTATATTTTTTAATATATAAACGATGTAAGAAAATAAGTGTTCTAATTTTCAATCCATTTAAACCAATGCGAAGATCTTATTTTTCTGATCATTTTATCTTAAATGGTCATAATGGATTTTTGGCTCTAAGGCCTTTCAATGAGCATCCTAAGAAAGCCCTAAAACTAAATAAGGAGTCTTCGGGTGCTCGTTAAAAGGTCTTAAAGCCAAAAATTTATTATGACCATTTAAGATAAAATGATAAAAAAAAAAAAAAAGATCTTCCCACCGTTTCAAACGGATTGAAAATTGAAATACTTATTTTTTTACTCCATTTATATATTAAAAAATATAGTTAAAAAAATTAAGTGCTCCAATTTTCAATCCGGTTGAACCGGTGCAAAAATCTTATTTTTTTGATCATTTTATCTTAAATGATCATAGTGGATTTTTGACTTTAAGGGCTTTCAATAAGCACCATAGGAGAACTCTGAAACTAAATAAGGAGTCATAGGATATGTTTGAATAGAAAGTATGATTTTGGATAGAATGGAGAGTAGAAGTTGGTTAAATGGTGGATGAGGGAAGGGGATAATGAAGGGTATTTTCGTCCACAAAACACCCCTCCATAGCCAAATTATTTTTGGGAACCTTAAGAGGAGCTCAAAACTAAGATCGGACAATCCCTAGAACTGGCGAAAATGAAGAGGAAATAAAAAATAATAGGGGAACGAAATTGAGATACCCAAACGAGGGAAAATAGGTGACCCCCTCTCCATATACCCCTCTTATTTTTCCCCTCTTTTTTTAACTCCATCCAAGCAGCCCATTAGTCTAGGTGACTAATCTAGATAGCGGACAATAGACCGTAATTATCGGGTGCAAAGGTCACATAGTGGCCTAACTTCTTTTCTCGTCACAGAGAGTGATGTACGGGTTATAATTTCATATATTTGGATGATTGTGTAGTTTTTTTTAGGAAAATGATAATGCCAAAACCGTTTTAGTTAGGCTATGTTTGTTTCGATGTAAAACGTTTTACAATGTAAAATATTTTCCATGTAAAATGTTTTTTCAGAAAACAAATTTCAAACTTTTATTTTCCGGTATTTGGTTGGTACTTGAAAATATTTTCAGAAATCAACAAAATAGTGTACAGAGAGAGATGAGGAGCTTAAATGGTGGAGAGCTATGAGATTATTGGAATTGAATGTAGGTCAGGACTGATGATCGAGAAAACTAAACAATGAGAATTACAGTAGAAGGCAGTGGGTTCATTTCGGAAAATAACTTACAGAAGATTTAAGGGTAAGTCATTTTCATCCAATTGATGGAAAATGTTTTACATGTAAAATGTTTTCCTCATTTTTTATACAACAAAACACCGGAAAATAGGTAAAACATTTTACCGGAAAACATTTTACGTCCAAACAAACGGAGCCTAGTGTCAAAATCATTTTTGTTGGTGTCAAATTCTAGTGCACAAAAGGCTTATACCATTTGCAATGTACAAAACTTTTATGCACTGGAGTTTTGATACCAATAAAAACAGTTTTGGTATTATCATTTCTATTTTTTTAATTGGCAAAAATAACAATTTATTAGAAAACTTGACAAGGGTGCATCAAGATCGGGGAAAGGGAGGGGAATGCAACCATAGTTGGATAAGAGGGCAAAGGCCAATAGCCTGAGGAAATGACGCCCAAACACCTAAAAGCCTCGTAACTTAGATACAACAATACATCTAAAATAAATACAAAGGCCTAAAAAATGCCCAGATAAAAAAAAAACAGGAAATTACAGGCCGGTCCCATTTTTTTAATGGGGAAGTGCCAACCCTCTTTTGTCAAGACCTCCCGTCCAAACCCTTTTAAAAGATACTTTTACCATTTTGCCCTCAAATGCTCTCTTTATGTTCAGATCATTTCCTAAACCTCAACCTCCCACCGCCATCGCCCTTCTCTCCCGTCCTTCCCGTCGCCGATCACCGTCGATCTAAGCGTTGTCGCCACTGGGGGATCTTTCCGGTCGTCTTTGAATGCCGCCGGACATCATCGATTCACGTTCTGTGCCCCAGAATAAATACTTATAGTTACTGAACTGACAATTTTATTCTCCTATAAAATTGAAATCGTCTACGGGAATAAAAATACATGTCAATCATAGAGATTACCTGCCCGGGACGGAGGGAGAATTTCTTTGGTGCTGCCGCGATTTTCTGTTGCTAAGCAGCGATGAGCTAGCTCGGGTCCCCTAGTTTTTGCTTTAACTCCATAAGTTTATAGATCTTACAACAGGTGTAGCTTAGATAGAGAAAGTAGATAGGTGAAGGCTGATGAGAATAGGGAGGGAGAATTGGAGGGGTCTGAAAATCGTAAGTCAGAGCTAAAGAGTATGTGAGATTTTTTCTTTTTTCGTGGGTAAGTTTTTCTACTGTTAAAAACACTATTGGGTGTATTTGAGTGTGTGCGGCTACACTAGATTAACAAGTAGGTCTTGTGATTTTTTGCATAGAGATGTGAATTGTGCACTATGAGCTTAGGGGGTGTGAATTTTTGCCCGTGCAATTTTAAAAGTATTACCGCTTCACATTTTTTTATATCAAAAGTATTGGGGTGTGAATTCTTGGAATGAATTCTTTGAGGTATGAATTTTTGGGGTGTGAATTTTTAAGGTGTGAATTTTTTCTTGTATTTTTTCATACCTTTCAAATTACACAATTTATATCTTATCTACACTATTCACACCACAAATTACACAATTGACACCCCTAATGAGCTTGCTACTTACAAAATCTGAAACGAATTACTGTAATTCCTATATAAAATTCGACCCAAACCTAGGTATGAAACCAGGATATACCCAATTGAGATGAATCTAGATTAAAGCAAATACATTGAAGAAAATAACATAATTCAATCAAGGTGGGTTTTTACTCGGATAATCCAGAAACTGAACTTAAGGGTGTAAATTATTTGCTTGAGAGGTGTGAATTTTGCATTTTAAAGGGTGTGAATTGTTTTATTTTGGAGGGTGTGAATTCTTTCATTTTGGGGTATGAATTCTGTATTTTGGGGAGTGAGTTGTGTAGATTATGTATGCATTTTGCATTTAGGTGTGTTAATTCTTTTATTTTGCAGGGTGTGAATTCTGCATCTAAAGGATGTGAATTCTCTCATTTCGGTGCATGAACTCGGTATTTTGGGGATTGAGTTGTGATGTGTGAAAAGACAGAATTCACACTCACAATTTAAAAAATTTAAAGAATTCATACCTTTGAAAAAGAAGGAATTCACACTCACAATTTAACAATTCATACCTAGGGTTTAGGCACTTTAATAGGGGTACCCCTAGGGTTTAGGCACTTTATACTCTCAAGAATTCACACCTCCTAGAATTCACACCCGTTTACAGAATTTACAACCCTCAAAATTCACACTCATTTGCATAATTCACCACCCCTTTGCAAGAATTCACACGCCTTTGCATAATTTACAAAGTTTACAGAATTCACACCCATCTGCAAAATTCACACTCCTTCAGGTGAATTCGTAGTGTGTGAATTCAGCCCCCGTACACCTCTGGCGGGGTGAATTCTTGGGGCTACAAACAGTCCTTTCCACACCTTTTGCAGAATTCACATCCCTATAATTATACACCCTTTTTTCAAAATTTACATATTTGAAAAAGACAGAATTCACATTACAAAATTAAGAATTCATATTTTCGAAAAAAATAATTCACACCCTTAAAAAAGATAGAATTTACATCACCTAATTCACATCCTCATAATTCCCACCCAAATGCTAATGCACCAATGCTAACTCCAATTATAATCAGTTTAATTTTTGGTGTGAATTCTTGGTGTGAGGTGTGAATTTGGCCCAAATACAAAATTCACACCCCTAAAAATTCACATAAATAAAGAATTCACACCTTTGAAAAGGACACAATTCACCCCAAAATTCATACCCCCAGAATTCACACCCCCCCAGCATTCACACCCCACAGAATTCACACCCCCCAAAATTCATACCCCCAAAATTCACACCTTACAGAATTCACATCCTTTTCACACCCCCAAGAATTCACACCTCACAGAATTCACACTCCATCCAAAATTCATACCCCAAAAATTCACACCCCACAGAATTCACACCCTCAAAATTCACACCCGTTTGCAGGAATTAACACGCCTTTACAGAATTCACACCATTTACAGAATTCACATCCTTGGATCAAGAGTGCATTCACACCACTTTGAAGCATTCACACCCTTCTGCAGAATTCACACCCCCCAGTATTCACATCTCATACCCCTTTGCAGAATTCACATCCTTCTAAGAATTCCAAAAATTCACACTCTACAGCCCTTTGCAGAATTCACACCCTCCTAAGAATTCCAAGAATTCACACCCCACACCACTTTGCAGAATTCACATCCTTAATAATTCACACCCTTTTGGAGAATTCATAACTCATCTGCACTATTCACACCCCCTAGAATTCACATCTCATCTGCATAATTGACAACACCAAATTATACAATTTACACCCCTAAATTCATCGTACGGAGGAAAAAAAAAACCCTAAACAAATGCAACAATTCACATCTCCTTAAAAAAAATTCAACACAGTTTAATAAAGTAAAAATTCACATCCTCCAACAAACCACCGACTTCTTCAACCTGCGTCGAGCTCGCTTTGCTCCTCTTCACTTCCTCCGCCGCCACGTTGTCCTCCAACCACCACCTGATCCCGAAGCCCAAAACACTGTTTGAGCAAACTCTCGTCATCTCCGTCTCCGTCTTCGTCTTTCGAGGGCCATCTTGATTCGCCGATCGTGCAATTGTGCACTAGGAGCTAGGGTTTTGGATCGATCTGGACTGGACCAGGTGTGCGCAGCGGCGGCGTTGGTGGTCCGGCACTCGGTAAAGGCGATGAGCTGGTGTTCCAAATCTCGTCAATCGAACAAGATCTAATCTCGTCGATGGAAGCAACCTGTATCTACAACACATCGGCCGCGGCGGCATCGCGGTGGACCCAGGCCGTGTCTCGGCGCTTCTAACAGCAACTGGAAAAATCCACCACGTTCGACCTCCACCGATGGCTCACGTTCGCTGCCGCGCAAAACACGCGCGCCGTGATTCCATTGAATCCATTGACGACAACTTCCCCGTCCTCCATCCTCTGCCCCCCCGTCATTCTGTCCGCGTGTATGTATGTGTGTGTATTGTAGTAACTACTAGATAAGGGTAGTTTGGGTACCTCACTTAAAACAGGGTTTATGCGGAATAGATTTGACAAGAAGTGGGGCTGGACAGGTATGTGGAGACAAAAAGGGGCCGGCCAATAAGAACCCCACCTGAAAATCTAAACCCACCAAAGTGAGTTAGGCCAAGACCAAGAATATCCAAAACCTACCCTAATCTTCTGTGCTTCTTCCAAAACCTCCTGCCCCACGTCCGACTGTCAAACCACATGGTAGAACCACCAAACAGACACAAACGGAGCTTCACCAGACAAACCATCGCACCACCATTGGCCACCATCGGAGAAGACACCATTCGCCATACCACCAACCTGTCGCGGAAGCTCACCGGGATGATTGTGTAGTTGAGAAAGAGGTTGTATTACTTCCTCCTTGTGTGGAGGTTTGTTTTTAATTAATATTTTGCTAGAGATCGGGGCACACGCGATACATGTGCAAATTGAATTTTGTAAAAATTTGTGAAAAATCGATCATAAAATAAACGGGATGCTATTTTGCATATTTTGACAAAATCCAACTTACACATGTATGGCTTGTGCTCCGATCCCTAGTTAAAAACATTAAGTTCTCCAATTTTCAATTCGTTTGAATCGGTGCGAAGATCTTATTTTTTTGGTCATTTAATTCTAAACGGTCATAATTATTTTTTGTCAATAGGGCTCTCATAATTAAGTATCTGATCCTGTAGAGCAGATACTTAATTATGAGAGTCTTGGAAACCAAGTTAACTATGACCCTATAGAATAATATGATCTTCACACCGGTTCAAATAGATTGAAAATTGAAATACTTTAATTTTTTAGACTGTTTATATATTAAAAAATATGATAAAAAAATTAAATACTCTAACTTTCAATCCGTTTGAACCGGTGCAAAAATTTTATTTTTTATCATTTTATTCTAAAGGGTCATAATTTATTTTTGTCTGCAGCACTCACATAATCAAGTATTTGTTCTACAAAGTACCAAAAAAGAACGCGGATCAGCAAGGATGAAACAATTGCTTTCAAATTGCCATGTGTCAATTCTTCATCACTTTGCCGCTCAACCCAATCTACACGGAGGGGCCGTGTAGAATTTTCGCTCGAGGGAGATATTTTAGGGGAAGGAGTTGAGTTTTTCTTTTTAATGAAAAGGAACTGAGTTTTAAGTACTACAACAAAATAATGATAAATGAAAATTGTACTTTTTTATTTTCCAAAACCTATATCGATGGTTTTTAAAATTCTATAGTTTATGAATTAGAGTTGTAACTGTTTGACGTATAAGACAACAAAAAGTTTACATTAAAATTTTGTTCTATCAATTAGCAGTGTGCTTGTTCGTTACACAAGAGCGGAAAAAATAACAATGTGAATTTTTTTTGTCCCGTGCAAACGTGCACACCATTATATGTTATTTTCTAAATATAATGAAAAAAATGCTACCGTGTATCAAATATGGGAACCATGAAAAAAAATTAAACTATATTTTTCGTTACACATGCATAGCATTGTACCCGTCCGATACAGAAGGCCGAAAAAATACCAATGTGACTTTTTTTTATCTCGTGCATAGAACGGGCACAAACGATAGCGTTTGGAATGAGAGTATTTGTTACAATTTTACGCTGGACAGTTACTCCATGGAAAGCTCCGAAAAAGGTTATTATTATTTTCTTTTGGAATTAAAAGTGGAAAACACTTTTGTGATGGGGTTTCAAAAACATGTCACACCATAAGCTTCTCTCCCTATATATTTTTAGAATATATATTAAGGAAACTTGAGAAAGGTTACATCAAGTTTGAAGGAGACAGAAGTAGAACCCAACCAAAATTGAATAAACAGAGTGCAAAGCCTACAACACCTGAGGGCATGACACCCGAACACCTAAGGGCCTCAGAATGCCCAGATCAAACACATACAAGCTCAAACATAAATAAAGGACCTATAACTACCCATATCTAAAAATAACAGCCCGAAAATAACCATAACCCAATGGGGCCCAACCCAAGAAAATCTAAAATCTAACCCTAATTATTTGTGCATCTTCAAAATACTGCCACCCATCCATCGACGACCACCACTACAGACAGAAACCACCACCACCACCAAACAGACACCTCCAAAAACTCACCGTGCTGCCTTTGGCCACCCATCAGAGATACGAAATGGTGCACAAACATGTAAAACTGTCACGAAAGCTCACCTTATTGTTAGGCAAGGACCGGTACACACAACCATGTACACGTCAGGAGGCCACGCGGACCATGTCGCCTAGAACCACCAGATCCACCTAGTCGTAAGGCCAAAAATTGGTAAACTTAGGAGAAACAATCGATAAAAAACTGGTTATTTTACGTTTTCATTTCTCAATTTTTTTCATAAATAAAAAAGTAAGCATATGACAATTGAAGTAGTCTAAAGAAAAAAATAAAATGGTTGGTATACTTTAATTGTATTTGGCTAGAATTTTTTCAATGGACAAATGTAATGTATTGGCACAAAAACTTAATAATATAATAAGTATACATTCCGATAAAAAATATTAAGACCCCCCTCCCCTGGGTCAAAATCCTTGCTACGCCACTGGGAAAGATAGTGGAGGTTTGTTGTCTAGCTTTTATGGTGGCTTTCTCCTCCTTATATGGACACATTTTTTTCTCTTTTGAGAGGTTCATAGTTCACCAATGTACTCTATTGTCCGATATTAGAGCATTCTCATTGTAATAAGCAAATGAATGTGGATAAGCAAATTTAACAATAATACTCAAAAAACACCATATTATAATAAACAAAGTATTAGTGGAAAGGAAATCAAATCAGCCACAATCAAGGGCTGGCATGCTATGTTCGGAAACAATGAAATTAGGGATCATCACCAGCATAATTATAGGATCATTATTCTCTTTCCATGTTAATCGTTTAGTATATGTATGGTTGTATTCCTCCATTATTTTCAATGAGAAACAATAGAATTTAACATGGTATCAGAGCGTGGTTCACGTTCTTGTTCTTCTTCCTTCTCATAAAACAACATCCACGATAAGTTGGAAGAACTCAGCAGCTTTAACCTTCTGTCCATATTTCCCAATATGGCTGACGCCCAAGAAAAGGTCCAGAAGTTAATCTCTGATCTTTCTTCCCCTTATTTCTTGCACTCTGTCGACCACCCTCGCACTCCCCTTGTTGATATCGCCTTGAACCACACCAACTATGGCTCCTGGAGTCGCGCCATTACCATGGCCCTTTGCGTGAAAAATAAGTTATGCTTCATCGACAACTCCTTGTCGTGCCCAGAAGATCCAGATATTTAGCCTCTTTGGAAACGAGTATCAACAATGGTTCTCTCATGGATGCTTAATAGCATAAGCAACACGATCACACCAAGTCTAGCTAGTTGCCGCACACCATATGAATTATGGTGTGACCTTGAGTCAAGATTCACTCAAGGCAACAATGCCACCATCTTCAAAATTCAAAGGGACGTCACCAATCTTGAACAAGGTAATCTTGATATCACCAATTATTATAACGCCTTCAAAACTCTTTGGGATAAACTTGATGGTATTGAACCTCTTCCGGAATGTACGTGTGGCACCGCTAAAGCATGGCATAAAAGAGTGTCTAATAAACGTGTGTATCAGCTTTTGATGGGCCTCAATGAACCATACCACGTTCTTCGCACTCAAATTCTTGCCATGGACCCAATTCCTGATCTTGGGAAGCTCAATGGCTTATTAATCTCGGAAGAACAAACCAAAATTCCACAATCCATCTCCATTGTTCAGCCCATATAAGAAGACTCTGCAATGATAATTCACAAACCCCACATCCAGCACAATCGGCCCAAAGCAAACAATGGACAGCGGCGAAACCTGTAAGGTCCACGTTTTTCTCCACAGAATCAGACAAGGGCTCAACATTTGGGCTGCTACACCTCATCCCCGACAACAACAATCCACTCGGCAGTCACCTCTTTCGTGCATCAACCTGCCGTGTCAACTACAGCAAGTTCAACAGTCCGACCCACAACTTCGGCTCGACAAAGACCCGAACGCTTTCTGCTCACATTGCAACAAACCAGGTCATTACAAGTCGGGCTGTTTCGAGCTCATTGGATACCCCGATTGGTTATTCAATCGCCTTTCAAATCAGCCACCTGGCTGGTCTTATTATGCAGCGCAACCTTCGGTCATGGATTTCAACTCTCACTCGAGTCTTGCCGAGGCAACCAAGCATCTGATTTCTATGCTAATCCATCTGCTTTTTTACTAGTAACATTGATTTAATTTCAAACGAATGGATTATTGATAGTGGGGCGTCCTCTCACATGACGCCTCACCCATCTCTTTTTAACTCATATGCAACTACTAATGATTTTTTGCCAGTTCGGTCCGCTTCTAGCTCCACCCACACTATTACCCACACAGGAGATATAAATGTCACCCCCACTATCACTCTTTTTGGTGTCTCACATGTCCCTAGTTTTTGTTTCAATCTGTTGTCTGCTCAAAAATTAACTCGTGATCTCAAGTGCATTATTTTTTTCTTCCCTAATTTCTGTCTCTTTCAGGACCTCAAATCGAAGACTGTGATTGGAGCGGGTGAGGCACGCCATGGCTTATACTACCTTCACACCTCATCTTCCACCGCCCTTGCAACCCCGTCTGACGATCCAACCTTATGGCACCGACAATTAGGTCACCCAGCATCCACTAATTTACCACCTTCTTTCATTTGTCGCAATAATAATATTTCACCTTGTGATGCCTGCTTACGTGGCAAACATACTAGATTACCATTTGTTTTAAATCAAAATAAAAGTGATGTTCCTTTTGCTCATATAGTTGTTGATATTTGGGGTGGCTACCATACTTCTTCAACTTGTGGGGCTCGATATTTTCTTACAATAGTTGATGACTGCACTCATACTACATGGGTATATTTACTGCGTTACAAATCGGATGCTCTTTCCAAGCTCCAATTTTTTATCACTATGGTCAAAACTCATTTCAATGCAAAAGTCAAATTTTTTCGATCGGATAATGCCATGGATTTTTTATCCCGTCCCGTACAAAAATTATTTCATGACAATGGAATTTTACAAGAATTAACATGCGTTGATACCCCTCAACAGAATGGCGTTGCTGAACGTAAACACCGACACATATTAAATGTGGCTCACTGTTTACGTTTTCAAGCTCACCTACATCAAATTTTGGGGCGAGTGTGTCTTAACGGCGGTCTATCTTATTAACCGCACCCCCTCACAATCTTTAAAAAAAATGTCCCCATATAAACAGGTTTTTCATCAAACCCCCAATTACAAATTCTTACGTGTTTTTGGATGCTTATGCTATATGCACAGACATCCCGTGTCGATCGAGACAAATTTCAACCTCGCGGTGTCTCTTGTATGTTTTTGGGATATCCTCCCCGTCATAGCGGATATTGCCTTTTTAATCTCGACACGAACACTTTTTTTATCTCTCGGGACGTCACTTTTTTTGAACATATTTTTCCTTTCCATACCCAGAGCCCGCATTATATCCCTCCTCCCGCCAGCCCACCACCTAGCCTCACAGACTTATATCCGGTCGAACCCCTTAGCCATGCTGTTCCACCCAACCACAACCTTCCTACAAATCCTTCATTGCCCAACCCTTCTACCCATAATATTAGCATACCACCATATCACCCCCCCACCGAACCAACCCTTCCTGCTAACATCCCAACCCCCACAACAAATCCTGAACCACCCGACCTACAACATATTCCCCCAGCCATCCCTTCTCGGCCATCCCGACCTCATCGGCCCCCTGGCTATCTTCAGGACTATCTTTGTCCTACCCTTCCCTTTGCCATGGCTGCCCTCGCTACTGCTCCGTCTTTGTCTTTAGGTACGGTCTACCCGCTCAGTCATTTCCTTTCCTATTCAAATCTTTCTCCGTCGCACTTTGCTTTTCTCTCAGCTTTATCTCATTCCCATGATCCCACTTGCTATGGGCAAGCCGTCAAGCACCCACACTGGTGCGATGCCATCTCTAAAGAAATCCATGCACTTGAAACAGACAAAACGTGGGTCCTCACACCTCTTCCTCCTGGCAAAAAATCAATTGGTTGTAAATGGGTTTTTAAAACTAAATTAAATGCAGATGGCTCCATAGAACGATACAAAGCGCGCTTGGTTGCCAAAGGCTATACTCAAATTGAGGGGTTGGACTACCATGACACTTTTGCCCCTGTTGCCAAATTGGTCACTGTTCGTTGTGTGCTCGCTATCGCTGCCACTCGGAACTGGCATTTACATCAATTAGATGTTAATAATGCTTTCTTGCACGGCAACCTCGACAAGGATATTTACATGTCTCTTCCTCCGGGCTATGGCCGCTAGGGGGAGACGCGTGTCTGTCGATTACAGAAATCACTCTATGGACTCAAACAAGCATCCTGCAATTGGTACTCTAAGCTCTCTACAGTCCTTCTTTCCGCCGGTTTTAAACAATCCCAAGCTGATCACTCTCTATTTACTCGCCTAACTGGTTCTGCTATACTCGTTGTTCTAGTTTATGTTGATGATTTACTTGTTACAGGCAACGATTTAGCTTCTATCCGACACTTACAGGCGTTCTTATCAAGTAAATTTCAGTTAAAGGATTTTGGGAAGCTAAAGTATTTTTTGGGCACTTCGCTCCACCGCCGGTATTTTTATTAATCAACGGAAATACATTCTTGATATTCTTGCGGATGCAGGCCAGTCAGGATGTCGCCCAGGCTCTTCTCCGATGGAACAACATCTTAAACTCTCAGCTGATTCTGGTGACCCCATCTTGGATCCAAGCTCCTACCGTCGGCTCATTGGTCGGCTAATCTATCTCACCATTTCTCGCCCGGACATCTCTTTCACTGTCAATATGCTCAGCCTGTTCATGCATACTCCTCGGGTCCCTCACTTTGATGTTGCCACTCATATTCTATGCTACCTCAAGGGCACCATCTCTCATGGCATCCTCTTCTCCTCCCGTTCGGACCTCACTCTTACCGGCTACACTAACTCAGACTGGGCCAGTTGCCCCATGACCTGTCGCTCCACTACTGGTTATTTCATTACCCTTGGTGGCTGCCCCATCTCCTGGCGTACTAAAAAGCAAAGTGTCGTTTCCCGGTCTTCCGCTGAAGCTGAATATCGGGCCATGGCCTCCACCACTTGCGAATTACTATGGCTTCGCACTTTACTACGCGATTTAGCGGTTCAATCATCATCCCCGATCACGCTGTATTGCGACAACCAGGCAGCCTTGCATATCGCCCGGAATCCAGTTTTTCATGAACGCTCCAAACACTTTGAAATAGATTGCCACCTTGTGCGTGAACGGGTCCAATAAGGCCTTCTTTAGCTTCGTCACATTGCCTCCGTTGACCAATTAGCCGATATTTTCGCCAAAGCCTTAGGCATTGAACATTTTTGCCTTCTAACTTCCAAGCTGGGCATTACGTCCCTCCTTGCTCCATCTTGAGGGGGAGTATTAGTGGAAAGGAAATCAAATCAGCCACAATCAAGGGCTGGCATGCTATGTTCGGAAACAATAAAATTAGGGATCATCACCAGCATAATTATAGGATCATTATTCTCTTTCCATGTTAATCGTTTAGTATATGTATGGTTGTATTCCTCCATTATTTTCAATGAGAAACAATAGAATTTAACACAAAGTTACAAGTTTTTTAGCAAATAACCAAATTCAACCAATTCTATAACCAAATTTAACAACTTTTACCAATAATCAAAACTCAATAATCGCTTAAAACTCAATAACTTAAAAGCACCCCATATTGGAATCGTCTCATCGAGACGAATAATTTGGTGTGATCTGGTGCTTGATTGGAACTCGTTTGCATTTGGACAAATGTGCATTGTGTATTTTGGGGGGTTTTTTTTGGTTAGGGACGCTGTTTCCCACTTTTCCGCCGTGCAGGCATAAGCAAAAAATCAATGGCGTGTGCAGTGTGAGCGCGGACGTGTCAGGACTTGTCATTGTCCAACGTATGAAAGGATTGAGCACCTCGATCTGATTTCGTATGCGATGCGATTGCGTATGACCCAAAGTGTGAGGCCACAAAAAGGTTTGTGGTTTGCCACAACGAAATAGACTTAGAATTTTTTAACTGTGTGAGGAAAAATAGAGAACATCGTAAAATAAAGACGAACTTTATTATGTCAAAATAATAATGTTGAGTACAATGAAAAGTAAAAAACTCGAACTACTTGATAAAGTAATTGAGTTGGTACAGGGAAAAGTAAAATAGGTACTTCTGTAACGCCCCGAATGTTGGGTACGTTAAATAAACATTTTTATTGAAAACTTTAAATAGAGTCATGCTCATTATTATATCATAACTCCTATAAGAGTACTTTCATTACACAAAGGAGGGAAACTAGGGTTCCTAACTACAGCTTCGCCTGCTCCTCCATCTGAGCCAGCTCTTCAGCTCGAAAGGCCTCCAAGGTGTACAGCTCACCTTGATCATCTACAAGGTCTGACATATTATATCAGCATCGCCACCAGTATAATATGTCATGGTTACCAAAGGTAACACTATAAGTTACAAAAGCTCAGCAGAATAATTCATATCCACTAACCCTTAACTTAAAAAAATCATTTTGGTTTCCATATATAACATGCATGTTTAACCAAAATTTTAAACAATAACACATCCACATTAATTATCCAAACTGACGTTGGTGTCATGATACTCTAAGTTTCTCTTACGCGACTCATCGTAGACCGTGTCACTGGTTTCACTTTCCAATTACCAAATCAAAATTTCCAAAATCCGTTTACACACCCGACCTCGGTTCCGCTACTCCGGGTTCCCAAGTATCTTCACAATGGTTCCGCTACTCTGGGTTCCCATTGACACACAAAACATTGAATTTGGCATTGGCTCCTCTCCACGGATAACCAATCCACAATTCAAAACCCTCGGTTCCGCCGCTCCGGGTTTCCATTGGGTTTTTGAAAAACACACACACCACTCAATGGGCTACCACGTCCGGCCACATTGTGGTTTTCAAAACACGTCTGATCTTTAACATACCCTAGGTGTCATATCTCTATTTTCTCGATTTCTGTGTCTCGTTTACATGCATAACTCCGCGGTAGGACTTTCCACATAAGAGATCATAAATCATTCATGAAAATCTTGAAACTAAACTAGCAAGATCATCCAACTCTATATCATTTAGCATGCTCAAATCACAACTTAAAGCATAACGCCATATGTACGGACACCCTTGGAGTGGAGACCACTTATGCTTTATCACACATCAATAACAAGAGATCCTAACAAACATGTATGCATTCTCATAACCATTTCTAAGATCAAAATACGAATGCTTACAATTAAGTGTTAAATTCCTATCTTTCGAAATTTGTTCTTTCTTTCTTTGTGGGAAGTTCAATACAACATATGTCTGTTGAAATAAAGGTCAATTATTCCAACATGTTCATACTTCCATTAGCAAAAATAAGTTTGTTATCTACTATGCATTTCAAACATTATAAGCAATAGATAACATTATTTACTTAAAGAAAATAGTTAGGGATACTCTACTTATACTTAGTGTTAGAGAGTAAGGACATTCTACCGTTTTTCTTGGCGGTAGTGCGGCTACGGAAAGGTAAGTTGCTTTTCAGACGGAGTGACTTCCTACGGTAGCTTCCGGTAGCTTCGAAAGAGAAAGGATTTCTTTTGAAACTTAGTTCTTGTCTACACTACCTTACTTTTTGGATCGAGGGGGTGGTCGAGTGGCGGCTTGGTGGCGGCCTAGGTTGAGTTTCTTGAAGAATTTCAAGAGAAACTCAAAAACACTAAGAACAAGAAAGAACAAAGTAAGAATACAAGACTTTCTAGAGAAAGAAGTTGAAGAATGGAAGGTATGTGTTAAATGGCAAGGATGTAGTGCTATTTATAGCAAAAGTCTTGGCTATTACCCAATGAATAAAATTTTTCCCAGCAATTATTATCCAATGGACAAAGGAATATTGATGATAATTTGAAATGACTAGTCATGGGAATCTATTGTCCAAGGAATAATATTTTTCCTAACATTTACAAAGGAATATTGGTGATAATTTGAAATTACTAGTCATGCAAATCTATTGTCCAAGAGATAATATTTTTCCTAACATTTATTGTCCAATGGACAAAGGATTATTGGTAATAATTTGAAATGACTAGTCATGGGAATCTATTGTTCAAGGGATAATATTTTTTCTAACATTTGTTATCCAATAGATAAAAGAAATATGAAGATAGGTATGGCTAGACTTGCTTCCAAAATGATGGCTAAGACTTGTCTTGTCCAAGTCATACACACATTGACAAGTCAAATGTCCATTAACCAATGGATAATAATTCCCCTAGCATTTGTTGACCAATGGGTAAAGAGGTGAGTAAAGTTGATAAGAAAGTTGATGTGGCTAGGCTTACTTTTCTTGGAAGCAAGGTGATGACTTCCTATGGTACAAGATTACGAAATGACTAGTCTTGTCAAAAAAAAAAATATATATATATATATATACACATACACAGTTCGGATCCAATGAGGGATCCCGCACGGTGCTACCGTGCGGGACTCCTCTTTCCCGATCAAATTGCGAGGATCCAAGCCGCTCAAAGTGATCAGAACGTGATTTTAAGGGTACCGCTACAAACCAGCGAAAAAAATGATCGAAAAGGGCTTGATCCGAACAGTTTTTTATTGAACGGTTCAGTAAAAAACTGCTCGGATCAAACCCTTCCCGATCATATTTTTTGCTGATTTCTAGTGGGTACTCTTAAAATCATGTTTTGCACACTTTGAGCGGCTCGAATCGTCGCAATTAGATCGGAAAAGGGGAGTCCCGCACCATAAGACCGTAAGGGATCCCTTATGGGATCCGGATTGTGTGTGTGTGTGTGTATATAATATATACACACACACACACATGGTAAGTCTAGTTGCTATTATCCAAGGGATACAAATTTCCTTACTATTCTTTATCCAATGGTCAAAGTGAGGAATAGTGCCAGTTACTATTCTTGACAAGACATAAAGGTGTCATGATGACTAGTACTATGCTCACATGTGCAAGTCTTATTTCTATGGACCATTGGACAATAACTACCCTCCAAATTATTAACCAATGGGTAAAAGGTGATGGTGATGGTGATGTCAAGATTATTCTAGATAAGACAACACATAGATTTGGGAGAATATATTGTCCTATAAGTTGGGGAAAGTACATTGGCACATGAATTGGGATAAGTACAATGATACATATACTTCAAATCACCTTATGAACTAATGGGTAATAATTTCCCTACTTTCTATTACCCAATGGACAAGCAATCATTCATACTATTCATGACATGACAAGTTAAAGGTACTATGATGACATGGCTTTAACCAATGGTCACTAACTTTCCTAGGATTTATTATCCACTGAATATGTAATCATGCCACACTATTCATGACATGACAAGTCTAAAGTACAATGATGGGTAGTCAAGTCATACTATTATTCAATGGAAAATAGTTTTCCTAGTTTCTATTACCCAATGGATATATACATGGGTTCAAAAAGTTTAAGTAGATTTCTAGGAAGGTTCATAAAGTCCACCAAGTTTAACTAGGGTTGGGAGGGGTTCATAAGGTTCAAAAATGGTCAAAAAGATCCATCTAAGGTTAGGAGAACGTAATTAGGTGAAATGTTAATTTGGTTTCTCTAACTAATTGGTTGGAAGTTAATTCTACTTGCCAAGTAGGATTTCTAATCAAGAAATATAATTTAAGAATTTATTTTATTCACTAGGAAGATATACAAGTGCTTCTACAAGCATACTTGTCTTTTAGAAAATGACTAGATTGTCTGGTGCGAAAAGATATAATCTAATTATGACGGATTATTAGAAATTAAAAGGAAATTTTAAAAGCAAATCCAAGTAATTAAAATAAAATTTAAATATTTAACAAAATTTTTATTTATCAAAAATCAAGATCGTTACAACTTCGCTGGAAAGACTTTGGTTTAGGTGTTGAATTCTTTTTTCTTCTTGAAAACTAGTATTTATAGGCAATGGTCTTTGGTTTTGCATGCAAGAGTAATTTCCCCTCTTGCTCTTGTGATGACAAGTGTCCCATGATAAGCCTTCCACTCATGCACCTTAAGAACGTGGGAAGTTATTAACGGTTATGGGGAGTTGTTGAAGGTTATTTGCCATCATGGGCCATTTTTTATTAGGAAAATGACAGTTCAGGACGTATTTGGATAATTAATACCTTTTAATGACATACTAAGAACATTTGTTAATGAACAAAATGTCCTTGGCGGATATTAATTATCAAAACACATCCTTAGCCGTATTTTCCATTTTTTATTCCCTTGATTCATGCTCATGGGTTCAAATGGCCTTTACAAAGAATAGCCGCCACCATATTTTCTTTTTTCGTGAGAATACTCCAAATAATAATCATGGGCTACAGGCTCTAGAAAATCACCTGTGGGTAAATCACCCTTAAATCAGAAAATTATTTGTGGGTCTAGAAAATTTAGACTTAATTTCCACTAAAGATAAATTCAATTTTTATTTACCTTTAAGGATAATCTTATATGAACATTACCCTTTTACCGGCCAGTAAATCTCCCTTAAATCAAGTTTAAACAATAAGGCCCGAAAAACCTAAGCCCATGATCCAATAGCATTAAAATTAATCGGGCCCAATTAATATTGTCTTGGCCCATTAATTTTAACTCCGTACATCTCTATTTTTCGACCCAATTTAATCAAATAATAATTAAATGGACTTCCAGCACTGGTTCAAGATTTAGTGCCAAAAATGGATGTAAACAGATGCAAAAATAACCAATGTAGAGCTAAAGGTTCTTAAGTTCGATTATTTAATTATCAAATGCTACGTGGCACATTTTGATTATTACCATTGCAGATGCTCTTACATTGGTGGTGCAATATATTTAGGCTTCATGCCTTTCCAATAAAGAGAGAGAGAGAGAGAGAGAGAGAGAAGGAGAGGGGTTGTGGTCCTTGTGGACTGTAGAGGCATGCCGTTTCTGGTCATCATCACTCGTGCGGATGAAAGCAGTAGCCGGCGTAAAAATTGTGTTAGGGAGAACCAATGAAAATAGTAGAGGCATCAGCAGTGGCAGATTCAGAAATTTTTTTAAGATGGGTCACTCCTTTAGAACTGGCTCTATACTAGGGGTGATACCGGTCCGGTTTCGACCGGTTTGGGTGTATTTTTCGGTCGAAACCGGTTATCCGGTTTGGGATTTTTAAAAATCGAAACCGGTTGAGATAAACCGGTTCCGATTTCGACCAGCTCAACCGGTTCCGGTCCGGTTTATCCGGTTTAACCGGTTTTCATTCATAAGCCATATTTTGGGCCCAACACATCAAAAAATTCACAATTCAACCTATAAAATATCAACCAAAAATCTATAATTCAACTATTTTTTTTGGGTCCAACAAAAAAGAATCAATTTGAGCCCAATACATAAAAAAAAAACTCATAAAAACATAATTAAACCCATAAAAACAATTTTTATATAATAAATATATTTATTAGACCAATATATACTACAAAATATCAACCAAAAACCGATAATTCAACCTCTCCCCTATATTTTTTATATATATATGTGTATATATTATACATATATATAACCGGTCCGGTTTCAACCGGTTTTTAAAACACATAAACCGGATCGAAATTATTTTTCCGGTTTATGAATCGAATCGAAATTATTCAACCGGTTTAAAAAATCCGGTCCGGTCCGGTTTTTCCGGCTTCGATCGACTTTCCGGTTTCGAGTAACAGCCCTACTCTATACATTTGAAAGTTGTAGGCGAACTCACATCAATTTTTATTATTCAATTTGAAAATGAGTATATAATATATCACATATTTTTTTGTTAGTGTTAATTAATTTTGAGCTAACATAAAAAAATAAACAAACTGTAAAATATTTAAGTAAATAAGCATTTTTGTTTATTTTTTTGTAGAACTTATAGTTATCCTAATTGATTTGTAGCAAATAGCATTAATTTTAATTGGTTTGTGGTACCAATGCTACATATGTTAGTTTAATTTTGGGTTTGAGTCGCAATAGACTCAAAATTTTGGGGAGAGACGTGTGTTTTTTTTAACTTCTGAAAACACAAAAACAAAATTGTAAACACTGGGTTTCGAACCTCCACCGTGCATGTCGAGTCGCCATAATTTACCACTGTAACAATAGAATAGGCTTTGTGTAGTTTTCGGGAGATTAAATATATATTACTTCCTAAAACTTGGGGCCCTCCGCCCTATTTTCAGCTGGGTCACGTGACCCATCTGAGTCTACACTGGATCCACCCCTAGGCATCAGGATTTTGACGATGATGAATATAAAGCAATTTAAAAATAGTCAGTTACTTGAATCGGTCAATGCTAATTTTTTGTGTAAATAACCAAATATATAAGGTTATGTTTGGTTGACAGAATTTTCAGTAGGAATAGAAATATGATTACTATGAATCAAATTCTTAGAAATTTTTTTAAGTAGAAATAAGAATATGATTGGTAGGAGTTAGATTCCTAAGAATAAAATGTCTGAAGTAATTTTATACCGGTGTTTGAATTAATTCCGTAATCTTATGCAAGAATTAATTATTTTGAAATTTTATTATTGTCAACATTTTTATTTTTTTATTGATTATTGATTGAGCAAAGAACCTCAGATTTCCATAATACTCTGTACAAGGGAATGATCAAATTCTCACTCAATTTAGAATTGTGATTCCTAGGCAGATGCTAGTATTTTTGTGTGTAAGGTTTTGGGAAATCTGTTAAATGATGGGAAGTGGTGGCCCCCACCCTCAGCAGCCCAGGAACCACAACTGGTTGGGAGGTTCAAGACTTGTTAGCGGACCCAATTAATTATTGGACTTATTTTAAAATTGAAAATATTCATTCTAATATTGAATGAAATTTTGTAGGGAGACTTGGCCAAAAAAAAATTTATATTTACATTTTTTAAGTTCAAGGACAATCACATTTTGCAATCAAACATAAGAACAAATGTGTTCTATGAAAGTGCCTAAAATTCTAGAGGTATCCTATGAAATGTCTAAAAAGTGTCTAAAATCCCAGGATACTCTATGAAAGTTCCTAAAATCCTAGGGTACTTTATATATGAAAAGTGTAATTCTAGGATACCCTATGAAAGTATATAAATGACTAAAATCCTATAATAGGCAAGTGCACCCTAAAATTTTATAAAATTATCAAAATCCTAGGATATTTTATCCTACAGTAGGGTACCCTACACTACAACCAGTGTGGGACTAATCGTAGAGAGAGAGAGTGCAATTGGGATTTGGGACTGCACCACCGCCTAGCATTTTTAAAAAAAAAAAAGGCGTCACTTGTCCTTCCATTAAAAACCAAAAATGCCTACACTTCCTTAGAGCAAATACACCAGTTGTGAGCAAAAATAGCAATGAACAGTACATTTTACCTACCCATATTCATGGGATACCCCATCCCTCTTGCTTGCTGCAACATCTCTACTTTACCTACCCATACCCATCAGATACCCCCTCGGGCCCCCTACTCTCTCCCCTCAAAGAGAGAGAAACTAATTGTTTAAGGGGAAGCACATAAACAGTTTTTCGGTAACAATTTTTCGGTATTAATACCGAACTATTTCATCAAAATATATTTTACCTTCTGTTTTATCTCTTCTGATGCAACATTTTTTTTGTGTTTTTCTTCTGCAAAATACCTAAAAATGCATTTTCCCTCCTCTGATGCATTTTCCGTGTCCTTCCCAATCCCCTAGGTTGAAAAAGAATTGACGTAGTTTTGGCTAATTTCCCCATTTTTTAGTTTAGCAAGTCACCACTCCCCAACAACCTAGGCAAACAGGCTATTCAAATCCAAATAGCATTATTTTATTGAAGAACGTCCCCTGCCTTTTGTCCTCTTTGTGGCCTTCAACAAGAAACCACCGCCAACCCTACCCACTGACCACCGACATCCCCATATCAAAACCCACCCACAAAATCAACTTGAGGCTACAACACAAATCCAACAACAGATCGCACCTCGCAACATCAAAACCCATCGCCAAAATCTACCAATTTTGATTTTCATTTCGATTCATTGAAAAATTCACCCGGAAAATCAATCATCACTGAAAAATCGATTTATTGAACAAAGATCGGAAATTGATGCCGACTGAATCTGATCTCAAGCTCAAGTGCCCAACACTGGCAAAAATCAAACTGAAGAAGAGAGAGAGAGAGAACTATGGCAAGCGAGCTACAAAAACCATGCCCCAATGAGCAAGGCACTGTAGCTCCCAAGCAAAATGGCAAGATTGGATCGAGTTTGCTTGGAATGGGATTTTAGGGTTTCACCTTGGGAAAGAAGCGACATGGAGTATTTGCCGACTCTGTTGGAGATGCTCTTACAGCGGGTTTTTTTTTTTTTTCGAAAATCGCCAATTTTATGCTTTGACTTTTGAAGAAGGATTTATAACCAAATCAAATTAAACTGAAAGTCTTTATCTATTGAGGTCAGTCAAATAAATTGTTTCTAAAAATACTATCATTTACACATTAGAATAAGTAAATAACGGCCAAAATGGGACTACATAGTCGTATACAGTAAGCACATGTGATCAAAATTTAAGTACGCACACATCTTGGATGATTTGTTGCCTAAACATCAATTGTACTTTATCATTCAATTTCTTATTTATTAATTTTTTATTTTTTTTGTTCTTGTAACTTATCTCATTGATTTCTGAATTTTTAATTCTCACTTAATTCATTTAGTTACCCATTGACTCTGGTATATTTTTACCTTGCAATGATTATATCATTCTTTAGCACAAGAGCGTCTTCATAAGCCTTAATGATAGGTGCTGAAAAGATTCCATTTAATTCTTCTAATTCATGTCTTGTGTACGTTTACATATATGGCCGACTTTAGCATTTTTCAGCTAAAAGTTTATCATGAAGTAGGGGTGAAATCAGTTCGAGTTGGTCATTTTTTTTGGACTGGTTCATATCAAATTGATCGGTTTATGAAGAATGTGCTCAAGACCAATCCCGACCGGTCTAATCGAGGGGCTGAAATCGGTTCAGAGGAGTTGGATCCGGTGAGAGAAATTGTGTTTTTGGATTCTTCGGTTTTTTCAAAATAGTTTGGCCCATCAACAAAAAGTTTGGACCACAAATATATAGTAGTTGATGTGATTAATTTTCTCTCTCCAGCTCCACCACATGACATAGTGATGATAAATTATCCTTGTAGTAGACCTGAGTAACATTTAAAGGTGTGCACTAAACATCCTCTGAGATTAGATTATACCCAATATAATTATGCTTGTTGTATAAAGATTAAAGAGTACCATCTTGATTGCAGTGCAGTGCAGTGCAGAACAGTAAAAAGTAGATCATGATCAAGTCATTTCAATGTTAAAGTAGTAAGTCCTACAAATGGGAGTATTACAGTATTAGTAGCTAGGAGTAGTAAACAACACAAATTAAGGGCCCCAAACATCCTTCACTATATCTGGCTCATGATCTCAAGGACTGCAAATTACTTTTTCCTTCTACAAATGGGAATGATGTATTTATTTTCCTAAGAAGTAGCATATATAAGCACCACTAAAGCAATTATCCAGAGCCTAAAAAGGTGCATGCTAACAATTCCCTCCCTTTTGTTTTTATTTTATTATATATATAAACGGGGAGTGTTTTATATTATTATTATGTCAACTTCACCAAAGCTCCCAAATGCTTTTAGTAAGAACACCTCTTAAATTACTGACCAGACCATCCCCACTAGACTAGGCTTATAAGGGGGGAGGGGGGAACCAAGGACTTAATCATTATTTCTATTTTTCAGACTCAGGAACATAATTCATAATGATGTCATCATGAGTATCATCATCCATCTAAAAATAATGAAAATCAAATAAAGCAATTTCTAGTTTTCAGTAAGCATGCATACCAATGCTAATTTTTCTCGAATTTTTATTGTTTTGCGGAGCTATTTATGCAATTTATGTTTGTATACAAATAGTAAAGAAAAGAGATGTGACGATCCAATTTTTTACATCATTGTAAAAATAAAGGGAAAAAAACCGAAATGGTCCATGCAGGTGTTTGTGTCAACTTGGTCCCAGCAGTTTTAATTGGCTCGATTCACACTTTGTATTTTTCATTTTGTTCCAATTTGGTCCAATTACTAAACGTCGTTAGCTTTTTTAACACCAAACGCGAATGAGTCCCTTTTCTGGGGTTAAAACAGTAATTCTCCTATTCCCCTCATGCCTTAATATACCTCTAAACCAAAATACAACTCATTATTCCATTCCTAATGTTAATCACTGGTATTAAGTTTGAATTTTGGTAATGAGCAAAATTTGGTTATAGTTTCCTACAAAAAAAAAAGTTGCTCTCCAATTCAGCATTTTCATGATCAGCCATGAGGCAACATAACCATGGGTATAAATACTAAGATGCCTTGTTTTTCTGCATAGTACTTTAAACTCAATTTCAATATGAAAATTTTGTTCTTAATTATTTGAATTTTTTTCACATTTGTTAGTTTTGCGTCAAATTTTTGTGGGTTATTGATTCGTCTCGACGAGAGGAATTGCAAAAGTAATTTTTTTTTACTTTTATCCAAGTATTTTGAGAAATAACCACTTATTAGCAACAAAAAAAAGACATTTTGACGCTAAAAAGTAGATATTTCTCAAAATACTTGGGTAAAAAGTAAAAAAAAATTACTTTATGGATTTCTCTCGTCGGGACAAATCAATAACCCATAAAAATTTAGCGCAAAACTAACAAATGCAAAAAAAATTCAAATATGGACAATTTTCAAATTTAAGTTCAAAAGAACGCAACCCGAAAATGCATATAGAATCATATCCAAAAGTTATAATATGATATAGATTCAAAAGTCACATTATGATAAATAAACCATGTCCAAAAGTCAGAATATTACATAAACTCAGTTCCAAATTTAGCAAGTCATAACCTAATATTTAGACATAACAAACCACTCAACTAGGTTACATTAAACCTAACTTAACATCTCAAGTGGTTACAAAAAATAGTGCCCTGTCATTGCATTCATTTTCCTACACTTGGCCCATGCACTAATTCTTAATTAGGAATGTTGAAGTTTGAGTAGTCCCACAGAGGGGAATGGGAGAATTATTATTTAGCCCCAGAAAATGGGCCCATTCACATTTGGCATAAAAAAGGCTAACGACAGTTAATAATTGGACCAAGATGGAACAAAATGAAAAGTACAAAGTGTAAATCGAGCCAATTAAAACTGCAGGGACAAAATTGACACAAACACTGTAACGCCCAAATTTTGGGTACATTAAATAGATATTTTTATTGAAAATCTAAATAGAGTCTGACTCATTATTATATCATAACTCCCATAAGAGTACTTTTATTACATAAAGGAGGGAAATTAGGGTTTCTAACTACAGCCCCGCCTGCTCTTCCATCCGAGTTAGCTCCTCAGCTCCAAAGGCCTCCAATGTGTACAGTTCTCCCTGGTCATCTACAAAATTCACCACCAGTATAATATGTCAGGATCACCAAAAATAATAATATGAGCTACGAGAGCTCAGCAGAATAATCCATACTCACTAATTCATAACTTACAAACAAAAAATCATAAAGTTAACAATTTCCACATAGTACATGCATATTTAACAAAACAACTAACAATAACACATCCACATTCACTCTCCAAACTAATGTTTGTGTCCATAATTTTTTGTATTTCTCCTACGCGACTCATCGTAGACCGTGTCATCATTTTCACTTTTATTTTTCCCAATCAACATTTTCGAAAATCATTTTTAACGTACCCAACCTTGGTTCTACTGTTCCAGTCTCTCGAGTATCCTCACAATAGTTCCGCCGCACCGGGTTCTCATTGGCACACAAAACTTGCATTGGCTCCTCTCCGCAGATAACTAAGCCATATTACCAATGGGGCTACCACATCCGACCCCATTGGCAATCTTCATAATGGGCTACCAAGTCCGGCCACATTGCAATTTTCGCAATCCACATGATGGGTTACCAAGTCCGGCCACATCACGGTTTTCCATATACACAATGGGCTACCAAGTCTGGCTACATTGTAGTTTTTGCAATCCTCATGATGAGCTTCCAAGTCCGGCCTCATCGCAGTTTTTCATACACACAATGGGCTATCAAATCCGGCCACAATGCGGTTTCAAAACAAATCTTGTCTTTAACACATCCTAGGTGTCATGTTTCTACTTTCTCAATTTCTGTGTCTCGTTTTTATGTAAAGACTCCGCGGTAGGACTTTTCACGTAAATAATCATAAATCATTCATTATAATCTTGAAACTAAACTAGCAAGATCATCCAACTCTATATTATCTATCATACTCAAATCTCAACTTAAGCATAATGCCACATATGCGGATGCCTTTAGAGTGGAGACCACTTATATTTTATCATACAACCACAAGTAATGTAAGAAATACATATATGCATTCTCATAACCATCTTAAAAATCAAAATACGAATACTTATAATCAAACGATAAAGTATTATCCTTCGAATTTCTTTCTTTCTTTCTTTCTTTTAGAGAATTTCTAAACAACATATGTTTTTTCCGAAAAATAAAGTCAAAATATTCAACATACTCTCATTCCTTCTCAAATCTTTAATAAAACACTTTTCAAGTTCTCACGCATTTCAACATACAAATGATAAATCATATAGTCTAATTACTGCAAGGATAAACTACATATACTTAGAAAAAATAGGTATGGAAAACCTACCGTTCTTCTTGGCGGTAGGGCGGCTACGGGAAAGGTAAGTACGTCGGATGGAGTAACTTCCTACGGTGAGCTTCCGGTAGCTTCGAAAGCGAAAAGTTTCTCTTGAAACTAATTCTTGGCTAAACTACTAAACTTTTTGGATTGAGAGGGTGGTTTGGTGGCGGTCTAGGATGAATTTCTTGAAGAATTCAAGAAGAAACTTAAGAACACCAAGAACAAAGTAAGAACAAAGATCAATGCAAGGATTTCTAGAGAGAGAAGTTGAATGGTTGGAAGGTGTGTGTTGAATGATAAGTGAGAGGTTCTATTTATAGTAAAAATCTTGGCTTTCATTTCTATTATCCAATGGATAAATTTTTCTCTAACAATTATTGTCCAATGGGTAAAGGGGCAATTATGATAGGTATGGCCTAGGAATGAGTTGTAAAGTAGCAATTAAGCTTAAGGCTAATAATAGATAGCTTGTGGAAGTGTCTAAAACACATGCACCCACTCACACACACATTCTCTCTCTCTCTCTCTCTCTCTCTCTCTCTCTCTCTCTCTCTATATATATATATATATATATATATATATATATATATATAGGAAGAATATAGAAAAGTAACTTTGAAAAAAATAATTAAATTCAAGGCTATTAATCCTAGGTTTGCATGCATAAACACCTACAAGAAATCTAAGAAAGTAACTTTGGGAAAAGTAATTTAGTTCAAGGCTATTAATCCTAGGTTTGCATGCATGAATACCTACAATGAATCTAGGAAAGTAACTTTGGAAAAAGTAATTAGATTCAAGGCTATTAATCCTAGATTTGCATGCATGGCAATGCTAAGAAATAAATAAAAATGAGATTTTAAAAGTAAAACCAAGTAATAAAAATAAATATTTAACGAAATTTTTATTTACCAAAAATCAGGGTTGTTACAAACACTTAATTACAGGGACCATTTCGAGTTTTTTTCCAAAAATAAATTATGTTCCAAAATATTACAATGGATGTGCCGGACTTTGTTTGGTTTGAGTTTTTGGATAAAATTTTCAGGTAATTAGTGCAGAGAGGTAGATAGAGAAATGAGAATAATAATCATGAAGAAAACTTATTAGGGATCGTGTGCAGAGGAAAAGGGTTGGGTCTCTAGACCCAAACATACAAACAAAATGTACAAAGACTTCCAATAAATCACCTAAATCCAAATGCTTCATTAATTCTCTAATTAGGCCCCCGCTAATCTATCTTGTACTTGAGACCACAAATTACGCGGGAAGCATACAATAAGAAGAAGAATGGCTCCAAACTAAGGATTTAGCTTAATCAATGACATAATGGATTATTCATGCGAGATCTCATTCCCAAATCATCTCAGTACCATGCCAAGCCCCACACAGGATCTAATCATTCGTACGCGCCAACTGGCTACATAAAAATAAACTAATTAATTATGACAATGCTTAGTTCATCATTAGTCTATGAGCCTAGATGAGCTTGTACATAGACCAATTAAATTCGTGACATTCAGCCTCATTCTCATATTCAACAAATAATTTCAACAATTAACTTTGATGGAATCAAATAATATGACAAGAATTCAATGAAAGACACGATATCGAAAGAGCACAAAATGAGAGGAAATATTATTGAAATGAGGAAAGTACTAGTACATACTTCCAGTATCTTAAGGCCCCATTTGATAACCATATTAGCACTTGGAATTGGTAATTCAATCCCATGGGACTACTAATACTGTGTTTGGTAACCCAAAATGAGTTAGGATTATTATTAGTCCTCAGAACTAGCAAAGTGGGTATTAGGGGGTATTTATAATACCTTGGGGGAGATGGTATTAAGGCCCCGTTTGATAAGAGATTTGAGACTTGGGATTGGATTACTAATCCCATGGGAGTATTAATACTCTATTTGGTAACCAAAAAGGGACCGAACTATTAGTCCGTTGGGATGTCTAATTCGGCCTTTCGGTGGTATTAGCAATATCCCGTGAGACTTGGTATTCGTAATCCGAACCCAACCCCTTCTCATTACCAATTTCTTCTATCAATCCAATCCCATCATCTAATTACATCTCAAACAAATATGATATTAATAATCCAATCATCTAATCCCATCCCAAACAAATATACTAATTATCAATCCCTGCTTATTACCAATCCCAATCCTAATCCCATCTCCTTACGAATCTCATCCATCTATCACTGTTATCAAACGGGGCCTAATCATCTAGTCTCAACCCATTCTCATTACCAATCCCTTATTATTACCAATTCCTTCTATCAATCCAATCCTATTATCTAATCTCATCTCAAACAAGAATAATATTAATAATCCCATTATCCAATCTCATCTCAAACAAATATACCCATTACTAATCCATTCTCATTACCAATCCATTTTCATTATCAATCTTAATCTTAATCCTAATCCTATCTCCTTTCAAATTTTACTCATCTATCATTGTTATCAAACAAGGCCTAAATGGTCATTGTGGCAATAGCTACGAGGTGCGGTTCTGCCACTCATGGTGGTGGTTTGACAGAGCGGCTAGAGTCAACGTGGGCAGAGCGGCTAGAGTCAATGTGGGAGTAAGAGAGGGACGATTGAGAGAGTGAGGGAGGGGAGAGGAGGAGAAGAAGAGTGGAGGCGTTTGGGGGCTAAGGTTTTGTAAGGGGATGACGTGAGTGAGAGAGAGAAAAGAGGAAAGAGAAACCCCGATGAACAATGGATTTTCATAGGAGGTAGGAAGGGGAAACTGTAGTGAGAGAGAGAGGCGTCTGTCTGATTTGAGAGAGAGAGGATTTTTTTTTTTTTTTATCCACATTTGAGTTTGAAATTTGAAACGTGAAAGGGAGAGGCATGACAGTTGTGTAATTTAGGCTAAAATTATGGGCACTTAACTGGGATAGGAGGATGCATCATAGCTTTTGGATCAAATCAATCTTAACTCTTCGATCAACTTGTCTTGTGTGGAGGCCCACCTCCTTGTGTTTTATTAGATAGATTTGTTAGTAACTAATGATGATTCGTCGGTTGTGATGATCTTACAGTGGTTTAGGGTTCCTGTGGTATATGCCTTGTTCATTTCGCGATTCAAAAAGAATTTTTCAAAAAATTCCCCCTAGACTCCCCCTACTTTCCACCTTTTTCTCTCTATCTCTCTCCACTCATTACCCCTATTATTTTTTAAAAACACTTTTCAAATCCCAATCCAAACAAAGCATAGTAGTTCAGTTCCATCCCCCTTTTGGTTCAATATTTTCGGTTTGGTTCTGTCTGAGACAATTTCTCAGTTATCCAAAACTGAAGTGGGCCATGCTTACCGACGAAAAGTCGAAAAAATCCCATGTGTGGGGTAACTACCGGGACCCTGTCATAAATGGAGTGTTGAATGGATATTATTTTTTGGGTCAAACAGACATTTAGGGCCGTTTGTTTTGAAATTTTAAATTTGGATTTGTAATTAATAAGTGTAGAAAAAAATAAGGTAATGATTGAAAATAGAGATAATAATTGGACAGATAAAAAGAAAAATAAGAATAATGAATGAAGGGAAATGAGATAATAATTGGAATTCAAAATCCAAAATCCTTAGGAACGGGGTCTTACGGGCCTTTTGGATGGATTGATTTCAAGAGAAAAAGAGAGAGAAAGGATATTGGTTTCTAGTCAAATCACTCATTTGGATTAATTATTTTGGTGAGAAATAGAGATAAATACTCCACAAAATAAATTATTTTGATTGGATCCTTCCTTTTCTCACTCAATTTTATAAAAAATGGTGAGATTTTATGAGAAAGAACTCCCCTATCTTATCACACATTTTCTCACAATTCAAAGAGGCTGTTAGTGTCGAGTGGATATACTGTATTTTTTTTTTTCAAACGGAAACTTTGTGTCGAGTGGATATGCTTTGTAATTAGTGGGTAAATATTGGGACCTGGTCGTACTACTTTTCTCGGGGTGGAAAGAAAGAAATCAATTAGGGGCCATTTGTTCCAGTTTTCATCCTTAAAAAATACTCCCTCCGTCCCTAATTAATTGTCCATGTTACTATTCCGGACATTTTAAAAAATTATTTATATCTTCTAAGGTATAATATTTTTTATATGCAATATGGATCTTGTTTGATAGATCTCGACTAATTCTATTAGACAAAATTTTGAAAATTATGAAAAAAGTATAAATTAAAAGATATAACTCATTTAAAAAAATTTGGGAAAAGTGAAAGTGGACAGTTATTTAGGGACGGAGAACTTCCATCCCAATTTATTTGTTCCAGTTCTACTCTAACTAGATAAAAAAAATTAGTTATATCTTTAAATTGGTAATAAATTTTATATCCAATATGAATCTTGTTTGATAGATCTCGATTTGTTCTATAATACAATGTTTTCAAAATCACCTAAAACATTATAAATTACAAGATATAATCAATTAAAAAATGATCCGAACTCGCAAAAGTGATAATTAAATTTGGACGGAAGAAGTAAGTACTTATTTATAATTTTGAAGTTAAAAATAATAGATTTACTAAAATTAAAAAATATATAGTATGAATATTATTTGATAGATCTCATCCCTGCAAAAAAAATTGAAAAATTATTTTCATAAATCCATTATTTTTAAGCTATTTATTTGAAAAAGTGGAACGGGGCGTCATTCTACAACCACAAACCCATTCACATTGTGGCCCACACAAACTACACCTCTAGTGTGTGTGGGCCCCACCAAAAGATGTGTAAGTGTTTGTGTGAGTGTGTGCGGTTGAATAGTTATTAAAAATAAATTGGAGTGCAGGGTTGTTCGGTCTAATAGGTCAATTGATTTTTTTTTTTGGCTTTATTCAAATATTTTTTCGCATTATTAGTTTGTCGCTAATTTTTTGTGAATTATTATTTCGTCATACAAGAGGTATCTAAAAAGCTAATATTTTTTTTTATGAATTATTGCTTTGTCATACAAGAGGTATCTAAAAAATAAAAAATTATGATCGAAATCTAAATTTTTTGAATAAAACAAAAATAAGCCAATATTTTACCTTCTATTTTCGTTCTCTCCAAATTTGAATAAGAACAAATAAAAAAAGAGCCATTTAAAGCCTGTTTGTTTTGAAATTTTGGATTTAGATCATAGGCAATGAGTGTATAGAAAAATAGAATAATGATTAAAAATATAGATAATAATTGAAAAAAGATTGAGAAAAAAATGAAAAATAGAATTCAAAATCTAAAACCCTTAAATGGACGGGTCTTAGCTTATGGTGTTCCAGTAAGGTCTCTTAAAAAATAAATACTTATTTACAATTTTAAAACTTAAAAATAATAGGCTTACTAAAGTAAAAATATATATAATATGAATCTTGTTTGATATATTTCGATGAGATCTATCAAATTCCGTAAAAAAATCTGGAAATTAATTTTATTAAGCTCATTATTTTTAAATTTAAAAATAAATCTTGATTTTGTAAGTATGAAACGGAGATTCGAATCCACCCCGGAAATAGAGTAGTAAAATACTCTAGTACATTAGTACTCCATAAATTAAGGAAAATGACGGCCAATGACATATTTTGATAATTAATACTTGTTAAGGACATTTTATTTAATAAATATTCTTAATATATCCTTAAAAGGTATTAATTACATTGCCCGTCATTTTCCCTATAAATTATTCCAACACACATGGGCCACATGCCATTAATCACTCACTGGCCAACTTTGCTGTATTCGCATGCATCCAACGATCAGAATCCAGCCACCTGTACTAAACCAATCTACCAATCCAAAATTTGGATTTGCCGCGCTCAAGTCAAACCATTTCATAGCTTCGGAATTTGTCATTACCACGAAACCCAATACTCCCGACCCGAACCAGCGGCCCCCACATCATTAAAAACACTCTCTCTCTCTCTCTCTCTCTCTCATCCGAACCTACCCCTGTTTCTAGCTCAGACATCTTGCGTAATTACTGCTAATCCCCTGTCCTCACCCCCCTCCCTCGTTTCTCATCCGTTCGATTACGCGAAACGGAGAGAAGAGATGCGTCTTCGTAGGTGAATCCGACGGCCGCCGTTCGACTTCGATTCATTTTAATGTACCTACCTTGGTTTTTGTGAACCTTCTAGCGTCGATTGCAGTTCTGTACGGTGTGCTACAGTGGTCGTGAATTCAAAACACGCACAGGGTATGCCATTTTCCCCTCTCTCTCTAGAACTACATATGCTTACGCATGTTTTTCTTGTGATTTTCCGGCACTGAATGTTGCAACTAGATTTGGGTTCTCTCTCTCTCTCTCTCTCTCTCTCTCTCCAAGTTTGTGGGTGAGAGAAATAGTACTTCTACTGGATTTGAACTTTCTCTAAACTCTGTCAACTGTATTTGAATTTTGTGATTCAGATCGATTTTCTTTCTTCTAAGCCCTCTTCAAGTACAAGTTTTTTTGTTTGTTTGAAATAAAAAACGTCCTGACAAATCGGAGTAAGCTCATTCCACAGCCCTTTTCACGCCTTTTCGTGAGATTAGGTGTTCCATGGACAAATCGCTTGATCTTTCGATCTTGAGATGGCAAAAGCTTCGCCGAGACAAGTCTATTAACAAACCCTTGGGTTCTCTCCAAGTTTAAGTTGAGAGTATACGGGCGAAAATGTATTGAACCCTCCCCCCCCCCCCCTCTCTCTCTCTCTCCTGTGTTTGAAATTTGAATTTCACTGAAGAATCGTCAAAACCTTAATAAAATACTAGTTACAGCCTTTCAAATTTCCTTCTTCTAACTTTCTTGAATATTATAATCTCCACATGCAGAGGGATGTGGGCTTAGCCTTCGCTACAAGAACGGTGGCGACGACTCGGTTTAGGGCCTGATACGGTGCATCAAGCCCACCCCGGCAAGTCAGAAGAAACTTTGATCTATCTCAACTGCTTCGAAAAGTGATTACTTTGATTACAGAGAAGTGATGTCCACGAGTTCGGAGAGGCCGAGAGAGGTCGATCCGTTGCTGAAGGATCTGAGCGAGAAGAAGCAAAACTTCCGGCGGAACGTGGTGTCGCTGGCGGCGGAGCTCAAGGACGTCCGCGGCCGCCTCGCATCCCAGGAGCAGACTTTTGCTCGCGAAACCCTAACTAGACAGGCATGCTTGAAGCCCCTCAAATCCTCTATACCGAGAAATTGGTGTACCTCTGAACTGGTGTATTTTGCGTCGTTAGATTGTGTGAAAATCTTTTTGTGTTTTAAAATTTTTATGCGGTCCAAAGGCCGGAAATGCATCAGTACAGAGGTACGAAGAATTGAACTCCGTTTGGAGTTGTTTTTTTTTTTGTTGATAAGCATGTGTTTTTGTTTGTATGTGTGTGTGTAATTGGGAAAAGAAATCATTTCCACTTTTTGTTCTTGATCTGGTCTAAAAGGTACTGCTGTTTGTGGGACCATCTAATTATTATTGGGGTTTTTTTTTCTTTTCTCTGACAGGAAGCAGAGGCTAAGGCTAAGAACATGGAGGAGGAGATATCTAGATTACACAAGAGCTTAGAGGAGAGAAATGGGCAGGTTCAAGCATCAGCATCTACAGCTGAGAAGGTACCCATTTCCCTAGTTTTCCCCTGTTTTGATATGTGTATTTCAATTGAAAGGGTTTGGATATAGGTGTCTACTTCAATTGAAAGGGCAGGTTCAAGGATCTTATGTTTAGCTACAGGTGGTTTGTGTTACTAAAAGATTCTATTTTGTTAGGATCCTTGAATAACTACAATCCTTATAGCATGAAAGATTTCAAATTAAAGTCTAAGAGAGAGTTATTTGAAATCCATAAAGCTTCCAAACTCAATTTTGAAATCTATATGTAAGACATGACAGACATCTGATATAAATTTAAGCCATTCTCATCATGAATAGTAATGAACAATGATGTATCCTTTGTTTGAAATTTACATGTATCCAAACGGAAGCCTTCACTTCTTTAGGTCCCCTTCTACTAATGTTTTTATTTGTTAAGTACTTATTTTTTGCTTTACGAGATAAGTCATTTTCTCACAATACATCACTTTTAATTTCAAAAAATAAGTACTTATTTCAAAAATCAAATAAGTACTTATTTTAGTCAGTGGAACACACCAATTGATGTTTATGAAATTCTGGTTTGATCTGATGAATCTGTTGGATTAGTTCCGTAATTAAAGTTTCAGGGTCTCTTTGCATTTGTTGATCTTGTTGAGTTTTGTGTTTACAGAGATTTTCTGTTTTAAGGCTTTAGTGTCTATAGTTTATTGAGCACGTCTGTTCCTCAACTTTTGGGCTCCTTTTGATTTTTGGCTTTTCTTATTTGTTTACTGGTCTAGTGAGTATATAGTATCCAACTACCCAATTATGATGAAGCTTATTATTGTTTCTCTTTCTGATTTGAATGGTTCAAAAACTGTTCTTTATTTTTGGTTATAGTCAGAAGAGAGAGAACATAGAAATTAACAAAACCAAAGCCAATCTATCTGCCGCTGTATTCCAGCTTTTTATTTTTATTTTTATGCGGTTTACTCTGTGAAGTATATTTCTTCTTTTAAAATACAAAAATTCTATGATTCTGTGTATATACATGAACTTTTTTTTTTTCCCTGTAACTATATACCTGTTAATGATAGTTATATATGCAGTATTTGTGTTGTAAATTTATATCTTTTCTTTCGGTACGTGCATTTTTCCCCTTTGGTTGGAACTTCTTGTAATGTAAAAAGTTGTTATCATATTGAAGAGATAATTTGGGGTGATTTTAATTCTTTTCAAAGCTGAAAAAAGGTGAGGTAAAGAAGATTTGTCCCAGCACTGTATGAGAACTAGTTTGGTGAATACACATATAAAGGAATATTCCTTGGTTAAATATGAATTAGATAAGAGAAAAATTGGCTGGGCTTGTAGGAATTTTATGGTTGCTTGATCAAATGAGGTTACTAGATGATGAATTCTCTGCAAACTTATTACTGTTTGGTTTTTCCTTGTTAACAAGTAGAAGGGTGTCTGGCACTAAGGTGAATGTCTTTCAGAGTTTTTGGCAATTAGTGCCTAGCCTTAGTTTTTCTGTTTTCAATTAAAGGTTCTTATGAATGTGGCAATTTAGTTAAATTTTACAATACTATGAAATTGGGACAAAGTCCACTTTGACCTCCTGTGGTTTGGGCTGGTGGTTCAAAAGTGGGTACATAACCTACGTGTGGTTTGTAAAAATGAGCAGATTCATTGACCCATTTCTGTCCATTTTAACGCCAAGTGTTAAACACATTACCTGTGGTTTGTAAAAATGAGCAGATTCATTGACCCATTTCCGTCCATTTTAACGCCAAGTGTGAAACACATGCATTACAAGTGTGTGAGGCATTGGGATATATAGATTTAGGACGATTTTGCCCTTAGATGTCTAAAAAACCCACTCTCTCATCTCTTCTCCATTTCTCTTTGCCATTTCTTCTGCTGCACCACCCCCCTCCATTGAAACCGACAATCTCCTCCGTCCATACTTCAACCGTGCTCGCCTCCATCTCTATGTGGCCATTAAACTCGAAAAAACCTTGACCCACCGAGACCACCACATTTTTCCACCAATTTTTCCGGTGAACTCCATAGTCTCCGGCGAACCTTTAGCATCACCACATATCCAAATGGCACCCAACACCACCACCACCACTGAGTCCCAAGATCCTCAACTTACCACGGCAGACTTGCCGGAAACGGCACAGAAAGGCCGTCGGAAAGACACCACTAGTCGCCGGAAGGCTGACTCACTGATCGATCAAGAGAGGGCGTTTTTGAGGATTGTTACCGTAGTTTTGTTGAACTCGGGCGGTGGTGGTGAGAGGAGGGAGAGAATTGAGGAGAATGAAGAGGCCAAAACCCAAAGTGTGTAAAATTATATACAACTATACAAGGGCATAGTAGACATTTCGTCGTTTCCAGTAACGGCATAAGCACTGAACCCCCTTTTACAAACTACAGATAGGTTATGTGGCCACTTTTGAAACATGTGGGGAATCTGTGCATGGCTCAAACCACAGGGGGTCAAAGTGGATTTTGCAGACAAAATAACCAATGAACTATGGAGTATCTTTTGCGGACAAAATTTTTGCTACAGGAACTGATAAATATTGTACTTCGTTGTCTGTCTTGGTTACCCACCAACTGTCATTATTACGTAATGGTGAAAGGATGATAAATCCCAAAGACGAAATTTTAAGGGGACAGTGAACCTCTTAATTTATGCCTACTCCTTAGCAAATGTTATCTTCAAAAACCCATTTACTGAAGATTGTTTACAGTCTGAAACTCAAATCAGAGTTTTTAGAAATACTTTTTCTGGGAACATTTTATACCAATTAGCATGCTGCACAGAAATCTATTACTGCCATGTACACCTTGACACCCTTCAAATGGTGGTGTGAAGGGCAACATAACACAGTTGCTTCATGCTTTAACACTTGAATATATAGCACATTAGTGAAGTTAAAACCACTTCTGAACTTGACTTTAACAGTGATTGCATATCAATTGAACAGTGAAAGAGTGGAGTGTAGTCTCTTAACAAATATGGAGAATCTAAAGGATCGTGTACAGTGAACTCAAAGGAAGACCAAATTAAATAACTTTATGTGGACTTCTCAATAATTTGACCTTTTGGGATGTTATTGGTTATCTAATGAGCATGATAATTTGTCGATTAATAAGGAAATGTGTTTTACAGAATCTATTAATTGAGTGGTGTACTTCTAACATTTCTGAAGGTTGCAGTTCTTAGTTTCCAAAACATAAGGAGCCCTACGGTTTAATTTTGCCGATCAAAAAACCACAAGGAGCCGTACTGTCTTCCAACTTCTACACATTTCTGTTGCATTATCAATCAGGGCCGTAGATAAAATGGATACTATCTGCACATTTCTGAACTCTAGAATGCATTTTGTCCCTTCGTAACCATAAAAACTTCTTCTACCAGTGAATCCCCAGGAATCCTAAACATCAGTTATGGTTTGTAAACTTCATTTGGTAATGCAATCTTTGTTGCCCCCTTCTGGATTGAACAAAGAACATCGATAGAATTCATCTTATTTGAATGTACTCCTTTGGAATATCAGAATATGGCTTATAGAGATAAACAGTAATAACATGGTTTGAGTTATTCAGAGTTTGAAATCACCTGTTGCTTGGGCTTATGAGCTGATGGATCTCAGTCCTATATTTGTTGTATGCTTCCGCCGTCCAGTTTTGTTTGTCTGTCTTCAATAGTTGTGCCTTTGATCGAATTAACAAATAATGTGTTTTCTTGTAATACTTTTTGAAATTCTTTTAACTCAATCAAAAGAGTGCATTGGGATCACATGATTAATTGTTCAATAAAACTACATCTTTGTTGATCTGTTTGATGGTAGGACCAACAAGCATCGAATATCACGGGAACTGTAAGTGTTTTTTGTTGGGTTTATATTATTAATGTGCATGTAATTTTTAACAAGTGTAAGACTTGATTAATAATAGATTCTCCATATTGTTGATCCTGAATGTAATTTAATTAATTTACTGCAGCATCTCAAGGAGCTGGATGATATGAGATCACAGCTTTCAGCCACTAAAGCAACTGCAGATGCAAGTGCTGCATCAGCTCAATCAGCCCAACTTCAGTGTTTAGCGTTGTTGAAGGAATTAGATGAAAAAAACACTTCTCTAAAAGAGCATGAGGTTCGCGTGAATAGACTGGGAGAGCAATTAGATCTTCTGCAAAAAGATCTTCAAGTAAGGGAATTCTCACAAAAGCAACTAAAAGATGATGTCTTAAGAATTGAACATGATATCATGCAAGCAATAGCCAAAGCTGGAACAAGCAAGGATTGTGAACTAAGGAAAATACTAGATGAGATTTCTCCAAAAAACTTTGAAAATATCAATAAGCTTCTGACCGTAAAGGATGAAGAAATAGCCAAATTGCGAGATGAACTCAGGATTATGTCTGCTCATTGGAAGATCAAAACTAAGGAATTGGAATCACAGGTATATTCTGGTTTTTGTTGCTTAGTTTCTCCTCTTGGTTCTCTCGAGGGTCGAGACCAAGTTCTGGGTTCATTTTGTCCTTAATAAACATTGTTCTGGTTCATTAGGAGATTTTGATATGTTTTTTCGTGTCTTAATAGCTGGAGAAGCATAAGAGAGCAGATCAGGAGTTAAAAAAGAGGGTTTTAAAGTTGGAGTTTTGCCTCCAGGAAGCTCGTGCTCAGACAAGAAAGCTCCAAAGGGTAATCTCTCTCATCCTACATAGTGTAAATTTTTTTTTGATGTTTTATCTGAGATTTATGCAAGATGTTAGATGCTTCAGATGCATTTATTCGTTTGCCGTTGGGGTTGGCCCAATGCTAATTTTGCACTAGCACCGAAAACATTGAAATTGTACATGGCAAGAAACTCTTTAACAAGTTGTCCTCTGTAGTGTTAAATTGTGCAATTAGCTCATTTCTGTGAAAATTTTGGTTTCCCATCAAAGTGAAAAGGTTGATGATCTGAGTGTTTTGAAGAGCAAAACAAACTGCCAAAACCCCCCAAAAAGGGGAATGGAATATTGTTTTAAGTGAATGATGTTCAAAGGTTCTAGTCCAATGAAGATGATCTGCTTGATTATGCATAACCCAGATAACCCAGAGAGTGAAACTTGAGCAATATTTAGTATGTATATTCACTGCTTAAGAGACTGAGAGCTCAATACATTGCATCATGTGTTTCGCTCATGTTTCCTGTGTCGTTCTATCCTATGAAACAGATGGGTGAGCGGCGTGACAAAGCTCTGAAAGAACTCAGGGATCAGCTAGCAACAAAGCAACATGGTGTAGATTGGGGCAGCGAGAAACAGAATTTCTGGGAAAGCTCTGGTTTCAAAGTTGTGGTTTCAATGTCGATGCTCATCTTGGTCTTGTTTTCGAAGCGGTAAGAAGCGATGCTTCGGATGTAGTCAATGCAGGAGATTTAGGAGAGAGCTGTAGATGTTTTTTGGTTCTTAGAAATATTAGTCTGAGGGTCTTTTCCTTGTTAATATATATATATATTTCACAGCTGTTCTTGGATACTCTTTGGTTGTCATTGAGTGACAACAATTTCATTTTTTTTAATCCGCGCAACAATTTCATTAGTAATCACAAGGAAAGGATAATAGTTTAGTAAATCAATGTCTTTTTTTTATCATATCTTTTGTTTGTGGTAACATTACCTGCCAAGCATGATAATGACCTGCCCTTTCACAATTTTATGTCATGATTTGTCACTACTTATTTCCTTGTGGAAAGAACTTCATTAAAGTATCTTTCTTGCATGTGGGTGGGCCTGCCCCACAATCCCGTGTTATAATAATGGTTGAACCACAAGATTATGAGCATTATTCGTGAAGTATCTGGTTGTAATGGAATCTATTATTTCTCTCAATTGTATCGATCACTTATGGCAGATCTTAGGCCAGGTTGAAACTGAAAACACTGGGATATACTTGGCAATGTTGGCATCATAAGTTGAATTGAGAGGGGTTAATACTTCTTGGCAGGAAGTTTCTGTGAATTGATTTTTGGTCGAGGTTCTCCAAAATCTGACATAATATCGGAGCTAGGTTTTGGATAACTTTAGCTCACTTGGTCAACTCTCTGTCCGAATTTACTGCCTTATCTCATCAATCCATGCCTCCACTTGCCTCCGGTTGCGACTGAATGAGAGTGTTAGGTTTTTTCAAATATTGCTCACCTAAGCCAAGTTGACTAATATAATATAGATGCTATGTAATCTATAATTTCAACCCTCGAAGAATGAGTGTTAGATTTTTTCAAATATCTCTCACCTAAGCCAAGTTGACTAATATAATATAGATGCTATGTAATCTATAATTTCAACCCTCGAAGAATTCCAACAAATCATTTATTTCTGCCTCAAAACAAGGCAAGGAAACAATGTGGCTGCATCAACTTAGGGGAAATTATGTTAAACCCCCTTGAACTATCACCCAGTGGCACTTTCTCCCCTTTAACTTTAAATTTCAACGCTTAGGCCTCGCTTGATAACAGTGATAGATAGATGAGATTCATAAGGAGATGAAATTAGGATTGAGATTGATAATGAGGAGGAATTGATAATGAGTATGTTTGAGATGAGATTAGATGATGAGATTATTAATATCGTGTTTGTTTCACATGGGATATGATTGGATTGATAACACAAATTTCCATTTTTTCCTTATCCAATCCTATCCCACGCGAAACAAACACGATATTAATAATCTCCATCATTTAATCCCATATCAAACAAACATACTCATTATTAATCTCAAACCTAATTCCATCTCCTTATGAATTCCATCTATCTATCACTGTTATCAAGCGATGCCTTGACCTCCTTGAACTATTATTTGACTTTGATCTAAGACCTTTCGTTTGCCATCTGTTATGGTTTGGGATGGAAAATTTCCATTTGCCGTCAAATTTGAAACCAAAGTACAATATTGCCCTCCTATCAATGAAACAACACCTGTCCAAACACTCAAAGTCTGCTCTCTCTCTCTCTCTCTCTCTCTCATCTTCTCAATTCCAACCCTTCCTCTCAATCATTTTCTCCGACAAACTCTGCAATACCTCGAATTTTTTAGGAGACAGAGGGGGCAACGACTTGTAAGGGAAGAAGATGTCCGTACAAGTCTGAGAATGGAAAGGGATTTCTATGAACACAAATTTCATCGACGATTCCGAAGGTTAACAAATTAGGTTTCAATTTGCTTTGCTTAGAATTCTTACAGGCCTCGAACGCTTCAACGACCGTTAATTCGCTGCCAGAGTTCAACGAGGGGATGATGACGACTGTTTTGATGCCCAAATTGGTACCAAAATTCTTTGCTGTTGACTTCTTTCTGACATATAGATTGTGCTCTGTATGTTGGAGAAGTTGGAGCGGAGGAGGTGGTTGACAACGGTGGGGTTAGCGATGGAGACGCCGTGGGAGAGGCCAAAGACACTGTTGACTTGGATGGTGATGGATGGGTGGGTGGAAGCAGTGGCAGTTGTGGAAGAAGGATATGAGGTGCCGAGGATGGGGTAAGATTGGGGTTTTGTGGTGGCCATGGAGGAAAACCTCCCATTATATGTATGTACTAGCGCATGCCTGTGCCACTCAAAGAATGCGGTGGCATTATAACCGGCTTTGAGCGTCTTTACTCTTTAGCAAGGTGTGGGCAACTGCCCATGCCTAAGGACACACACCCACATAACTTGATCCCAACACAAACCAATTTCTAATTAGTGGGGACCACATCGACCAATCTATAATTCAACAGCTCCATTGAGAGTTAGTCACACTTGAAACAAAATAAACTATAAATAAAGTCATCTTGGTCTAAACTTAATGTGATTGCATGTCTAACAAATCATATACAATGGAAATTACAAAATCAAACTTTGTACCAGTGAGTGACCCATTTTTGTCCACTAACTAATAAAAACACAGTCAACTGTAAACATTTCAAACCCCAATTCATCATGAATTACATCGAATCCTCCTTCAGATTCTCACCTGTTCTAACCCACTTCAACCCATTCGTGTCCCTTTCCACTTTTTACCAAAATCAAATCATCTATTCTCATCTCCCTCTAGCAAGGATGACTGAACCCCATTGCATGTGATCCTCATGCACCTGCCCACCTCAATCGCCATATTTTCCCATAACTCTCTCGTGCAGTTTCTACCATCCGCAACACCAAGTTTCTATTATCTGCAACACCAACCCCTAGAATGCTTCATATAAACCTGATAAAGGCAAATTAACAAAACTATGAATATCATCAAAACAAATATTTTTTTTGTCCCACCTCATCAATTCAATTCAATGCAACATTAAAAAACCAAAAAACGGCACAATTTTCAATTGAAATTGGAATACCCAAAAGAAACTGGAATATAAATCATGTTGGTAATGAATCTAATGAGACAAAAATTTATGTTTACCGTAGTAGTTTATACTCCATCAACAACTCGTCACTTCATATATTTGTCTTGTATTATTGATTCTTGAATGAAATCTCCAAATTGAAACATTCAATACTTGTGTAGACTTTACTTTTAGGAGAAAGAATTCCATGACCTGATGACCAGTACCCACAAAATGGCACATACCAAAACAATCCAATTGCATGCGATTACACATATATTTAAAAAAAAATATAAGAGGAAAAATAATAACAGAGCCAATTTCGCATGGTAATTGAACACGCAAAAGGCAAGTAGAGAGACGAGGATGCCTATTTGGTTAGCCGTTTTTCACATTCTTATTAACCCAATTTTGCATTTTGAGTGTTTGGGTAGTTCATTCTAGAATCCATTGTATGGGAATGAGTTCACCGATTTTGCAATTCTAGGCAAGAAGTAAGAAAGAGGCCTGGAGGTCTTTGTTGACTTTTTCTATTTTGGTTAATAAAAAGACGTACAGAATGTATTCTGTAAATATCTCCAAAACACTATTTATGTGGTGAAAGGATTGGAACTTGAAGCCAATGCAGAAAATCATTGGAATGTACTCCATTTGCATTTTTGTGGACTTCTTGGAATATGAGGAATGCGCATGTCTTTGAAAATGTTAATTCAGATTGGGAGTTAGACCTTAGAACTCATAAAAATAAGGGTTGGCTTTTGGGTAAGAACAAAATGTGGGATGAATGATTACTCTCCGGATGATTTTGTGCACAAGACTGAGAAGCATTGTGGAATAAGGTAGGGCTACTACCACTCTGTCTGTGGGTATATGGTGTCCTGTCATACAAGTCTTTATGGGTTATGAGTCTGTCTGCTCAAAGAATTAAGGGAGTTGGAAGAGTAGTTTTTTGTTAGCGAAGTCTATATCACTGGCGGAGGGAGTGTTTTTTGTTCCTATGGGGGTGAGGGGTTGGTAATGTCATGGGTGTCCATATCTTGTGTCAGTCTGTCAAAGTCAGGGGGTGTCCATATCTTGTGTTTGTCTACTTAGTTTATTTGTGTTTTGACTACATATCTCTCATAAGCTACATTCAATATGTATGTGTGTGTGTGTGTGTGTGTGTGTGTGTGTGTGTGTGTGTGTGTGTGTTGGTATGCAGATATTTTTGAAGGAATGATACCTCTGTTGAATGTTGATGCAGTTTTAACTACCGATGGGGAAACAATTTATACTGGTATTGTGAACTTTGCTGCACATGCATTTGCTGCCATTTCACATGAGCTGTTTAGGGTGTGATGTCATCACATATCTACAATAACTTGATGCTGCTGATTTGATTCTCATGAGCTATTGCTGCTCTTCTTAGATGCTTTGGCTATGTATTTGGAGTTTCAAATGACGATTTCAATTAATTTTTTTTTGATCGGCAATGATGACGTCAATCTTGATGAAGGGTTGAGGCTTGAGGATGCCTTTTGTAACTATAGGCTGGGCTTTTGCTTTGTATTGACGATCTCTCTTGATGTATTACCCCATTTGGGCGTGTTCTTATGCGGGATTTGTTTTTTTATTTTTTTGAACAAATTTCGCATAAGAACTAGTGTGGTGGAAGCATCGGGATTGAACAAAAAAGTTTCTAGGTTTTGGTTGGAATAATTTTGAGGAAAAAAATGGCCTATGTTGAAACAAAGGTGATTGGGATTCAAACAATTGGTCTACTTTTTTGGGAAATATAATTTGCAAAAGGGGTAATCTACCTTGGGTGCAAAGCATAGGTATTATAAATTGTAAACCGTAATCTAGCACATAGTCAAAATCAAACTACTGAAAAAAGCCCTATTCTCAACCTAGATAGAAATCATCTATAATTACAACAAATAAAATGCATGATCCTTTTATCTATCTCCATAAAGCCAAGATTGATGAAGCTTTAGAACAACCGCCAACATCAATTGAATGTTACTACTTATGCATTCATGATCATTTATGCTACCAAGTTAACTATCGTGAAATACATGAAATTCATTTAGACAACCAAGGGGTACTGTCAATCACATCTTACAGGGAGTCTGCTTATCCACTTGTTTCTACACTTGTTTTTGTATGAACTTGCTGCACTTGAGGGGTGATAATATCCTTTAAAAATGGAGTCTTTGATATAGGTTCATTTGTGCTATGCAGATCTATTTTAGTCTTTGAATGGTGAAAATAGTGCATGACAAAAGGATATGTTGTATCAGCATTGCCTTATCTATTGAATAAAGATGATTATGAGAGAGTTTGCCTTATACCAAAAAGAAAAACTAGCTCTTTCATCCTTTGTTGTGCTAATTTAGAAGCTTCCTTAAGATTAGCTATGGTTATGTAAAATTTGTGGTTAATGCTTTTGATGTGTTTTCACAGGGAGCTAAGTATAGGGACTTGCCTGGTGTTTGGGTGGGCCTTAACAACAAGGAGGAATTGGGCCCATCAATTGAAAGACCGGTAATCAGTTTTGGAAAACATTTAATATTGCTTTGCATTGTTGGCTGCAAAAATCTCTTTTTCATTTTTTACATTTCTCATAATTCTTGTGAGAATAATCTTGATTGAAAAAAACAGGTGCCAAATTATGCTCTATCATTTGTCCGTGGAACATCACCCAAGTATGTGCATTTGTATTCATAGATTCTGATGATATTATGTTAGTTTTGCATGTTTTGTAACAGACAAGATAATTAATTCAGGCTGTTTGGTCGCTTGTGGTGGGATGAATTTGTGCATGCTGTAGTAACAAGAGCAGAACCTCGGAGGTTTAAGAAGAATAAAACGTTGTGCCCTAAGTGGGTTACACACAATAACAAGGTCTTTAGACGGGTAATTCAACAACAAAACTATTCCATTACATGAGGTTACCACTCGGATATCCATATGAGGGAAGCAGATTTTAGTATTGAATTTCATTCAAGCGATGTGGTAACCTGAAATAGAGGGATCGTGGAGTTGGAAGATTTCAAAGTGAGAGGAGGAGTTATCATTATTGTTAATGTTATTACTATTACTGTTGCGGTAGAAGATGAGACTGAAAGGAGACCTTGAGAGTTACAATTTGGCGAAGTAGGGTTCCCGAATGATGTTTCACCAGACCTTGCATACTCGCTTGAATCCACGATTTGAGGGGTTGGGTTGTAGCGGTGATGGTGGCTTGAGGACAGGAATTGGTGGTGCAGCGGCAACGAGGGGAGGGAGAGGAGGGGTAAACTTGAGATCTTCTCTCTTTCTCATGGAATCTCACAAAAAATGGTGAGAAACGAAATTGGAGTTTTAAGGGGTTCGACTCTCCCACGATTTCTCACCCTCTCCCACCTTTTGGTCATCCAAATGTGTAAGAGAGTCCCCTAGCCTCTCTCTCTCTCTCTCTCAGTTTCTTTTCTTTTCTCCCGAACTCCCTCAAACCAAACGAGCTGTGAACCAAGCAGCTCACGAGCCGGTGTAGTACCAAAAGGTAGCACATGTTGAATCACCTCACTTCTAACCACCCTCCTGGTATGGGGAATCGCAAATAGGTAAGCAAATAAGGTACCAATCAATCAGCACCATGTAACTCAAATTTCAACTTATATAATGCGTGCATAGGTGATGCAGCTCGACTCGTTTAGTAAACACATCAAGCTTGAGTTCTCGGCTCGTTCGATAAAAGCTCGGCTCGTTAAGGGAGGCTAGGCTAAATTAAAGAGACTCTTTTAGTAAATGACTAAGCTCGGTTTGTCAAGGGCTCGGCTTGTTAAGGCTCGATCCAAGTTCAAGCTCAAAAATTTTGCTCATTTAGTAAACGAGTCGAGTTTAAGCTCCGTTCGGCTCGTTTGCAACCCTGTCACTAACACACATGAGTAACCAGTAATGAGGCCTGTTGGGAGGTAAATGGTGGGATTGTGCATTTTGAAATTTTCAAATTCTGGGAGCCCAAGACGAAAATGCATTATTATTCAAACCACACAAAATAGAGAATGCATCAATAGCTTTTGAATTCTGATTATCTTGTTAGTACTATCATATTTTTCTATATTGATTAAAAGACTAAATTACCCTGATCTTTTAAGAAAATTTCACACATTATAATATCATGTTAAATAACCAATGACAACATGATAAAAAATTAATTTGTTGCAAAATTTATTATCCATATAGTATCTCCCAAATACTCTACAGATTCATAATTTATTACTCCTAACCACAATCCAAAAAGATTCCCAATCCATAGTACAAAAAAAGAAAAGAAAAAAAGACTACTCCCAAATGCTCCCTTAAGAGCACTTTTTATATTCTAAATTGTAAATAGTAGACTACAATTTTTTTTTTTTTTAATAAGAACTTGTAAAAGTGTGTGATTAATATGCGCAAATTTGAACTTTAGTTATCCACAAGAGGTTGGACTGGCAATGAACCGGATTTATGGGTGCTTGCCCTGATTTTAATTGGCTCTTTGCTAATGTATGGTGAGATTGGGTCTCAGATTGGCCGCTTCAAAATGCCAAGCATTTTTTCTACTGATTGTGCTATTGACAGCCTATTGAATTGTTATAAAGGCAAGAAGAATTAAAAAAAATAAAATTTCCAATACACCTTTTGAAATTTTGAAGGCACTTTAACACGTAAATAATTGTATTTTGTTGCATCGCTTATTGATAGGGTTTGCACTGTTATTAGCGTTTTTCCTTTTTTCATTGATGCCTCAACGGCTCAGCAAAACTCTCGAGATTCTAGCTGCTAATGTAGAAGAAGATTTTGTTGTAGAATTGGATTGGACCTCGAGCAAAGTTTAGGTCGACTCAAGCTTCCGTTGACCCTGCATCCAATACAGTCCTAAACTTCAGTCTAAAGAATATATTAACCATATTTTTTAATAATACTTAAAAAGTCTAAAAAATATAGGAGTAGTTCTGTATAATTAAATTTTTAACCATATTTTTTAATGTTTGCTTCATTTTCATTTACCATTTTTATATCAGTTTTGCACAAAGATAAAAATAGAAATAGACATTTTGAATCCAATCTTATTCTAAGTAAAACAAACATAGTAGATAATAATCCTATCGTGTAATTCTGTGCAAAACAAATATGCAAATTACTAATTCCACATCATTAACAATCCATTCTCTTTACCAATTCAAATCCTAATCCTACCTTATTACCAATCCCCTCGAAACGAAACCTGGCATCAAATAGGCGGAGCCTCCAAGATGCAGCAAAATGATTCTCCTCTGTAACAAGGGCGGAGCCAAGAATCTTTGGTAGGGAGTCAATATTAGAAACATAATTATTATGTCCTAATAAAAAATCAAATAGGTATTACTCTTGAAAATTATTAGTGATTGATTGTCCTTAGCGGTAAGGGTCATCATTTAACCCGAAGGCCCGCCTAGCCCATTGAGTTTTTACCCGGCCCGTAGTTTGTAATGAGCGGGCTTGGACCTATGAATTTTTACTCGGCCCGCCTGTAGGACCGGCCTGTGAGCCCGCCTGGTAGCCCACCCGTGGTACCCACCCAATAGCCTGCCCACGGGCCCACCCATTAGCTCAAAATCCCACAAAATCCTTTCTTTTTTCCCTTGTCCAAGAAAATTTAAGCCCGCCCACTATCCCGCCCAGCTTTTGGCCCACTCGTTGTCCCATCCGGTGGCCTGCCCGGTTTTTGGCCCGCTAGCCCGTCAATTGGGCTAGCTTGTGGGCCGGGCTTGGGCTTCAATTTATGGTAAGTAGCCCGGCCCGCCCGCCCGCCCCCAAAAAAAGTAAAAGCCTGATCAGCCCAGCCCGTGGGCGGGCTTGGGTAGTGACTTGGTGGGCTGAGTCTGCCCGGCCCGGCCCGATGATGACCCTTATCCTTAGGGAGGCGATAATTGTGAAAAAACATCTCGATATCATGAAATATGTGTAGAAGTTTGTAAATGTGTTTCTAGGGGTGAGTATGGACTGGATTAGTCTTGTTTTATAGTAAACCAAGAATCAAACTACTACCTACGGATTAAGAATTAGGAGAACCAAACCAACTCATAAAATTTATAGAACCAAACCAATTCAAACCATTAAAAGACGGTTCAGTTTTAGTTTTAAACCATGGTTCGCTTGAAATTGAGATATTATCCTCATATATTATTTGAAGTACTTAAAATTGCATATCAAAACTAGCTAGTTATATTGTCACGCTCTCAATTTTCAACATAAATAAAGATAGCTTTTCATAAATAAAAATCCTCACATTATCATACATAATACCCCAAAAGAGTTCACCATGTCCAAATCATTAAAATTACAGATTCAACTCCAAGAGTTTGAATAAATTACATCATAAAAAGAAACAGAGTTAAGGTTCTATTACATTCCCAAAACATATTTTATCAAAAGTCCATGAGTCTCCTTTGCCACTCCTTTCGAAAATATGCATTTGAATGCATACACTTCACTCCATTCTATTGCTCCGGGTTCACACCTGAAAAATGATAGGTTGAGCTACACTAGCCCAGTAGAGAAATCTACACAACTATTATATGCAAATGGGATGACAGGTAGAATGAATAACAAAGGCAAGAGTGAATAAAAGAAGCAAGGTACGATATCTCAATGGAAAAAAAACAAAGCACGGCTAGTAGCTTTCCCAACGTCGATGACCTAAATGAAGTACCATAACTACACACCAAGAGTCTAAGCTAACCACAACACCCTATTCCGAATACTCTATCCGCTCTTCGGCTTTACTTTAGTCATAACGTCTCACGTTTAAAGAAAAGAACCTGTTGATACGTGACTCTATTGTGTTGTTTCGACAACCAATCATTTCTCTCGTACATTCATCAAACAAACCCTTACGTCTACTCACATACATCACTGTTGCAATCCCGCATCACACATCATAAGCAAATGCTATTTCCGGGCTATTTATGGAGCCCCGCTACTCCTTACAAATACCTTCCCCACTAAAGGTACTAAATCACATCACATAGTATAGATCACCTTACCACGATTCCTTTAATACATCTCACGATTCAACCGTTCATCTCAATCACATATAATGGTTTCACAACGAAGACTTATTCACAAGAGGTAATAGCTGTAATAGTAATAGGGATAACCCGACTTCATTCAACTCATAATAATCACACCATTCATTCTTCATATAAGCATTCACATATCAAAGGGTATTCTCTTGCAACGGCTCATATAGTTTCACCTTACAACTCATAAAACCATTCAATTTACGCAAGTGACGTATCACATATTAAACATAAGGAAAATGTCTCTCAAATACCCATGCCTAGCGTTGCTTAACTCAAAGGAGTGTTCTATATGTTTGTTTCTCACATTACATGTCCACACATATAACCTTTGCCCACCTATATTTCTTATGCTCTCTAAACTCTCGTTTCGGTGTCACAAGACTCATATGGAACCCAATGACCACCACAAGGCCTAGTATACCACTAGCCTCGTCAAACCACTCAATTAAGTACGTAGGAGAACCTAAGAACATCCATGTCTCACCCAAACGATTCTAGGGAAAAGGATTTTTCAGCGTCTACGAACATATCTATCTTATTTTGGCTACCAAATCTTATTGGTTTATAATTAGGAGATGAGACCACCACCATTGGAAAGAAGACTTCCGGCACATGAATTTCGATATAAAATTTGCCCAAAACGGAGTTCGGATGAAAAAGTTATGCCCTTCCGAAGTTTTGCCAGAATGCTGAATTTTTCATTTCCTACCGGTAGGACACATTTTCCTACCGGTAGGAGACCACTTTTTCACGAAAATGACATTTCTGGACAGCTTTTCTACCGGTAGGGCCAAAACTCCTACCGGTAGGACTTGAGTTTTCAGTCCACGACTTTCAGATTTCACCAGAACAATTTCAACAACAAAACCAATGATCTAAGGCACGATTTAAGCACCAAATCAACACATAAACATATAATAGAAGTGAGAAATCCCTACCTCGAAGTTGAAGAACGAAACCCAAGCCCGATCAAGCAAGCCCTAGCTCCGAAAACCTTGAATCAACCGAATATTCCTCTCCGAGCTCAAACCCACGAATTTCCAAGCTCTAGAACACTTGAATGCGAAAACTTTGTGGCGGATCGAGGTGGGTTCGAGGTATTTTGGGGTGTTGGAGAGAGAGAGAGAGAGAGAGAGAGAGAGAGAGAGAGAGAGAGAGAGAGAGAGAGAGAGATCGGGAACCGAGAGAGAGGGTTGGGGACTTTTTTATCCTCTACACCCTCACACACATATATATAATAGGCCACACACCAACCACACTTTCACTCCCTCCACTCTCAATTCTATCACATTGACCCCATATCAAATAAATTTAACAAATTTCACATTTATTCGATATTCTATCATTAATATAACCTTTAAACGATTTTTTTTTTTTTTCAAAAACACGGGTCTCTACATATATTAAAATCATCAAAACTCACTAACATTAACCAACTAAATAAGAGTAGAATACAAGTAATTAGCGAAGGAATAGAGCCATGGAATAGAGTATTAAATTAGAAAATTAGCTGTTGAGTGAAAAGAGTGATAAATCAATTGACTAAGTCTAAGGTTTATATGTTTAGTGTATTGAAATTATAGGAATAGGTTATCACATATAGAAGTTTATAGAATTAATCTTGGAAGTAAAAGAACATGGTGGTGGAATGGAGAATTAGATTAGAAATTTAGTTTAATTTAATGCAAATTATAATATACGTGTGTGGTATATGGTACGGATTGGTTTGGAACCAAACCGTTAATATAAATTCACAGACCAAACCATTTAACAAGGTTTCTAGATTTTTAAAATTAGAACCAAACCATATCACTAAAAAACCAAATCAAACCAGTCGATTTGGATTGGTTTGGACTGAATTCATGGTTTGACGGTTATTTTGCTCACCCCTATGCGTTTCCTTAATTTAAAAGTGTGCATTGAAATTCTAACCTTTTTTAACATCAGTGAGTATTATGAACAATTATTAATAGATGGTTAGTGAAATTCCAGCGTCAAAATGAGGGTAAATTCATAATTTTAGAGGAATTGCTTAATACTTGGGGCAATTTCGTTAAAATTGTGGGGTCAAATTAACAAAATATTACTAGTAGAATTTAAACCAAATTAATGGATAAATATGGAGATAAGTGAGGTCACTTGACCCCACTTGCCTAATGGTAGCTCTGCCCTTGCTCCTGCTCAAATTCCGTAGGACGGACTTCATGCCTTCCCTTTCAACTCTTTTGATTCAAGCGATCATGGATCCGTCACAAACCATTTGCTCAGAGAATTGCAAATCAATCCAACTCTTTAACAATCAATCAACACGGACAAACGTTCTAGAATGTCTTGGTAGATTCCAAACCAATGAGAACATTACCTTCATAGGTTTTGGTTTGTACCTATTCTGGCTATAGTGGATTATTCATCGGTGTTCAACGACGAAACTTTTACTCATCCAATTCAAACAAAAAAAAAAAAAACCCAGTAGATTCAAGGTCCAAATGCATTGTGCTTCAGGTTGTATAGAATAGAACTAGAACCACAGAGCAAATTCGTCATACTTTAGCTAACATCATTTGAAATCTATCTGCAATAGAACAGCCCCAAAACTATTGAAGTTCGAACTAAACTTGTTAAAGAGCTAAAGAAGTTTAAATAGCCAAAGAGGTGAGTCCAGCTTTGTTCAATATTTTCAGAGAGGTCCTGCCAAGCTATACCAAAAAGGCGACTACCTCTTCCTGAACAAGCATTGAACAAGATCTTGATATTAGTTCTTCCCCCCAAAAGTTCCCACAGCTTCCCCCCAAAAGCTCCCACAGCTCAGGATCTCTGCATATCTGAATTTTGGATAAAACTCAAAAGTCAGAGAGGATAAGACAAAATTATGATATAGCTAAAACGGTGAGATAAATGAGTATTCGTCTTTCAGAAAGCTCAGTTTCAACACTAATACGTCAACCAAAGTGCTACATTATTGAAATTGAAATACTGTAAAAAGACAAACTAAAAGCAAAGCACCACTTGTTCCACTTCCTTCTATTAAGCTTTCATGAAAAAAGGTTCCTTTTTAATGTATAGTATAGATCTGTCAGTCACAAAATCAAATTCACCCTTGTACATGGATTATCACACAAATTCTTGTATATTTCAGACAAGAAGATTTCCCACCAGGAATGGAGCAGTTGGGCGATATCATAGATTGCCCCAACCATACAACTCGATAGCTAGCTAGAATGCTGGATAGTTCAATATATCTAGCTCAATTTTAGTAGCTATATTGCCAAAAGGAGTGGCTTCTGTATCTATTTATGAAGCTAGGTTTTAATTGCAGCAGCAGCTTTCAAAGGTATCCAATACTTACCAATCTGCAGCACACCAGTTGATAGGCTTACACATTAATAGGTTTGTGTGGTTGAATGTATATACACACGCAAGAAACATTAATTTCCTATTGAAACTACACCAATTCGAGATATTCTTGCAAGGGATAGATTGACTACACTCACTACAGACCTATCCTTCGTCATATTTTTTTTTCCCTCTGAGCAAACCTAACCTCTGATGCCATATGGAAAGTAGATACCACAGGTTTCAAATACACAACCACCTTAATTAATAAGTAAATCTTTGACCACTGAACCAATGACCCACTTCTTTGAATAAATTTATAATTGGCAAAATCAAAATGCTTTCTTGCTAACAAAGTCCTAAACCAAGAACCCAAGTAATTCGCATTGGAAAAAGGAGAATAACTGCCAATAAAACAAATTGCTAGTCAAATGAACTGAAATAACAGTAATTCGGCAAGGCATTGGAAATCAAAAAAATATAATAACAAGATAAGGGGCATGGAATAGGAAAGCATGTAGTATCAGTACTTGCAAGTGTAAAATCTCATGAACTTACCACTTAAAAGGAGGTGCAAATATGCATTTTTTTATGAACTACTTAACACAATACTCAATCCTGCTTTGGGATTCAGATTTGCATCCATAGCAATCCATTGTTCTATTAAGTAATTAAAAAAATAGTCAAGGAGAAATATGCCATGGATAGAATCAAATATTTACAAAAAAAAGTATTCAGTTATTCGAGAAAAATCAATATACTTTTAATGTCGAATTAGGATTAAATAGTAGATTATATGACTGACTTTGGGAGTACTCCCCTTGGTTAGGGGCTCGACTCCCCACCGGGTGAATACCCAGATAGTAAGTGGGGGTAAGTGGGGAGCCGTGACTGGTGTGGCCGTGCTAGTTCCCCCGATGTTTGGATTGCGCAGTCGGGTCCAATTGTGGCTTGGCTCGGCTATAGGGTTGTTCCTCGGTTAACAAAAAAAAAAGAAAAAGAAATGTAAAAACTATTCCACTGAAACCAAAAGGAGGTGCAAATAAGAGGATAAAAGCATTATTTTATAACTACTTACAATACTCAATTTCTTTATCCGGACTCTTATGAGGATAAAGGATTCCTGAGGTTGGTAGTGGGTGAAAATTCAGATTTGTGATCATGAGCTATCTCTCGAGACCCAATGGCTCCTGGGCCACCCTCTAATCCATGTTACGTAGATTCTTCTAAATATGTAGCGTATCCATGTTCCAAATTCAGATAAGGCTATGGAGTCCAAGAATTTTTGCAGTTCGGATTTATCACAAAAGAATGCAGAGAACTCGGATTATACTTGAACTCTTGCATCTGTGTGGTTAGTGTTCTTGAGATGGAAATTAGACAAATTCAATACTAACACATATACATGCACAGCTGCGCTTGAACCCCGAAACTGAGTCCATGTAAAATAGCACCTCGTTCCTATATCTTCAGTTTACAGTTAAGAGGTTGTCATTTGTCCATCAGTCAAGAAATTATTGCAAGTGATGGAATTACTCATTGTGAGTAATCCCTCCCCCCAAGTCCGAATCAGACCAAATTTTGCAAACAATCACAAGGTTAACTCCAATAAACTAATTACAAATAAAAATAAAATTCTTCCAACTAAACAAGCTTATGATGACGTGATGTACTGGAATAGTACCTTAACTCAAAGAGTTTGACATAGTCATTTCAAAGCATCCATCGGAGAGAAGAAACATGGTATGTCTGTGTCAGCAACTGAAGTGCTCCAAGGTGCAATAACACGTTTCTTACTCTTTTTCAGCACTCTTGTTTGAGGATTGTAAGATGCTAGAGCTAGAATAGTCTTGTTGTCTTGTGTTGGTGAACTTTTGAACATCATCAACAGGCTTCCGTCTTTCAACATTCTCAATGGCCTAACAAGTCCTTTAATATACTTGTAAATAATTGGTTCTTCAATGACCCATTCCAAAGTCCACGACCCAAAGTCTCCATAATCTTTCATCGCCCAGAATCTCCATACTTTGCACGAATGGTCATTGTGAAGGTACAACCGATTATCTACAACCCGAAGATAAGTAAAACCTTCTCCAATGTGGGAAGGCAAGGGAACACTTCCAAATTGCTCTTTCTCGACATCGAAGTAACAAATGAACCCTAAATTCTCAACACCTATCCAGTGAAGAGCCCCATTCAGAAAAATAATTCGGGCAACTCTATGAGTGCGTGGTTGTCCAGTGTCCCCCATGCTCCTCCACTCATCATCAATCCCAATTGTAAAAATGTCAGAGTACAATCTACCCGGTCTATCTGTACTAGTTAACCTTAGCACCTTGTACTGATCATTTGATGGACTATGCCCCAACCCCAATCGGACCAATTTATAGGTGGTCTGTAGTGCCAATTTCGGAGGTTTTGGAAGAATAAAATGTTGTGCCCTCAGTGGGTTAAACACAATCACAGTATCAAGGTCATCATTAGACGAGCAATTTGACAACAAAATCGACCCATTACATGAGGCTACTATATACATATGAGGGAAGTAGATGTCAAGTCTGAATTTCATGGGGCGAGGTATAACCAGGTGATCGTGGAGCGGGAGGATTTCAAAGTGAGAAGAGGGGGTTTTATTATTAATATTAATACCTTCTTGGTAGGAGAAGAGGCTGAGAGGAGACCTTGAGTGATGCAATTTGGCAAAGTAGGGTTCGAGAGTAAGGTCACGCCAGGTCTTGCAAACACGCTTGCAGGTGAAGATGGAGTTGAGAGGGAGTCGAGAAAGAATATCGCACGTGATGTGGCTTGGGAGGTCTGAAATGGTGACGCCGGCGCGATGTGCCAATCTCTTTGATCTTCTCATGTTTTCTTCTCTGTCTAATCTGATACGAAACCCTACCTAGATATGAAGATACGAAACAATAGGGACGTCGTTTCATAAACAATCATACGCAACCTCCACTCAGCAACCCCCACTTACAACAGGTGGTGCCCGCACGCACTGCACACTCACAATGTGTGTAGTGTGGGTCCACCTCTATTGTGAGTGGAGTAAGGTTACAGTTTTCGACCGAAATTCCGACGCCGTGCTGGACTCACTTTGGCCACTGGACGGCTGATCGGAGCATGTCAAAATTTAAAAAAAAAAACCCGAGTGAGTCCACATGAGAATCAACGGCATCCGATGGTAACTTTGGGGAGTGCATTTGTAACAACTCCGATTTTTAGTAAATAAAAAATTTTCATTTAAATATTTAAAATTCCTTTATTAATTCTTGGATTGCTTTATAACTTTCTTTTTTTTTTAAATTTTAATAATCCGTCATAATTAAATTTAAGACTTATAAAATTAAATTTACTTCGCACCGGACGATCTAGTCATTTCTAAAGACAAGTACACTTGTATATTTTGTAAGTGAATGAAATAAATTCTTAAAAATTTTATTTCTTGCTTAGAAATAAATTTTGTTTTAATTTCCTCTTTCTTTTATCTTCTTTTCCACAAGTTCCAAACAAAGCATAAGTATAATTTTAAGTGGTTCAATTTGTTGTAATCTTGAGTTACCTTGTTAAAAGCGGCATTTTCAGATTAAGTGGTAGAAGAGATGTAATAACTTTTTTCCCACAATTCAAAACAATGATGAAACATCTCAAACTTCAAATATTAACCAATTTGAAGAATTTAGTACTTTGTACATGCTCCAGCAAACCCCTCAAGCACCATCTCACCCTTCGAAATTAACTTGTCACATTTCAAATTTGAAGACTACTGCCACCCACCCTCTAAAATCTAAATGCCAAACTAGTATAGTATTAGTATTATTTGTTGAAGAAAATTTTCACATTTCTTATCGTTTGTGCTTTAACTCTTTATACTCCATTGTTTAGTGGCTATCAATTTTTATTGAAACAAAGTGTTTGAAGGGTCATGTTTGAATGATCTATTTGAGTACACCATAAAGAGTCACCCTTCAAATTGGACCTGGTATATGGATGTAGCAAAGCATACTTTTGGTGTTAAAAATTGAAGGATCTACTAACGATAAGAAGTGTAATCGCCTGGGATCTAGGTGCTGTAGTGCGCTATCGATCTCATCAACCAATTAATTCTTTTCTGGAAGAGTTTATTTTTAATCTGAACCGTCGAAAACACTTTTGAACTGTTACGATACTGCACTACATGGAGTGCACTATAGTACAACATTTCCCATTCCAAATCCGATGGCCCTAGCCAACTGTGATAACCATCCTTGTTATTGTTTTGAAACAAAAAAAACTGTGAGCCGTAATTGGCGGGGGTATCAAGTTCTGAGTCCAAACATCAATAGGGAGGTGGTTTGGAACAGGAGAGTAGTTAGACTGAATAGCAGCAAACTAAGTTAGAAAGGGAATGCCAATTTAAGGGAAGACCCAATTATGCATAGAGAAAGCCTGTATATGCATGTATACTGCAAATCAATCTTACATATTATTGTCTTACTCTCAGCATTCAAACAACAATTTGTTCCTAAACCAATTCGATGTCGCGGGGCTAAGAATATTGTTCTTGCCTAATCCCGATCATTTTCATACCACAACCAAACATGAATGGAGGTTTGTTATGTTTGTTTGGTTGCAAAGAATGAATCTTACAAAACATGCAAACAGAAAAGGCTGACACCAAATTTTTTGTGATTCCGGATTCCCCAATGGACTAATTGGATACATTCACGGATCATATCAATTTAATGAATGAAGAATGTACAAGTTATGTCGGCTGCACTTGACATGCTATATCTGTGGGCGTTGCCCATAGACTCTGGTGACTTGGCCTGTCAATTCGAACCTTGACATGAAGGCAAACCAAGACTATATCGGGTTCACAAATCCAACACTAATCTCTCATTGTTCATATCAGGATAGATTTTCTTTACCATTTAGAAACGAACTCTTCTTTCTACCTTTTAGTTAGCCTGTGGAAACGGGAACGCCTCAATTTGCAACACCTACTACTATTACCTACACAAAAACCAGTAGATTCAAGGTCCCCATATATTTGGCTTCAGGTTATACGGCATAGAACTAGAACCAAAGAGCAAAATTCACCATAGCTTAACTAGCAACAGTTGAAATCTATTTGCAATTGAACGGCCCCGAAACTACTTAAGTTCAATCTAGAATGGTAAACAAGCTAAATAACTTTAAATAGCCAATGCAGTGAATCAAGCTTTACTTCAACATTTTCGGACAGGTCCCAAAAAAGTGACTTTTGCTTCCTGAAGCAACATTGAACAAGATATTCATATTTGTTCTTCCGTCAAAAAACGTTCCCACATTTCAGGATCTGCAGATCTGAAGTTTGCGTAAAATTCAAATGTTAGAGAGTATAAGACTATTTATTAGGATAGCTAAAACAAAGAGACTATTTATTAGGATAGCTAAAACAAAGAGATAATAAGTATTTGCCTTTCAAAAAGCTCAGTTATGACACACCTAATAGGTCATCAGTTACATGCATGTCCCCGAGATTTACACATGCCTATCACAGACAGAACGACACTCCTTGTTGTAATTCTTTCAAGAATGGCGTTTTCATAAAGGTAACAATTCCAAAAATTAGCTGTTTTATTATGCATAGCCCCATAGCCCCAACCATACAACTTCTTAGCAAAAATGCAAACAAGTAGATTAGTCAGATCGTCTTCATAGTTGAGTCATGCCAGGTGAGTTTATAATTTGTCTCTAGCTCAAATTTCCTAGTCGTGCTGCTAAAAGGAGTTGCTTCTGTACATATTTGAACAACATAAAAAAGGTATCCTCAAACATGGTACAAAATAATAGGCAAACTTATGACGCACCGGTTCATAAATAGATACGTGGACACATTTGTGTATGATGGGTGGATAGACACAAGTAACATTCACCATTAAATTCTTATGACCACTATTAAAAAAAAAAAAAAAACTCTAGTTAAACAAGAATAAAACCAGGAACCCAAGCCTTTCAGAAGAAAAAAGAAGTATGATATGATAAGAAAATGAAAATGTTAGATAGATGAATCGAAATGGAAGTAGTACAGCATCATGGATATATACTATGCGGTTCTTCACGTTTGCATGTCAATGATTGATAAATACAAAATATCCACCAAAATACTAAACATGTAAAACATAAAACCAGGGGCAAGATGCCATGAGTGCTTGCTTCCTTGTGGCTTTTGAGGATCGTCTGAACCTAACTTGAGATCCTAAACATGAATAACACTTAGAAACTCCTATCAAATTTATTCCACGCCTAGTCACTTTAAGGGCAATATTGCCAAAGCAAGTCCAAATGTCAAAGGGTAACCGCAAATTGTATTTCAAAAACACTCCATGCTAGGCTATGGAGCACGGGTACCGGTACGCGGTACGGGTACGGGAAACGGCAAAATCTAAAAAGAGTAGGGTACGGGTACGGCGGAGGTACGGCGAATATATATATATATATATATATAGTTATTTTCTATTTTTTATTGCATAAAATGAAATATAAACTTATTTTACCAATAAAAAGTAAAATCAGAATAAATATACATATCTACTGCATATCTATAAATATTCAGAATTTCAGATACATATACATTACAGTACATATATACAGAGAGATTATTTCGATCGATAAAAGTAAATATATAAAGAGAGATGAAGAGAGAGACAGACAAAGAGAAAGAGATAGAGAACTTATATTTTTTTTCCCGATTTGGAGCCCTAAATCGATCTCCAAGATCTTTGCCGTGTAATATTGTGTTTATAAATGACAAATAAATTACACAATAAGCCCACATTTTATAATTATTTACAAAAAATCCCATAAATTTTGAAAAAAATTCATTTTGGGCTAAAACGTACCCGTGCCGTACCCGTGACGTACCCTTGCCGTACCCGTGCCGTACCCAAAATTACCAAACGTACCCGACACAATTTTGCCGTACCCGGTACATTTTTGCCGTACCCACGCCGTACCCGTACCCGTACCCGTACCCGTACCCGGTACGGGTACGGCGACATTTTTGAAGTACCCGTGCTTCATAGATGCTAGGAGTGGGTCAAATAGGTCTACGTGCACATAACAGCCATATCCGAACATGGATGCAACACGCTGCAAGTAATCTGCTTGTAATTTTCAAGTAACAAATGCATAGAGTCATAGACTTCGTTGATTTTCAAACTGCACCACTCTTGGACACCAAACCTAACCTCCCAAGCTTTACAATCCCACTCAGGTTTGATTCGTCTTTATTTCTGGCATATATGGAAGGGTGTAACCGCCCTAGGAAAGAGAGGCTTAACATACCAAAGTTATGTTAGTCAATTGCCAAACGGAGGAGCATAAGTTAACAAAGCATATTTCTTTGAGAAAGTGATAAATAAAGAATCCAAACCTAGAGACTGGAAAGAGACATAGAAACAAGATTCATTTTTGCCAGAAAATCCTGCTAACTGTGAGCTTGTGCACCACCTCTCCAACAAATATAAACAGACTATTTTCATAGTTTGAAATATGCAGGTGGGGAATATAAATAACCTAAGAAAGTAAAAGACCCAAATTACTTTGTTGAACAAAAGAGTATAACAAATGAACAAGCTTAGCAACAACAGCACAGGTGGGACAAAGTTGCCATGGAGGAAATTGCAGACAGCTTTGACACACACATGAGTTTTATTGCAATTTGCACGTGATTTTTACTCAAAAGACACACAATTATCTCGGATTGGAAATGAGTACCTTCTCATTTTCTCATTTTGCAACATCTCTAAGTGAACCAAACTAGAAACATGAGCAATCCCAATGAACATTGAAAACCCCCTCATAGGCTATACCTAATACCCAACCTTGCCAAAGGGCTCTATTTCCAATAGAGAGTTGGGATGATAAAGAGAATGCCTTTCATGAATCCCAACTTCAGTATTAATAGAAGATGGCTGCGGTTATGTACGACATGCGTACCCCAGCCTTGCCAATACGCAACTAATGAACAGTACAACTCAAGTACAATTAGTATATACATGAGGCATAATTGAGACACATATGCTAACACTCCTCCAAGCGAATGGAGATTGATCATATCTTTGGCTGATTCCATAAATCTGAACACATCCCCGTAATGTTCCGACTTAGGATCATAAAGGAAAAAAGCATCTCCAGTGAATGACATCAAGATTTTTCCATTCTAAAAAACCATTATCAGCTCGTAATAATTAGTTGACCGCATAATGACAAAGTTTTTACTCCAAGATTCCTTGACCCCATAATCATTTATCACCCATATTCCAGCATATTCACTGTCAAAACAATCACAGTCAAAATAATCACACAACAAGAGACAACCTCATAGCAGTCTGAATCGCATGTGACCTGACCAAAAATTTTCAACTGAACCAAACCCATAAGGTTCAGGTACGCCCTGAAATTGTCAATCCCCAAGTCGAAACAACGAATCAAGTTTGGGCAACGAAAGTCAAAAGCAAGCCGATGAATAACATCATTGAGGAACGCATTAAATGAGATGTTTTGAAAATTGCCAGGGGCTGTCCCAATGCTTCTCCATGACCCTTCCCAAAGGGAATATATTTCCCCTTCTGGAAAGTTTCTTAACTTTTTTAACCAAGGACCAATAACCTTGTGGTGAAAGAATCTTAGGTCCTTAGCACCTAAAACCTTTCAAAGAAGGATGTCAAACAAACAGGTACCCAGCACTATTTCGACTGGCGATGTAAAGCTCTCAAATCCATTCTTGAAATCTAGATCTAAATTAGTACAATTAGGCTAAGACATACGTAACGAAATCTAGAAACTAGATAATCATGTGATCTAGTAATAACGTAATAAGAGTCAAGATGTTAGTACCTTGAGTTGAAGATTTTAGCATGTTCATTCATAGTGGTCATGGAAGAGGGAGGAAGCTCGCTACATCAGTGAATGAATCTTTCCAAAATTTAACTCCATGATAACTTATTCTTTGAATGGCTGTTGCTACCGGATTATAAGACGCGAGGGTTTTCTCTCCGACAATCATCAGCACCGTCCCATCTTCCAAAGTCTTTATTGGTTTGAGGTCCCAATCTAGACCAGAAGGAAGTGGTCGTTTGATAATCCATTCTAAAGTCCATGACCCAACATCTCCATAATCTTTCATCACCCATATGTTGACAGGAACAAGAAATGGAGATGGTGGGCAATCACGAATGTATAAACAGTTATCTACAACTCCAAGATGGAAACGATTCTCAACCAAATGATCAGGCAGGGTGAATTTAGGCAAGGGCAGGTTTCCACACTGCTCTTTCTCCATGTCAAAATAACATAGCAATAACTTAAAATCTTCCCAGCCTATCCAGTGAAGAGCTCCATTACAGAGCACGAAACGATGAATATCATCTAGTGGTTGTCCAGGCCATTCAAAAAAAGGTAGTGGTTGTCCAGAGTTTCCAAGGGTCCTCCATTCATCATCAACCCCAAGTGTATAAATGCTACAGTTCAATCTATACGGTTCTTTTTCGAAATTTGCAGTAAATCTAACGACCTTGTGAAGGTAGGTTGACCGACTATACCCAAAGCCGTACCAATACCAATAAAACCGAGGTCGTTTCATCACATCCATCATAGTACTTTGCTCCGTCTTACAGTCGGGGACAAAAAAATGCTGTCTTGTAATAGGGTTACATATATAAACATTATTTGGACGAGTGTAATCTGCCAAACAAATTAAGCCATTGCAAGAATTAACGATACGGAGATGACTACCGGCAGGGTTTCCTATTTCAGTTCGGAACTTCATGGTGGCTCCGCGGCGGCGCAGATTGACTCGGGAATCGTCCAGTGGGAGAAACCCGAAGGTGATTGGGCGGAGGCAGTCGGAGTGGCGGTGGAGGATGAGGCAGAGAGGAGACCTTGGGAGGTGCAGGCGAGGGAAAAGGGGTTCTAGGGTTAGGTTCCGGAAGGAGGAGCAGACGAATTTGCAGGTGAAGATGGAGTTGAGAGGGAGTCGAGATACAATGTTGCATGTTATGTCAGATGGGAGGTCTGAAATCGCGGTTGTGGTTGTATGGTCTTGTGTTTCCTTGGGGCGTTTGTGGCGGCGGCGCGGTGGTGGATCGGTGGTTGCTGCTTCCATTGCTCTGTGTTGACCCGGAAATAAAACGGACCAGAGAAGGCCCTTTTATAGTCTTTGGTTTAGGGGAAAGCAATAGAAAAAGAGTAGAGTATTCTTCTAGGGAAAAATGATTTTTAACACTCGCCTTTTAGTCATCCTCGCTTCCTCCCTCTTTTTTTATTTTTATTTTTATCCACAGTAATTTACAACTAGAGGCCGGAGCACATGCAATGCGTGTGCAAGTCAAATTTTCATAACGTTTTTGTAAAAATGTTTCCCACTAATTGTTTGATCAAATTTTCACAAATATTGTGAAAATCTGACTTGCACACGCATTGCGTGTGCTCCGCCCTCTAGTCTATTCTAATAAGCACGAAACTACAAACTGGCTCTAAATTTTCTATACATTCAAATGTCAATAAAACACTATAAGCAATGCACTCTCAAACAACATTCCAAAATCATCACCAAACCATGATTCCAACGGAACCCAATTCACTCAAAATGAAACCCGTCACAACATTTTTTTGTTACCCATCAAAATGAGTTTTCAGTAGCTGCTTGTGTCTTAATTTGCTGTGGAAATTGTGGAGTGAGAAAAAACTGTGCTCTCTGGTTTGGTTATATAAAAAAAATGAAACTCATTTTTTTGTAAAAATGCTTCCCATTTTTTTTTGTTACCCATCACCAAATCACCATTCCAATGGTTGCACCGTACCAGTTTAATGGAAGAGAGAAAAGAAGCATGTGTAAGAGGCCAAAAAAACTTTTTATATCAAACAGAAGCATTTATTAGAGAAATTTTTTAAAAACTGTGCTCTCTGGTTTGGTTATATAAAAAAAATGAAACTCATTTTTTTGTAAAAATGCTACCCTTTTTTTTTTTTGTTACCCATCACCAAATCACCATTTCAACGGCTGCACCGTACTAGTTTAATGGAAGAGAGAAAAGAAGCATGTGTAAGAGGTAAAAAAAACTTTTTATATCAAACAGAAGCATTTATTAGAGAAAAATTTTAAAATTTTTGCCTAATTTCTGGTCTCCCTCGTGTTGGAAGAGGGAAAAAAAAATTGCCTAATTTCTGGTCTGCCTCGTGTTGGAAGAGGAAAAATTTTTTTGCCTAATTTCTGGTCTGCCTCGTGTTGGATTTGTCTGCCATTGTGGTGACCTTGGAAGCATTAAAAGTGTTAAAACTACAATTACATACTTTGGTTTTCAAAGTGGAAGTTAAATATTCATTTTCCTTGCAACTAAAATTATGAAGAAAGGAAAAATAGAAGAAGGAAATAAACAGAGAAATTAGACATTATCAGTTCTGTTTTTTTTTTCATCCCACACTTCTATACTTCAATTAGCCATAAAAAAGGGGAAAAAAGAAGGAAATAAACAGAGACAAAACTAAAGTACCTGTACAACTTGTAGTGTGAAAGTGACGTATGGAAGGGAGATGTTAAAGGGAGAAGAACAGAGAAAAAGAAAGAAGGTTAAAGGGAGAAGAAGAACGGAGAAAAATAAAGGGAGTTTATAAATACAACTGCGAATTTACTGCATGTAACTATTACTAAATAAAACACCCAAATCTTTTAAAAATTTACTACATACAACACCCAAAATATCCCTAAACTTCCAAAATTGCCCTTTATCCCCAAAACCTAATCTATGTTGCAGACAACCCTCCTTCTCCCTCCTTCTCTCTCTCGCCCCCTACTCCCCTGTAATCCCCTCCCCTTCTTCTTCTGCGTTAATCTCCTGCCCCAACACCACCGCACCACCACCAGCACACCACGTCACCACAACCAGCAGCAGCCTCCACCACGACCCGTCGGCCATCCTCCACCTCACAGTCGGCCACAATCCCAACAGTACACCTCCATAATTGCCGCCCACCACCACCACTACCTCCATAACTGCCGCACCACCATCACCACTAGCGACCCACCATCATCAACTCCATTATATTATACGGTAGTGTTCAATCCTAAACTTCAATTTTTTTCGTATTTTATGCATTTGGGGTATGAATTGGTTTACAATTGGGAGTTAAACTTTAATTTCTTTGACTGGTTCCTTTGGATTTTAGAATCTGATTCATCTTAAAATTTTCGGATATATGAACCTGAGTGGTCATAACATTTTCAAACTTACGAATTTGAAAAAATTGAAAATTTTCGAACTTGAGTATCCGAACTTAAGTATTCGTTGCCACCAATTGTGCGTCTACAGAAATGGGTATGCCGCGTTTATCATATGGTTTTCTTTGATCAATAAATTGAATTGGTAATCGGACTATTGAACCTCTTGATTTGGGGATTTTCATCCAAAAGCCCTAACAGGTCCTATGAGCCTGCTTATGTTTTTGGCATGGCTACAGATACCATTGTGGTACTGTTATGGCTGAACCTAGTGTAATGCCTTGTTTTGCTAATGGAGAGGTTGTTATATTGTTCTGTAATGGCTTGGCTATTGCTCTATTGTTCTGTTGATGCTGCTATTGCTTTGCTTACTGGTGCTTCTAAGAATAAAGTATTAGGACTGGTACATCCATGTCATATTACCTTTGGGTATTTACAATTAGTGAACTAATTTACGGATGGACATTTAAAAACATTTGTTAAAATTGGTCTTCTATTTTCCAGTTTTTATATTATTCCAGGTGCTAAAGTTTGATTGCTCTTAATTGGTGGATACATGAAATGAAGAGGATTCATCCTACCGTTTCAACAAGGAAGAGGAACGTTGAGCAAACTCCACTTTTGGAAGTTAGAAAAGTTGGAGGGAGAGGGCGACCATAGAGGCTGGAGGAGGTTTACAAAAAGGGCGGGGAGGAGCAGACCGAGCCCGAGGCAAATCCAGAGGTAGAGAAGGAGGATTCACATGAGTTAGAGCCAGAGGTCGAGCCATTTACTGGACATTTGGTTTCAATATTGCATTTTTTGTTGGACTATGACTTTTGTTTTATCATGGATCCGGAATACCATATTTTGATCATGTATATATTTTGGACTAATTCATAGAAGGGAGTTCTCGGTGGATGTTATTCTCTTTTTTCGTATTTATTTTGATCATGTATATATTTTTTGGAAAAATTAAAATCATAGGTTGATGTCAAATATGTTGCCGATACATGTTTGCTTATTCATGTGTTTGACAAATACTTGTAGATGAAATAAATAACTGAACAACAAACACTACAATGACAAAATTTTGATTACTAGAATCTAAAATTTTATATAGATTTCAAACACAAGAACTACTCGAAATATTAAATTTCAGATTCTAGGACTCGAAATATTACATAATTTTCAAGTTTTACAATCCGAATTTCTTTGCTTTTTTCAGGTGCTAGAATTTGAAAGTCCTTCAACCAAGTCTATTTCGATTATCGCCTTAGTCGCCACATTGTTGCCCACTATCCTTTGAAACTCTTCGATATGCTTTGAGTACGGTGTATCCCATCCATCGGTGTCATTTGCTTGTACATCTTGTCCACTCAGCCAACTCTTCATCTGACGAAAACACCTGCACAAGCAAAGAAAATCTAAAAATTCTGAACACAAAGAAAAATTTTAATATACATAAAATCAATTAAACACACTCCACAGTTTCATTCATATACATAAAATCTAAAAATTTTAATAAATTCTGAACACAAGAATTTGAAAATATTACAAAATTTCGGATATTAGAATTTGAATTGTTTGAAAGTTTTCGAATATTAAAATCTAAATGGTATTAAACTTCTGGGCATTTAATACAAATTTTGAATTTTAGAATATAATATATTTTCTATAACATTCGAACTCTAGAGTTTGAAATTTTGGCATAATTTTGAGTTTTAGAATATGATATTGCCTACAATATTCGAACTCTAGAGTTTGAAATTTAGGCATAATTTCGAGTTTTAGAATATGATATTGTCTACAATATTCAAACTCTAGAGTTTGAAATTTTGGCATAATTTCAAGTTTTAGAATTTGACAATGTCGGGACAAAACCAGGTTTAAAATTGAGAAGTAATGGGTTACCTCTTGCTACAGTTTTGGCTCCCAAACTACAACATCTGTGACTACCTCTTCCTTGTTAACTTCCATTTCTATTGCATAGCATTCCAATTCTCAATCAAAATGCACATTGCTCTAATTTGTTAGATCCAAGACTTCTTCTTTACCAATGGAGAGAGAGGAAGCAATGGAGGTTTCCATTGAGAGTTGGGAGGTGAGAAAGTTAGGAGGCAGAGATGGACTGGGTTTATGGTGGGAGGTGGGGGCTCCTGGGTTGCAGTCACCAATGGTTGTGGTGAACCTGGCTGGAACTGAATGGAAGAAGATGAAGAATTCTGATAAATGGAGGGAAATGTGGATTATGTTTTAGATGTAGTTGTATGTTTGTAGTTGTAGGTAGTAAAAGTAGGGATATTTTTGTCCATTTTTTTGAGGGCATTTTTGTCCGAATATTATTTACCTAAAAACATGCTACATACAGTAAATTTGCAGTTGCATTTATAAACTCCCAAAATAAATAGAAAGGTATGCAGTTTGTGTTGTTGGATGGCATGTAGTGGGTGTAACTGTTTTTGGGCAGTTTTTTTTGTGTTGAAATGTCCAATGTATCCTCGTAGATAACTATTTTGTGGTATTTGTGTTTTTTGTAAGAGGGCAATAATGGACTTCGAAAGTACATGACAAAAATGGAGGCACCAAAGAGCTGCTCTCCCTTTATATATTAGAATAGATATTGTCTCTGGATGTGTAAAAAAAATAGGGGTGAGCATGGTCCGGATTGATTCGATTTTGTAGTAAACTAAGAACCAAACCAATACTTACGGATTATGAATTTTGAAAACTAAACCAATCCATAAAATTCATAAAACCTAACCAATCCTGACCTTTAAGATACGGATCGGTTTCGGTTTTGAACCATGGTTTGCTTGAAGTTAAAATATCAAATTTATACACGATTTAAAGTACTCAAAATGGCATAGATAAATAAAACCAAAAGTTATATTTGAACTTAAAATTCTATTGAAATCACCAAAACTCGTCAAAATCAACCATCACCAAAACTCGTAAACTAATAGAAATTTAGGGCAATTACTATTTGCAGTAAAGGAATGTAGCGGAGAAGTGGAGTACTAAATTAGGAAGTTAATTCACTATGGCATAGCCTATTTTTATTGGTGTATCTATATTAAACTAAAATATATATAAATGTATATATGCGGTCTGGAATGGTTTGGAATTGCAACCTTACATCCACAAACCAAACCATATAATTCGGTTTTGAATTTTTTAAAACCAAGACCAAACCACACTAACTTAAAAACCAAACAAAATAATTTGGTTTGGATTCACGGTTTAATGGATTATTTGCTCACTCATAGAAAAATGTATTGAATAAATGTTACTCTGTAATATAGTAGATTTAAGTGAATAATGACAAAAAAAAAAAAGTGTGTGAATTGTAAAAGGGAAGTGTGAAAATCAATTTCCAATCTTTTATCCTCGAAAAAAACAAAAAAAAAATATAGAGAAAATATAGTAAATTGGATGCATAGAGAAAGAAAAAAAACATCAAAAAGAAGATATAGTTACTTTTTCAAGTAATATAAAGTACTATGTAGTTTACAATTTGTAACAAGTGTAGAATATAATAAATAAAAAGATGAAAAATGAGAAAATTTCATGTAGGAGAGAGATAAGAAGGGAGCTTTATTTAATTTTGGGTTTAGGTTCTTTAAAATATACTCCCCGTCCATTTTTAAATGTCTCTCTTCGTAACTATAACTTATTAAGAAAACATTATCATTACACTTTTCACATAAATTTTTACCTCAATAACTATAACTTATTAAGAACACATCATCATTATACCTTTACATCAACTTTTACCTCAATTTTCTCTATTTACCCTCTATGGAGATATCATCATTACACTTTTACTTACTAACTTTTCAAAATAGAATCTACTTTCAGGGGCAAAATGGAAAATGTACCAATTTTTACCCACTAATTTTATAAAATGAACACTTATTAAGAGATAACCCAAAATGGAATATTGGACTTTAAAAAGGGGATGGAGGGAGTAGTATAGATTCTAAATTGATTTCAAGAAGAAAAAACTATTTATGTTGTTAACCATTTGAATGGACAATACAAAAAAAAAAAATTGATTTTGTACTCATGTGACATTGTTTAATGTGTTCCAAGATCTCGTTCAGTTCATAACCACCTCTCTCTCTCTCTCTCTCTCTCTCTCTCTCTCTACTCAGTTGTCTGATCTAGCTTTTGTGCACCTCGACCAATTTTGGAGACCAATCTCATCGTTCACTTGAGAGGTCCCAATTAAAGCTAGAGCAAAGCTCTGTATGGACTGGCCAAAGAATTTGATAACGCCTGAGAACTTTTTAGATCTTAGGAGGGAGCAAATCCCTAAGCCAAGCCCTTCGGGTTATCTTTCTCTCTCTTATTATATATGGCTATTGCGTATATGTATAATAATTTATGTTTGTTTTGTTGGTAGAAGTATGTAGTTTTGAACCTCTACCAGTAGAGTAGAAGTGGAACCAGGATTTCGCATTGGATAGGTGGGGGTCCTTCGCTCTGTCTCTCAATCTTGCTCTTGTGAATTTTAGTAGTTTTGGATGTTATATAAAGTCACTTTCTCGCTTGCGCATTGTGTGACACAGGTCGGAACATGAATGCCAATAATTTCCACATTCTAGATTATATTCAGTCCCAAAAGACTAAAGAGTGTCTAATTGGATGTACTGCTGATTTTATTTAATACGAGTGATTGAGAGAGATTGTGGAGAATTTCACAATAGAAAAACATAGGCATTAGAAAAGGAACGAGTAATTAAGATTAGAAAAGGAACGAAAATTTACCAACATTAAAAGTTTTTCTTCAGTTCCAAAAAACGTGAACATTGAAAAAGGAACATTAAGATTATTTCTTGACTCATTAGTTCAACAATGATGCAGGAAGGCGTGTCGAAATAAAAGAATGCGCAACAAGGATAATCACGAATAAGTATAAACTAGAGGTACTCCCTCTTCGAACACACAATAATGAGAAAAACTCTCAATTTTCATTAATTCATTCAAAAACAACTCTCTTAGCGCGGAGGCTTAGGGTATCCACAATACTATAATCAAAAATTGATAATCAAAAGTTGCCACATCAGCTTTTGATTATTCATTTAAGATATTGCTAAGATTAACAACGTAGATGTCTACAATGACATAATCAAAATTAGATAACCAAAACTTGTTATAACATCATTTTTTTAAACTACAAAAAACTAAAAACTATGAAAAGTAGAAAATAGTTTTTCAAAAAATAGTTTTGAAACTAATAATAACTATTTATTAGAAATTGAAAATAGTTTTTGAAAAAAAATTATTTTAAAAAAATTGTTTTCTAAAAAAAAATTAGTAAAATATTTTTTTCGAAAGAAAGAGAGGAAAAAGGAAGAGAGATAGAATATGTGTATTTGATTGAGAATATGTGGGTCTATTAAATTTGGTTATTGTCAAAATGTTGCTAGTTTTGGTTATCCAAAGTCCAAAATTTGATTATTTCTAAGGAGGTTGTTAAGTTTGATTATAGTATTGTGAGCCATATTTTGCACCAACATTGTTAACTTTAAAACCTTTTACATTTGATTATAGCATTGTGGATACTCTTACAACTTATTATATAGGAAAAAATCCTAACCCTAATTGATTTGTCCGAAAAGGAAGCAAAATCAATTAATTAACAAAAAATACCAAAAACAAAAAATTCTACTCTATTTTGATTAGGAAATCAAATACTAGAAAGAAATATAAGGTTGACAAAACAAGAGGCAACTAAAACGGAATTTCCTAACAAAATAATAAACTCAAAATAATGCGTAATTAATTTATATTCTTCATATTTCTGTTCTGCATCATTCTCCCCATCTTGAAGAAACTTGTCCTCGAATTTATATAGTTGAGTACGCCGAACCTTGTCTACATCAAACTTGTATTTCAAATTGATTTTTGCGAACCCAACATGTAAAAAAGAGTCTTGATAATTTGAAGGAATGATTTCCCTTAACAAAACAAATTCACCTTCCTCCCAGATCGAAACACAATGACGCTTGCATGTAGTGTCTTCAATAAATTCCCAAGAAAGATCCATAAATGTAGTTTTCAATAACACTAACATTGTAACAATTTTTTTTACAATATTTTTTTGTTTTCTCCTTTTGTAATTTTTTTCATCGGTTCTTCATAAAAAATCGGCGGCTTACTCCAATCCACAATTGGATTTGGAATATTTTTTGATGTGAATGACCACTCAATGGTAGCTTCATCCACATTTATCCTTCCCCTCGACCGATGGTTACCAGCCAAAGGTTTGGTGATAGAAACGTCATCTGATACCTCCTCCTCTTTCGGAAATCTAGGTTGAACCGGACGACGGTGAGGTGGGTTCCCCCCAACAGCCATGGCAGCCACTTGATCGGTTAGGATGCCAATCGCATCCATCACATGCTGCTCAAGTTGTTGGAATCGCGCCTCCATTCGTGCTTCTCGTGCAGCTTTATTTCGATCATATACATCTTCGGCAACAGAATAACGACCATAACGAACTCCTTATCGCGCCATGAATATGAAATCAAGCGCAGGCTTTGATACCAACTGATGTAGGGAGGCGTGTCGAAATAGAAGAATGCGCAACAAGGACAATCACGAATAAGCTTTAACTAGAGATACTCTCTCTTCGAACACACAATAATGAGAAAACTCTCAATTTTCATTAATAATTCATAAACAACTCCTTAGCCCTAAGGCTTACAACTTATTATATAGGTAGAGAACCCTAACCTTAATTGAATCTTAATTCTTGTAGAACAAGAAAATATAAAATAGGAAACTAATAAACTATAATTGGAAAACTGAATACTCTAGAACACTTATTTCTACAATTAAAACTCCCTGATGAATCGGTTTTTGGTCACCTTCGGAGGAGGGGTTCCTCAACTGTCCATCTGATTCTCCAATTGAAGAAGTGGCTTCCGGGGAGCTCGATTTACGACCTGCAATACAAAACAGAAAAGCTATGGGCACTGGTGTGGCTTTTGCCATCACCCCTCCGATGCCTAAGTCAGTCGATCTGCTATAAAAGAGTGTATGGACTGAGTATGAGTTCTGTAGTATTTGCCTTGCGTACCTTTGTAAGGTGGAGGTGTGATCTTTATATAGCTATTTTGGGAGGAATCCCTTGGGACTGGGACTTTTAAGTCTCATCCACTCGTGGCGGGTATAGATAGGTGTTGGAGTGTCCTTCTCACTTTAGGACTCCCCTGATCCTTATCAGGTTTGAGGAGTCCCTTCACCTTTGGACTCTTATACTTGCTCGTCAGGTTAAGAGTCTTTACGGTGCTGGACCTCTTGGGCTTATCCGTACTTGATGGGAACAGGATGGAGTGTCCTTCTTACCTAAGACTTCCTTGACCCTTATCAGGTTTGAAGAGTCCCTTCACCTTTGGACTCTGTGATTGTTGTCTAGATCAAGAGTCCTTATGGTGCTGGGACCTCTTGAGTTTATCCGTACATGACGGAAATAGGCTGCTGATGGAGTGTCCTCCTCACCTTAGGACTCCCTTGACCCTTATCAGGTTTGAGGAGTCTTTTCACCTTTGGACTCTGTGATTGTTATCCAAATCAAGAGTCCTTATGGTACTGGGACCTCTTGGGCTGCAGGTTTCTCGTATTTACCGAGCTCTCCTGGTGAGCTGAGCTCGGTATTCTTCTATGAGCTGTGCTTGTGGGGTGGCCTCTGTCCTTTGGCTGGTTAATAGAGGCTAGCTCTTATAGGCTAGATTCCATGTTCTTGGGACTCTAGCTCGAGCCCTTAGGGCTATGCTCGTGAGCTCTTTGGTTTGGGTTGACCTTTGCCCTTGGGTTGGTCCACTGAGCTCAGTTCTTCAAGCTAAGCTCCATGTCGCTAGGACCCCTACATGGCCCTTCGTGTTGAGCTAGGCATCCTGGTCTGGGCTGACCTTGGGAGGTTATTCTATACTTATCAGTAACTCCCTTGTTTCCGAGTAAGAACATAAGTGAAAACAAGGAAACATTATTTGCTTTAGAATCGATGACCATGCCTGCCTATCCTGTGTATCATGTGTGATTTTCATCAAGTTGCGATGTACATAGCCATTGCTTGTTTCCGGGGAATTTTGTGGACCCTTAGTCCTATGATCACGTTGTCGTGTTTGACCTCAGTGAACAGTTTTGCTGGCCGGCCCTGCTGAATAGCAAACTGATGAGAATGTTCAGGGGAATGAACAGAGCGCACCCTTTACTTTGATCTACACCCATCTATAGTAGTTGTTTTAACTTTGGGGGTGTCTGCCTTTAGCATTGCTAAGCAGCAATGCTGGTGGTAGAGTAAAGAAAAAAATATATTTTTTATGTTCGAGGAAGATATGCTTTAGTAAAGCCTGCTCTTGCTCTAGAGCTTTACATTAGCTCTGTCCTTTGCTAGTTCCCTTAGGAATACCTTGGAATAGCTCAGATGTGAGGGTGCTAATTTATATCAGGTACTCCCCCAATCCTTTGAGCGTGGAGTTGTTGAAAAACAACCTGGTACTTGTGAGTTTGTGTTTTCTTAGGACTAATCTTGCGTTGATATTTTGCCTTAGAGTTTGGCACATCAATAGCTTTTCGACTGAGTGGGCTTGTAGGCCACTTCCCTCGGACTTGCTTTTCAAAGCTTTTCGAGCTCTGGCCGAGTGGGCCTATTGGTCACGTCCCTTGGATTTTAGCCTTTTAGGACTCTTTAATGCTTTTAATAAGCAATGGTGCGAGCGGCTTATGGGCCACTTTTTGAATATTATAGTGTGGAGCTCTTTGAGCTCTGACTCTTCAAGGCTCATTTGATAAGCCCTAGAACGGTGAGCGGCCTCAGGATTGCTGAGCATCAATGCTTGGCTTAACGTGGTTATTCTACGCCTTAGCATGAAGTTTGCTCATGCCTTAGCATGGGACTTGGAATATTACCTCATGCTTTTAGCACGAGATTTGCTCACGCCGTAGCATGAGACTTTAAACAACATCTCATGCCTTAGCATGAGACTTTAGAATAACATCTCATGCCTTAGCATGAGGTTTGCTCAAGCCTTAGCATGAGACTTAGAATAATATCTCATGCCTTAGAATGAGACTTTAAACAACATCTCATGCCTTAGCATGTGGTTTGCTCATACCTTAGCATGAGACTTAGAACAACACCTCATGCCTTTAGCATAAGGTTTGCTCACGCCTTAGCATGAGACTTGAAATAGCACCTCACGCCTTAACATGAGACTAGAATAGTACCTCATGCTTTTAGCACGAGATTTGCTCACGCCTTAGTATGAGATTTAGAATAGTACCGCATGCTTTTAGCATGAGGTTTGCTTACGCCTTAGCATGAGGTTTATTTCGAAACTCATCTCATGCCTTTAGCTTGAGACCTGGAACAACATCTCATGCTTTTAGCATGAGGCTTCCCATAGTCTTCATTTTTCAGGGTGTCCTTAGCTGGCCTTAGAGGTATCGAGTTAGTAATTGAACTCGGGTTTATTATTCCAGAGGTCTTTTGGTCTGGGCTGAGGAGGCTTGTAAGCTACACTCTCAGGTTTTTAGCCTGAGCTCCGTAAGCTCAGGCCCTTTAGCGCCTACATTGGGGCTGGATCAAGCGGACGTGTCAACACTTTTGAAATTATATGTTGGTCTGAGCTCTGCGAGCTTTGACTCTTTGATAATCAATATGTTGCATAGCCTTAGCTATGTTCTTGAGCTTGGAAATATTTCCTAAGCTCCTTTTATTGCATAGCTGTGCTACGTCGTTTGAGCTTTGGAAATTTTCCTAAGCTCTTTTTATTGCATAGCCTTAGCTATGTCTTTTGAGTTTGGAAATATTTCCTGAGCTCCTTTTATTGTATAGCTATGGTACATCGTTTGAGCTTGGAAATTTTCTGAAGCTCTTTTTATTATATAGCCTTAGCTACGTCTTTTGAGCTTGGAAATTTTTCCTGAGCTCCTTTTATTGCATAGCTGTGCTACGTCGTTTGAGCTTGGAAATTTTCCTAAGCTCTTTTCTGAGCTCCTTTTATTGCATAGTTGTGCTATGCAAAGCTGATACATCAACCCTTGGGTTAAGCTTAGCTCTTGTCAGAGCTGTGTGGTTCAAGCTATGTGAGGTTTTCTAAGTTGGCTGGCTTTTTAAGAGGTTAGTTTTTCCATATCCGTCCCCTCTTAGGGTCAACTTTTCTGGGAAGGAGATCCTCTGCTTAGAGGTTTCTCAATTTGACCAAGGAATTATGATACTTGGCCATTATCATCCCCTCTTGCTTTAGGACTCTTAATCCCTTTAGGATAATGTCCATGATCAGCATATGGGTTATCTTGCTTATCTCGTAAAATCTTTTAAGCATAACTCGTAGGATTTTTCTTGGAAGTGACTTGTTTGAGTCTTTAGATACGTATATCGAGCTGTCTCTCTTGTGATTGAACTAGTTTAGTGTGCTAAGCTGCACCATGGTGCTCGCTATGCTTGTCCCTTGGGATTAGCTGGTTTGGTTTATACTCAGCTTCAACTATTCCCCTGTTTCTTTAGACTTGGTTAGGTAAAGAAAAGGGAAACACTTGAGAGGGTGATTACTTTCTATGCTTTTATCTGGCACATCGAATGTGAGCAACATGGGTCACTTTTTGGGCATGTAGCCTCATTACAACTATTGGTTGTAACTTTGGGCAACCCTGTCCCTTAGGACTGTCTTTACTTGAACTTTTTGTGTTGAGTCAGACATGATGATCTGCTTGGCCTAACTAAGCTATGTTTAAGGTGACCATGTCCCGTAGGACTTTTTGTTGAGCTCCTCTGTCATGTGTTATTGTGTTGGCCGAGCTGATCCCTTGAGATGAGTTGGCCTTAATTCTTATCCCTTGGGATTGTTGACGGGCTAGGCTGTTGATAGTCCTACCTTGGGACTTTGATACTTTGAATTCATTTGGGTCTGTAACTAAACACCTTTCAATACTTTCGTATTTTTGACTGTGTTTCTTTAGGAGTGGCCGTTTAGTTTGGCCTTAACTCTTGACTTGATGGTTGCTGGTAATGATCTTAATGGGATCATTTTTTGAAGTCTGTTTCCACTTTGGATAACAGGTATAGGTGGAATGAGAGGATGCTTTCACTTTGTGCTAGGGTAATTCCATATAGTCTTTGTGTTCATGTGCCTATTAAGCTAGGAATTCTGTTTTAAATCTTTGCTTTTTGTTGCATAGATATACTATGTCTTGCATAGATATACTGAGTCTTACTCCCCTAAGTGTGTTCATCGTTTGTGTGTAAACAATGGAGACGCTTATCTAACTTTCCCTTGGGATACTAATTGACTGAGTTATAATTCCGTAAAGTGCATAGCTGTGCTACGTCTGTGAGCTTAGATATTATTTCTAAGCTCTTCGTTTTGCATAGCTGTGCTACGTCTGTGCGTTTGGATATTATTCCTGAGCTCTTCATTTTGCATAGCTGTACTACGTCTGTGAGCTTGGAAATTTTCCTAAGCTTCTTTTACTGCATAGCTGTGCTATGTCTGTGAGCTTGGATATTATTCATGAGCTCTTCGTTTTGCATAACTGTGCTATGTCTGTGACTTGGAAATTTTCCTAAGCTTCTTTTACTACATAGCTGTGCTATGTCTGTGAGCTTGGATATTTTTCCTGAGCTCTTCGTTTTGCATAGCTGTGCCACGTCTGTGAGCTTGGATATTATTACTGAGCTCTTCGTTTTGCATCGCTGTGCTACGTCTATGAGCTTGGATATTATTCTTGAGCTCTTCGTTTTGCATAGCTGTGCTACGTCATTGAGCTTGGATATTATTCCTGAGCTCTTCGTTTTGCATAGCTATGCTACGTCTGTGAGCTTGGATATTATTTATGGGCTCTTCGTTTTGCATAGCTATGCTACATTGAGCTCTTCATTTTGCATAGCTGTGCTACGTCTGTCAGCTTGGATATTATTCCTGAGCTCTTCGTTTTGCATAGCTGTGCTACGTTTGTGAGCTTGGATATTATTTCTGAGCTCTTCGTTTTGCATAGCTATGCTACATCTTTGATTGTCATTAAGGTTAGGATCACCTTGGATTCCTGAATAATGAATTGACCCGAGTTCAGCCTAGTTATGCAGGCTGCTTATGGAGACATCGTCGTCCATGTTATCCATCTGATGGTATAGTCATGCAACGATTTCCACTTATCCTGCTTTATGGTAAGGAGGTGAGTTATTGGTTTGCTGTGACGCTGGCCATTAGTAACCTGCAAGGCTCTCACTGAGCTCTTTGAAGTTGCTTATGTTACTCTGTTGGAGCTTGTTAAATCTCGTGCGTGCGCTTCCCCTTAGAGAAGCCTCGGCACATGACCTCATCTGGTATTGCTTGGAGATGTGTTAGAGACTTATACGTCTGTGAATGATCCAATGGTCCGTGGTACCATTGAATGTTTCATCTGCGGCATCTCGAACTCCCTTGGGAGCGGGGGCCTTATTATTTTGGCCGTGAAGGGAGAATCGGTGACTTAGATTAATTTTTCCACGACAGTGGTAGCTTTTCCTTTAACTTGTTTAATCAGCCCCTCGATTTGGGTTTACCTCTGTAGAAGGGTTTCTTGGAAGAGATTTTTGATCTCTCTCGATGCAACTTGACCGCCTCTTTTCTGGATCGGTATTACCGTCCCTTTTTTGTTCTTCAAGTGGATTGATGAATCAGCTTTGTCTTCAGCTCCGACCTGATCTTCTTTTAGGAATGTTGAGTCCTTGTAGGACTGTATCTCATAGATTCTAGATTACTACTTTGAGGAATATTGAGTCCATGTAGGACTGTATCTCATAGATTCCGGATTACCTCTTTGAGGAATATTGAGTCCTTGTAGGATTGTATCTCATAGATTCCGGATTACTACTTTGAGGAATATTGAGTCCTTGTATGACTGTATCTCATAGATTACAGATTACTACTTTGAGGAATATTGAGTCCTTGTAGGACTGTATCTCGTAGATTTCGGATTACCTCTTTGAGGATTGATGGATCCTGCCTTAGTTAGGAATCCGTATGTGTCCCTGATTACATATATCAGGGATGTTTTGTACTTATCTTGTTTGATGGCATCCTTTATCCCTTAGGATTTGGGTCTTTCCTTATCCCGTTGGGATATCTTTATTGAAATAAGTATATTCTTCGGATAATATTAAGAATATTATCCTTCCCTTTACAGCTATGGATGAGAGTTGGTCCTTGGACATTGTGACAGCTTCGTCTGAGGAGCGGAGCTGACATACTCTAACTTTTGCTTCAGATGAGATGACCCAGAGAGGTCCAGGTAAGGCTGGTTTCTACTCCCCAGGTATGTGATTCTTGTAGTGCTGACCTCCTTAGGTCTACCATACTTATCATAGACTTTCATCCAAATTGGTGAGTTATTTGTGTCACGCCGTCGATTTTCAACATAAATAAATAAATCCGTTTTAATAAAAGTCCTCGCATACCATTAATAATATCCCAAAAGAGTCCCCACCTGTTTCATTTTACAAATAGATCTCCAAGTTTAGATGATTACAACTTTGGCATCACGGCCCAAATTAGTTTAGGAACAAGTACGAACACATTCAAATATTACAAACGATTAGTCAAAAGAATTGAAATGATAAGTTACATATACATCTCTGTCAAAATAAAATTTATACAAAGATGCTTAAGTAACTACATGAGGTTAGCTTCCAAAAGTCTTTCATTCCCAAGCACACATTGCTTATGAGTTATTGTCCAGCGTTTTGACCTGAAAAGAAAGATTAGGTTGAGCTACACTAGCATAGTAGGAAAACCTTTACCAACTTTATATGAAAACATGATGATAAGTGCAATGATGGAAAAAATGAAGGTATAGCTCAAACGACGATATACAATCAACTCAACGATGTGTCAAACATTCAAGGCGATCATTTCAAGATACGCTATAATCACATTATGCCATAAGGTTCATAATACTCAAGCGAATAACAACTTTGACACGACTCACTATCCTATATCTCCACCATTGACATTTCCACCCTTTGCGTTGTCGTATAGTACCACGAGAGTCACTGTATTACCACCCCTAGCGTTACGGTTAACACCAACATCTAAGGTCACCGTATTACCACCCCATGCGTTACAAGACCATATAAGTCTTCATATTACCATCCCTCGCGTTACGAGACTTCCTAAATCGACCACCGACCCAAACAACTATTTCCTCACTCAACCTACAAGTTAAAGCTTTCTTATAACTTCATACATTCAAGAAATATGCCACGACATGCCAACAATATCACAAATATGCCACAAACGTTCTCAAGTATTATTTAATCACAAATTGCATAAACATTCACAAGAGCCACCAAACGATAGAAAGTATTTAAACGAAATTTCAACTAAGCAAATCCTTATGTGTTCCTCACTAACGAAAGGCCAATGGGTCAAGAATATCATCCACTAATCATAGGAAGTCGAAGTAACAAAACTAGAATCAATGGAGTAGCCAAAGGAGGTTGGGAGGTCGACACACCTCCACTCTAACAGCCATAACTTTTTGTGTACTTAGAGTTTTTAGGTTATTTTGGTGGCAATGGAAAGATGACTTCAAGACCTTTGAATCGATATAAAATTTGCATGAAATGGACATCGGACGAAGAAGTTATGACCGTTTGAAATTGGGCTGAAACTTAAAAGACGGGCAGAACTTCCAGAGACGGGAGGGATCGATCCCCCCATCACCAAGGATCGATCCCTGGGCTTACTGGACCAGAAACAAAAAGGGGGATCGATCCCTAATTGATTTGGGTGATTTTCTGCAGATTTCGACAGCGTTCGAGATGAACAAAGGGAGACAAACCAAGCTCGATTCTTGCATCAAATCAACATATAAACATATAAAAGAGGTAAAGAAGTCCCTACCTCGCGATGATAACCAAGATCTATAAGATTTGAGCAAGCCCTAACCACTTCGAACCTCAAAGCTTCGATTCAAGCCCGACCCAAGGAATTCCAAGCTTGAGAACGCGAATGGAAGGTTAGAGGGAGGTTGTTTCTTGAAGATCTTGAGAAATGGAGCAAGATTCTTGAGTGAGAGAAGAGAGAGAAAGATATATCGGTAGAGAGAGAGAGGAGACGTGAGGGAGAGAGAGAAAAGAGGAGATGAAATGATTCTATACACCTCTCACACACACACACACCTTATATACTCTTATATCTTTAAACTACACATTCATTCCCTCCATCTTCTATTCTTTCACTTAGGTCCTCAAATCAAATAATCACCAACTAAACCATATTCTTCCAATTTACTACTTAATAAACATTTCAATAATTTAAGAAAATACGGGTCTCTACAATTTGTTTAACTCCCCATTCATTCGTGTCGCATACGTTAACCCTTGGGTTAAAACTTCTACTTGATCTTGCAAGGGTTCGATTACTCCTTGCATAGTATCAGCTTGTTTCAGGTGGCGAATGACGCTAGATCGAGTCACCGTGGGTGAGGTGTCCTTCTTGAGACTTTTTGGACGCGATTGAATATGATTTTCTGAAGCCGTTAATCGAGTATCCATTGTGGAAACCGTTCACCATGAAGGGTTGAGAATGATATCTCGCTTCCCACAGACGGTGCCAGCTGATGAATCGGTTTTTGGTCACCTCCGGAGGAGGGGTTCCTCAACCGTCCATCTGATTCTCCAATTGAAGAAGTGGCTTCTGGGGAGCTCGATTTACGACCTGCAATACAGAACAGCAAAGCTATGGGCACTGGTGTGGCTTTTGCCATCACCCCTCCGATGCCTAAGTCAGCCGATCTGCTATAAAAGAGTGTATGGACTGCGTATGAGTTCTATAGTATTTGCCTTGCGTACCTTTGTAAGGTGGAGGTGTGACCTTTATATAGCTATTTTGGGAGGAATCCCTTGGGACTGGGACTTTTAAGTCTCATCCGCTCGTGGCGGGTATAGATAGGTGTTGGAGTGTCCTCCTCACTTTAGGACTCCCCTGATCCTTATCAGGTTTGAGGAGTCCCTTCACCTTTGGACTCTTATACTTGCTCGTCAGGTTAAGAGTCTCTACGGTGCTGGACCTCTTGGGCTTATCTGTACTTGATGGGACAGGATGGAGTGTCCTTCTTACCTAAGACTTCCTTGACCCTTATCAGGTTTGAAGAGTCCCTTCACCTTTGGACTCTGTGATTGTTGTCTAGATCAAGAGTCCTTACGGTGCTGGGACCTCTTGAGTTTATCCGTACATGACGAAAATAGGCTGGTGATGGAGTGTCCTCCTCACCTTAGGACTCCCTTGACCCTTATCAGGTTTGAGGAGTCTTTTCACCTTTGGACTCTGTGATTGTTATCCAAATCAAGAGTCCTTATGGTGCTGGGACCTCTTGGGCTGCGGGTTTGTCGTATTTACCGAGCTCACCTGGTGAGCTGAGCTCGATATTCTTCTATGAGCTGTGCTTGTGAGGTGGCCTCTGTCCTTGGGCTGGTTAATAGAGGATAATTCTTATAGGCTAGATTCCATGTTCTTGGGACTTTAGCTCGAGCCCTTAGGGCTATGCTCGTGAGCTCTTTGGTTTGGGTTGACCTTTGCCCTTGGGTTGGTCCACTGAGCTCAGTTCTTCAAGCTAAGCTCCATGTCGCTAGGACCCATACATGGCCCTTCGTGTTGAGCTAGGCATCCTGGTCTGGGCTGACCTTGGGAGGTTATTCTATACTTATCACTCCTTAATCAAAATTGCTAAAACCAAATACGGAAAACTAAATAATGATATTTGTTAAATTATTTTTAATTTCAATTCTGCATCATTCTCTCTGGCTTGAAGAAATTTGTCCTCGAGTTTATATAATTGAATTCGTCGAAACTTATCTACATCAACCTTGTACTTTAGATTGATTTTTCCAAACCCAAACTCTAAAGAGGAATCTTCAAAAATTAAAGGATCAATTTTCAATATTAGGCTTGAGACCCATGATGTGTTGCTCCCACAGTCTTCAACGATTTCCCAAAAAGGATCGACAAATTCATTCCTCCAGCCAACAACTGCTAAATTACACACAAAATATTCTTTTGATAGTACGTTGCCGACAGTATATAACTTGGGCAATAAGTTTCCACCTTTGCACAATTCGCACAATACTGTCCCCACAACCTTACCAACCTTACCCTTCTCAGCAATATAACTTTTTTGTTGAAATATTTTTTTATTTTCTGCTTTTGTAATTTCTTCCACCGGTTCTTCATAAAAAACTAGTGGTTTACTCCAATTCACAATTGGATCTGGAATATTTTTTAATGTGAATGGCCACGCAATGGTAACTTCATCCACCATTGTCCTCTCCCTCAACTGATGGTTACCAGCCAAAGGTTTGGTGATAGAAACATCATCCGACATCTCCTCCTCTTTCGGAAACCGAGGTTGAACCGGACTACGGCGAGGTGGGTTCCCCCCAACAGCCATGGCGGCCATCCGATCTGTTAGGACGTCAATTGCATCCATCACACGCTGCGCAAGTTGTTGGAACCTCTCCTCCATTCGTGCTTCTCGTGCAGCTTTACTTTGTTCATACACATCTTCGACAACAGCATAATGACCATAACGAACTCCTTGTCGCGCCATGATCCGAAATCGAGCCCAGGCTCTGATACCAACTGATGCAAGGAGGTGTATCGAAATAGAAGAATGCGCAACAAGGACAATCATGAATAAACATGAACTAGAGGTACTCCCTATTCGAACACACAATAATGAGAAAACTCTCAATTTTCATTAATAATTCATAAACAACTCCTTAGCCCTAAGGCTTACAACTTATTATATAGGTAGAGAACCCTAACCTTAATTGAACCCTAATTCTTGTAGAACAAGAAAATATAAAATAGGAAACTAATAAACTATAATTGGAAAACTGAATACTCTAGAACACTTATTTTTACAATTAAAACTCCCTAATCAAAATTACTAAAACCAAATATGGAAAACTAAATAATGCTATTTGTTAAATTATTTTTAATTTCAATTATGCATCAAACAGCTATGTATCTTAGTAAAAAATTGATGAGAACGAACGTACCCAAGTGGAAATGAAGAGGAATTAAGAAGTGCAATGAGAATTGCAGGCAGTAATTGGAGAACAATGCTACTTGCACGTACTTTTTGTAACGCCCCCAATTTTGGGTACGTTAAATAGACATTTTCATTGAAAAACTAAATAAATTCTAGCTCAATATTACATCATAAACCGTACAAAAGTACTTTTATTCAAATAAGGGAGGGAACTAGGGTTCCTATCTACTGCTCCGCCGCTTCCTCCATCCTGGCTAGCTCTTTGGTTCCAAAGGCGTCGCCACCGATATAATATGTCAGGGTCACCAAATGTAACACCATGAGCTACAAAAGCTCAATAGAATAATCTAAACCCACTAACCCTTAAACTTACACACATCAGATCATAAGTTAACGATTTTCAAATGTACAAAGCATATTTAACAAAATGGTCAACAATGACACTTCCACATTCGCTATTCAACTATCGTTGGTGTCCAAGATTTCGGAGTTTCTCCTACGCGACTCGTCGTAGACCGTGTCACCATTTTTCACTTTTCTTTTTCCAAATCAACATTTCCAAAACTTGTTTTTAACACACCCAACCTCAGTTCCGCCGCTCCGGGTTCCCTTTGGCACACAATTGCATTGGCACCTCTCCGCGGAAACCAAGCCATACACTCTACCTCGGTTCCGCCGCTCCGGGTTCCCGGGTATCCGCACAATGGTTCCGCCGCTCCGGGTTCTCATTGGCACACACACACACACACACAACTCACATAATGCCACCAAAATTGGTCATTATGTAGTTTCAAAAATATTTCTTTCCTTGGAAAACACATTTACTTCCTTTTAACCAAACCTTGGTGCCATGTCCCTAACTTTCTTGATTCTCGTGTCTCGTTTTCATGCATATACTTCCGCGGTAGGATTTTCCACAATCGTAAACATAAATAATCCATATTAATTTAGCATGCTTGAATCATCATGAGCGAACATAAATCATGCATTTCCAATATTTAAGCAAAAGATAACCTTATCTACTTTAAAGAAAATGATTAAGAGAGTTATACTAGGGGGAATGAGTAGAGATTAATATACCTTGATCCGAAAATAGTCGGGCCCGAATAAGCTAATTGGAAAATTCTATGGGTGGGAAACTCGCAATCTGGACCGAATTTTGGATGGCAGTAACTCGGTCAATCTTTCACCGAATATGATCGTTCTTGGGTCAAAATCGAAGCTCTAGAAGCGCTCTACAACTTTCGTGAAGGAAGTTGATCCTATAAACGACTTTAGGTAGGAGAAAAATGGTGATAAAGGAAGAGACAATGTGCTGTCTGGAAATGGAAATCTGAGATTTTTCACTGAACTTCGGATGGCAATATCTTTGTCATTCCTTCATTGATTGGGGTGATTCTTGGGTCTAACTTGAAGGTCTCGAAGTTTTCTACAACTTTCCCGAAGGGAGTTGGTTCTAAAAACTACTCTAGACAGGAGAAAAATGAAGATTTCTGAAGGGCAGTAGGCTGTCTGAAAATGGAAATGGTTTCTAGAGAGAAGTGAGAGCAAAGGAGTGAAGGTGTGAGTTGAATGGCATGAGAGTGGCTCTATTTATAGCCAAAATTGGACTCCCTCTCTCTCTCTAAAGGCCGTCCCCCCTCTCTCCCTCCACATCTCAATCTTTAACACTTGTCATGCAATCTTGAAAGATCAAGGCCTAACCCTAGGCTTGCATGGCTAGATTGTTGTACCTTGGATTGGATTTTGGAAGGTTTGTGTAAGAAGATCAAATCCATATCTCTCCTAGTACACTATATACATATATATGCAAATATAATAATATAGAAGTACAAAGTACTAGGTTTTCCAAATCAAATACCCTAATAAAGAAGTCTAATTAGGCACATGTTTTGATTAAACTAATAGATATTGTACTAAACAAATCTAGGGTTTTGATACATATGTACATATGCCCAATATAAAATCATACAAGTGTACTTAGGAAATCTAGATTTTTGAGTCCAAGAGTACACACACACACATATATATATAAAACATCACATGGGAAATCTAGAAAAGGAATTATTAAATAAACCCTTGTACTAGATGAAAGATTAACCCTATTACCCAATGGATAATAAATCCCATAGTATTTATTGACCAATGGATAAAAGAAATAAGGAAATTTTCATATTTGAAAAATAATAAATAACTAAAATGTCCTTTAAACAAATATATAAATCTATATATAACTATATATATGAGCACTTGGATATCCTAGCATAAAATATCTTAAATAGAAAATTTAAGGTTTCTATTGTCCAATGGATAAAGAAGAAAACCAAAATAATGAAAGAAAATAAATAAATAAATTTCAAATCTAGGGTTAAAAAGGTTCACAAGGTTCGAAGATGGTCAAAAAGGTCCATTTAGGGTTACGGAATTGTAACTAGGTGAATTGGTAGTTTGGTTTCTCCAACTGGTCGATTAGAAGTTAAGTAAACTTGCCAAGTAGGGCCTAAAAACAAGAAATGAATTTTTAAGGGGCTAAAATCTAATTATGACGAACTATAAGAATTAAAAGAAATTTTAAAAGTAAATCCAAGTAATTAAAATAAAATTCAAAATTTTAACGAAATTTTTACTTATTAAAAATCAGGGTTGTTACACTTTTGTGCACATATCATGCACATACATTTTTGTGGGGCCCATATCGGGGTCCCACAAAATAATCCAAACTGCTTCTCTTTTTTAAAATATTTTTTGATGGGTTCTTGTAAAAAATCAGCTTCAACGGTCAACGGATATCGGTAAGAACTTTATTAGAAATTGTAGAGTGAATCATTCTGTTTTGCCCTATGATTTCTGATAAAACTTTTACTGATATCTGTTGGAACTGATTTTTAGAAGCCAGTTAAAAAATATTTTAAAAAAGATGAGTGGTTCGGATCATTTTGTAAGACCCCGATATGGGCCCCACAAAAATGTATGTGCATAATATGTGCACAAAAATATGTGTGGGAATCATTATTGGTAATTGGAGTGGGAAATTAGGGAAAGACCGGAGCAATCGCGCGCTCTGTTAGGAGATGCATGCATGCTATTGATTCGAGAAAGGAAACAGAACAGAAATTCCCTTTACAAAACAATTCCACACCTTGCCGCATGTCCGGCCAGTATAGCAACAACCTCTAGATCCGTCCTGTTACTATAGCTAGAGGTTAAACATGGTTCAGTGAACCAGTTTTCTTAGCTAGATTTCTTGTTTAGGTCTTTCTGTCCCGTCTTCCCTGTCCCATGTCTTGTTTGGTTGGTAGGGTGCCTTAATGCCAGTACTCTATGGTTTACAAACTTTAAGGTCAAGCATGCATATCTTGTTTTTTTTTTGGGATATGGATTCAGAAGTCAAAAAATGTTGAAATTTTGTCCTTTCTGTAGCTAGTTTTATTTTTTCTTGAATCCAAGGGGTGAATATATTTCAGTGAACTTGCTAACTAATTCAGTCACGCATTCAGTCTCTGACTCGGTGGTTCTACATTAAGTATATATGCGCGACCTCAGTTTCATGCCATTTTACATCATAATGATTTGGTGTATATGTGGATGTGATTACCATTCTCTACATGTCTATATCTTTTGGGTGAATGAGGAAATCTACTCTATATACATTTGTTCATCTATGCATATTTTTTTCTATATATATTAGCTTTCAGCGTTAAAATTTTTGTTACAGCCCCAAAATGTGAATACCAGATACCACAGCACGGTGGTTCATAGCTACACAACTATGGCTCGTATCTATCACTACAAAAGATCGTAACAAATGCACCCCAAATCCTCAGTTTTCTCACCTCAAAATCTCGTAATAAAAGACCATAATGTTGATGGCAACTCCACAAATTCCCGTAACTAAGACTTTTCTTACCTAATAATCAAGGATGGGATAGAGGGGTCTTGTGGCGACAACCGCCACAACAAGAATTTTAAAAATGCAATTATTATATGTAAAAAAAAAATTATGTCCAATTTATATAGTCTCGCCACTACTAGATTTTTTTAGTATACATTTCGCTACTGCTAAAGTAAAATCCTGATTCCGTCCTTACTAATAATTACACCTTTTCTCAATATTCACCCCTAAGTCTCATGATGACTAAGGTGCGGGGAGTGTACCATATATTTCTTAGATATAGCGCCGGCTTGTGTGTTTTGCGCGTTTGTCTGCCACTATTGTATTTAGTTTAATATCCACGCATCTCTCACACTTGTGTAGATACTTTTCTATTTACCTACATATCTATACGGAAAATGATACACCCACCGAACCAATTCCACCGCACCGTCCACCGCACGCTCGCCGGACCCACTCTGGCCACCGGACGGCCGATCCGAACCGTCCAAAAATTCTAAAAAAAAAAACCGAGTGGGCCTCCATGAGAATCAACAGCATCCGACGTGTGTAAGCGCTCGATCTGAACTTCCATTTTTAATGGCTCGGATCATCTGATTTTTTGAAGTTCGGATCGAGCACTTACACACGTCGGATGCTGTTGATTCTTGCATAGGCCCCCTCGGTTTTTTTTTTATAGAATTTTTGGACAGTTTGGATCGACCGTCCGGTGGCTGGAGTGGGCCCGGCGAACGTGCGGTGGGCGGTGCAGTGGAATTGGTTCGGTGGGTGTATCATTTTCCCTATCTATACCCCTTTATGTCTTTGTGTGTCCCTTGTTCAGTTTTAAGGCTTTATGTCCAATTTTGGTCTTCAAGTACTTCATTCAGAAATGTGATTAGATCTCCTATAATTTTCAGATTCAAGGGCATGTCTCATTACGAAGGAGAGGAATCAAGCAATCACATGGCTTTACCATGCCCAGGTGAGCTCCTTGCAGAGGAACATCACAGCAATTGTTAGGATCGTCACACGCACGCACATGAATCACGAGTATTAAACAGTAAAGAAATCAACACAGAGATATACGTGGTTTTCCAAAACTGGGTACGTCGACGAGAGCGAGAGCGACTGCTGTTTTTTATTATTACAGTACGAAATAGGATTTACAACATAGAGTATTTATACCGACTCTATTTTAGAACTTCTTAATATTTCTTCATATTTAACATATAAGCCACAGTTCTAACAATCTCCACTTTGGCGAATATACTCTTGCCCCTTCAGAAGATAATAACCATCACCATCCAGTAAGTTGGGGGGATGCGCGCCTCCCTTTTTCTAGCACCGGGAGACATTAACCAAGTCCAAGCAATGCTCGAACTTGTCTACAGTAACTGTCTTTGTCAACATATCAGCTGCATTCTTAGAAGTATGTACCTTTTCCAGTATCAAATCACCTGCATCAATCAATTCTCTCACCTTGTAAAACGTCACATCGATATGCTTGGTTCGAGCATGATACACCTGATGCTTTGCCAAATAAATGGCACTCTGACTATCACAATGCAACTGAACTCCAACTTGATCTATGCCAAGCTCCTTAACAAACTCTTTCAACCACAATGCTTCCTTAGCTGTCTCAGTCACCGCCATATACTCAGTAGTAGATAAAGCCACCAGATCTTCATAAAAAAAAAAAAAAAAAAGATAAAGCCACCAGAGGTTGTACCATGGATCTCCAACAAATAGGCCCACCCATAAGTGTAAACACATAACCGGTTGTAGACCTTCTGTCATCCAAACCCCCAGCATAATTTGCATCCACATACCCAACAACTGAAATCTGACCCCATTGCCTACCAAACATAATCCCACGATCTGAAGTACCTCTCAAGTATTTGAACATCCACTTGACTGCCTTCAAATGCTCTCTGCCTGGTTTGGCCATGTACTTATTGATTGTGCTAACTGCATGTGCCAAATTAGGCCTCGTACAAACCATTGCAGACATTAAGCAACCCACTGCATTTAATGGTTGCATTTCATCGGGTACCTGAATCCAGTGCAATTCCATTTTCTAGAGAGAGATGAACTTTCTTTAATGGCTGCATTTAGTTATGAGCTTCCATCCCAAGGAATACTGCATAAACGCCCTTTGATTGTGAAAGGTGAAGACATGGATTTCAATAAGTTTGGGTCTGGAATGTACGATTTGATATACGTGAGTGCCGTTTTCCTGCATATGTCTGATAAGCTTGTTTGGACCGGACTAGAGAGTTTAGTGAACAAACGAAGGTCGAATCTTTGTGTCGCATAACATTAAATTCTGTTCACGCTTAGGAGGAGATGAGTGCACAAAGGAGATTGAACAATTTGGGGCTTGAATATCTTGCGAAGCGCACACATGATAGTTTACTCTTTAATCATATTATGAGATTTAGTTTGAGTTTAGGAGATCTAAAGCATAAGATCTGGCAAACAATCTTAATTTCGGGGTTTGGTTACAGAAAGTCTACACACACAGCAGATCCGTATCTGTGCACAGATTTCGTTGTGGGACTCACCACGGGTCTCACACAAATCATCCGAGCCGTTCATTAAATATAAAACATTTTTTCAAGGGTCTCAGTAAAAAATAAGCTCAATTCGATACCTATAGGTACTTGATCTAACCATATAACTTTTCATTAACCGAAAATCTGAATGAAAAGTTAGATGATTGGATGAAGCATCTATAGGTACCGGATTGAGTTTATTTTTTACAGGGACCCTTAAAAAAATGTTTTACATTTAATGAATGGCTCAGATGATTTGTGTAGGACCCGTGGTGGGTCCCACAATGAAATCTGTACACAGATCTGCTGTGTGTGTAGCAGGACTCGTTTGGTTATTTGTGATCAGATAGATGGAACGGATGAAGCAGCAAACTGGACAATTGGCTTTTCATTGACGTTTTTGAGAGGTTGTGTTTCAATTGTATATGATATTGCTGGTGGAAGAGAGATAATGGCCAAGATATGGATATGGATTTGAGGCTGGGATCTTCTTCGTATTATTCATGAAAAAGAAGTACTGCTGCTCATGTAGATCTTTAGGCATTTTACTAATTAGAAGATTGACCGTGGTAATCCATGTTAGAAAAGCAAGTGGCATCATGGGTATTTTGTTGTGGAAAAAATGCTGTTGACAGTTTGTTATTTGGCTATTCTGCCCGAAAAAGTGCTGGATTGGAAAACTTGGATTCTGTATGTTGAAATTGTTTTAATTATCACTGACGCTTTTCGTCCCATTGGAATGACACTGTCTGATTTCCCAATATGGGGTCTTGATTTCGCTGTTAGTTAAAAATGGTACAAAGACAACGTTTACGTGGCTATTTATCTTTGGCCCCTTTTTTGTTTCCCTCTCCTGTCATCATGTAAAAAAACAACTGATGCTATCGGGCTATATTTACACCAAAATGTACGAGTTAGAACCGAGATAAATTTTGATTTATATGTTCTCGATTTGCTATTACTTGTGAGTTGTGACCACGAGGAAGCAGCCTCAATCTGGTATACAAAATGTTGGAAAGAACGCGAATTAAGTAAAGATATTTCTGACTGGCTTTTTTGCGCAGTGGACTATCAACTTGAACTACTGTTGGATCATGAAAGAGTTGCTCAATTCTGAGCAAAACAGTGTCCAAGTTGTTGGATGAAGCACATTCTGTCCATCTGCTGATTGAACTTGTTTCTCAAATACAGTACTTGGTCTTGAACTTGAAGACTTGAAGTTGCTCCATTCCCTAAGAAAAATTATTAGGTAGCTAAGTAACATGGACATGCAACACCACACGAAGACGGATACTCATGCATGCAAATTTCTGTAAAATGGAAGACAGACACATCCGGGCTGATTTCTGAAAAATGGAAGACACAGACACATCCGGGACGAGAAAGGATCATCGCATCTCGTGTGGTGACTTTTGTAGTCCCTCATGTGATACAATATGGGACTCGTCATAATTTTATTCGAAGATCTTAGCCGTTTATTTTATAGGCCTAGTTCGTTGTGTTTACTGTTCATGCCAAAAATTGGGATGATCACACATTGTTAAAGACTCTAAGAGAAATGAACGATCTGAGTTTGGCCGCGAATTACTTTTGTAGTCTTGTTACAAATACACTTTGTACAGGCGGATGTCAATGACCAATCAACTTGAATATTTCACAGGACGATAAACACATCGAGACCTTTAGAATGAACTAATCAATAAATGAGATTGAGACCTTTTGGCGTAAATGACATTATGATTAATTGATTAAGGAAATGAGTAAATTGTGATCACTTGGGTTGGGACGTTCCTATCTAGCATCGGTTTTGAGTTTTGGTTGTGGACATAAATCCTAGGGGTCATGAAGTCGGCCATGGGCCTAGGAGTTAGGCATGGTGGACAAGAGCCTAATGGATATAATCTCAGAGGTCATGAAGTCGGCCATGGGCCTAGTAGTTAGGCATGGTGGACGGTACATATGGGTTTTGTGGGACCCGCCAAGATGATTCGAACCACCCATTTTTTTTTTTGAAACATTTTTTTATGAAGCCCTGTAAAAAATCAAGTCAATCCGATATTGGTAAAGATTTTTTCTGAATTTGTAGGGGTGAAACTGAGCAGTTAAGTAGTTTCGCTCTCACAAATTCAGAAAAAATCTTTACCGATATCGGGTTGAGCGGATTTTTTGCAGGGCTCCATAAAAAAATATTTTAAAAATAATAGGCGGTTCAAATAATCTTTATGGGACCCGAGGTGGGCCGCATAAAACCCATAGGTACATGGTATGTACAAGCTCATATGTACCCATAAATTTATTGTAATGGGTATAATCTCTGAGGTCATGAAGCTGGCCATGGTCCTAGGAATTAGGCATGGTGAACGGGAGCCTAATGGATTGATATTATTTCTTTTGCAGATGGAACTTATGCCGGATAGCATGCTGGTTGGGATTGAAAAAAATTGTAAAGTGTGAAAAGTGACATTGTAAATTTGATACGGGTGTTGAATCCATGGAATTGGTAGTGGGTTGTTAACCCTTGAAAATTGAGAATGAGATTGGTGAATCCACTAAATCTATTGAATAATAGTTTAAGAGATGGAATTATCGTGCTGAAATTATTGTTAAATTTTACATATCGTATACTTGTGTTATAAATGTGGTAAGAGATAGAATTATCGTGCTGAAATTATTGTTAAATTTTACTTATCGTATTCTTGTGTTATAAATGTGGTTAATTGATGCATGAGTAAATATTGGTAAAGGGGTGGCTTTGGGTTCCCAACTGAGTGATCGTTGCTCATGGTGCTTCATTTTGTGGCCCTGGCATTTTACGCCAGGTATTGAGAGCAACAGAGGATACGAGGAACCACTTGAAGATTACGAGGTGACGGAGCAGCAAAGTGGGAATGAGTTGCCGGAGCCATGACTTTACCAGTAGATCGTTGCTAGATGGCTCTATTTTATTTTGATTAAAGTCAGACTCTTGTTAAATTTCAAATTTTCAGACAATATCGTATTTGGACAAACTTCAATTGTAATAAGGGAGTAAATTTACTTAATTATTAATGAAGTTGTCATTTTATTCTAATAAAAGTAAAAATTTTATTTCTTAGCATACCCAATTTTTTGGGCGTTGCTGTTAGATTGCTTGATATACATTGTTGGGTCCATCTTCTAATAGCTTAAGCTTTTGGGAGAGTTGGTAACTTAAAATGGTATCAGAGCTCAGGTTGCAAGAGGTCTTGGATTCAAGTCTTTCTGTCTACACTTGTTCCCCGATTGCATTCTGCTTCTCCCCTTCTAATTCTGCTTCTTCTGTCGAAAAAAATTTGCATCTCCACGTGCAAGACGAGGTTGCACATGAGGAAGGGTGTCTGATTGCTTAATATACATTGTTGGGCCCATCTCCTAATAGCAGCTTGATATACATTGTTGGGCGCATCTCCTAACAGCAGAATTGGTAACTTAACAGTTACAAGCTATGGAGGGGGGCTATGGCTGCATCCAAATGGGCCGTTAAGGTTTTAGTGTAGTTTTACTATCATACATACCGCATTACCACTATAGAGTATAAACAATTTAAATATAAAACGTCTTCTCTGCTCATCGCTATAAGCGGTCCATTGTGCTCGATTCTCTGTTAGTATATAGTCACTGTTTTTTCATCTATTTGTTGTGAAATAAAGTAAAATTATGTATGTAGGCTCAGTTTATTATGAAATTATGTGTATGTAGACTCTATTTTCTTTGGATCTCTAATTGAACATTGGCCTTCCAAAAAAAAAAAAACTCAATTTTCTCTGTTTGGATGTTATTTAATTTAATACTCCTAGTATTTTGCTCTACTTATGTTCTAACTCAAAACTTGGGGAGGGGGAGGAATATATTTTAAAAAGGAAAAAAGAAAAAACTGACTAAACTGACTTATCACTTGGCGCTGAGGCACTAGATGGGGCGCGACTAGCACCTAGCGACTTTTAGAGCATTGCTCTTCTACTGTGTGAAACCCAAACAGTTGGTACAAGAGATTGAAACATGGTGGTGTTAATTTTACTTGGCATATTTGGACTACCTGAAAGTTATTGCCTGGCTTATTGGCAGACTGAATGCAGCAAATTTTAATTGCTTATTGTATGCAGCAACTGTTGATTCTGATTGGTAGACACCCCTGTGCCCTTGTCACGCAATTTTGATTCAGTCCCTGCCCCTAACTTCCTAGGGCAATGTTTTCCCTAATTAAGATCAGTTGATTGTTCATACGAAGTGCAATAATTTCTTCACGAAGTACTACAAAATTCATCCAAAACATGAAATGCATATGTTTTGTAGCGTTATATTACAAAAATTTACCTTCAGGGGGCAATTCTCAGCTGAGCTCGATCATGCAGACTATTGAGAATCCGAGCACAACACGGTTGTTAGAAAAATAGTGTCCTGAAGAAATCACCACTTGCGTCCTTCCTTTGAGGATCATCAATTTGTACGCTAGCCTAAACACTGTAGTTCTGAAGCTATGAGCTTCTCATCTACATGTCGAAAATGACTTTCCCAATGATATACGATGCTACTGGAATGAAACAACGAACGAAGGGTTGCAAATTGATTGCCATGGACGTGGAGGTGTTGTAACTAGGATAACTAGGAGGACCATCGCTGGAAACTGATGTGCTACCCGAAGCTGGGTTGCTTGCATTTAACACCGAGGGGAGAGAATCGGAGCTGGAAAGGAAAGTTGAAAGAAAACCCAGACAAGAGTTTATTTCTCCATTCCCTAAAAGGAAAACAAGTAGGCAAAAGTTTCCATATCTAGCCATAGAGTGGAAGACTATACCCAGGCACTATTGATCCTGGTGATGATGTAGTTGTTGGTGATGGAGTCGTTTCTGTTGTCGGCGATGAAGAAGAAGCCAACGATGATTGGTAGATGCATGTTCCAGTGCCTGCTGACGTTTCAGTTAGATATGAGGAGTATATTTGATCTATTGAAGCAGCTAATAGATGCTTTACCATATCAGCTGAAAACATTTTCTTGAACAAATATTTTGGATAGTCAGGATGATGACTTCCTATATTTCATGGTGACCTTGAGAATGAGCCAGAAACCATTTCTCAACATTCACCTTGCAAGAAAAAACAGTACTCCACTAAACAGTACTCGACACTGGATTACTCATATATATAGCAATACTATACCTTTCCTCTTCATTGCGAGTTGGTTATTCCTTTGTTGATTCGAAATAATTGCACAAATAAAAACTTGCTTTCTCAATGTGAATTTGATGGTTAAAGTGGGCATTGGCGAATGAAAGTGCTGGTCGCATGAGTCCTTCAGTTTAGAAAACGTTTTTGGCTATTAAACTATTTTATACCTTTAAAAAGTAGAGAATGCTTAACGCCTGGGCCAACTCAATTTTTGTTGGCAATGAACAACGTCCCACATTAACATTCGTTCGTTTTCTACCACACCAAACACCAAAAAATCGATCTAAAATCATATTCTGCCAAAACAAACAGAAATTTCTTCACTTACTTGGATTCATGAAGGTGATCACGGCAGTTCCTCCAAAGTCACAGCTCGTTTGCACCGGGTTCTTCTGATAATAACTATTGAAGGCAAACGAGGCATGGCTTTCCAAACTATTCGGATTATAACATCCCCCATCCTCCTGTATCACCGAACAATCCGCGCCTCCAAGCCCACAAGCATAATCAAGCGCTGCCTGAAGTGCACTCTCTGTTGCTCCACTCTTCGCCACACACCAGCTCTGCCCTGAGACAGCCGGAGTTTCTACTGTCACTGGCGTCGTGACTGGAACTCCAGCTGTTGGAGCCGGGTAAGAGGTTACCGGGTTAGTTATCGGCTGGACTGTGCTGGGTGTCGTAACGGGATTTGTGATTGGAACTGTAGTGGAGGAGGGGATGGGTACGGGAGTGGGAGTGGAAGTGGAAGTAGGGTTGGGGGTTACGGTGACGGTGACGGGAACGGTAGAGGGAATGGTGACGACTGTTGGAGTGAAGGTGGGGAAATTTGGTGGGTAGATTGTGTCATGTAGAGTTGTTTTATGGTGGAAATGGTCAATGAGTTCTCTGTAGGGAATTTTATCAAACACCCGGTTTGCTTCTGTTTTAAGATCTTTCTGCTCAATTTCCTTTCTTGGGAGCACTTCTGCAAGCAAAAACCCAGTTAGATGTTCCTGTTAGAGAAAAAATGGGATGCCGTGAATTGGATTGAATTGTGGTTTCAGAATCAAAATTTGAAAAGTGGGGGAATGCTAGGTACACTTATGCGTGGATCCCTCGTTATTTTATATACAGGGAGCGGTGCTGCGCAGCGTGCTGTGCACGGTAAATTAACCAAAAAATAGTGGATTTTATCTAGTGTTTCGGATCCATTTGTTTCAAAATAATAATGTTCGGATGAGCACTTAATTATATTTGATCGAGCTAATTTTGGGTACACTTGTTCTACTCAACGAGCTCTATAAAGTAAATGATTTTGATCATTGAAACGAGACCAGAGCGGCGACGGCAACGCCCTCCACTCTCCAGCTCCGACCTGATCCTGCAAAACAAAGCAAGAGCTCAAGTTACCGGTGTGGTTGCGTGTCAACCACCCTTCGATGCCTAAGTCAGTAGAGAACTTGCTGTATCGTAAGAGAATTGAGATTCTCGGTTGTAGGTTGTGTGTACCTTTTGTTGGAGTTCTACTATTGTACTTATAGGCATCTTGATAGGACGTTAAGTCCTTGTAGGACTGTATTCCGGGGATTTAGGATCATTTCATGGAGGAGTGTGGAGTCCTGCTTTAACTGAGACTTTACATTCATCGTGGGAATCCTTATCCGTTTTGGGTTGTGATTATCATTGGCATTTTATGCCAATCTAATCTATATCATTCCTCTATCCCTTAGGACTTTGGTTCATATCTTGCTTGAAACGAGTATATTCCATGGATAATATCACGACTACTATCCTCCCCGCCATAGCATGGGGTCAGAGCTGGACCTTGAACCTTGTGTCAGCTCCGTCTGGAGAGCGGAGCTGGTGTACCTTGACTTTCTCATAAGTAAGATTAGCCAGGCAAATGGAGATAAAACTGCTTCCAACTCCCCAGGTCCGTAATTCTCGCTTTGCTGACCTCATTTGTTTAACCATACTTATCAGGTACTCCTCTGTTCCTAAGCTCCATCTTTTTCCTGTAGGTTGGGAACATTGGTAAGACCTAAATGGCAATTATCGCTCTTTTTCCTTTCGCAAAGGGTTTTAAATACGTGGATGATGTCGTGGGACAGTTTTCGAGATCCTGCTGTTCTGGTGTTTTAGAGGTGGACGACGAAGATCAAGGAGCCGTTCTCGAGATTGATGCTCATTGTTTAAGCTTCTCATTGCTTTGATCCAGCTTTATCAGTGAGACATTCGAATTTACTTAGGCGATTTTCTACGTGAGACCCTTCTTCTTCGACCCTGTTAGAGCCTATTCTTATTTAGGTACGTTCTTATTTCTTCACTGTTTTTTCTCCTCTTTTTAAACTAGATTATCCCCCTAGTGTAGAGATTTCAAACCCAACGTGGGTTACTCCTGGGGAGTTCATCTGTGCGAGGTTGGTCGGGTTTGTTTCCCTCAACCTTTATTCCCTCATTATTGGGGATTTTGCCCCTTACTCTATTGTACTTCAAAACAGGGTGTTTCAAGAGATCTTGCATCTCTCCGTTAATTTGTACCCTAAGTTCTTCGTTGAAACCCTAATGTCTGAGGGATTTATCAATTTATCTTCTATTCTAAATGCTAAATAGTCTTTGGAAGAGGAGGAGGTATCATTACACCGTGGTGGTAATATTAGGATTTCGTCCAACAAAGGGCCATCGAGTAGTGTTAAGCCCTTGTCGCCTCTTACTTCTTCATCAAGGGTCCCCCGTAGGGTTCCCGTTTTTTTTGCTTCCAACATCCCTTCTACAATTACGAATGAAGAGTTAGTCGTTCTTAGGGTTAGATATTCTATTCCATCGTCTGTTTCCCTTAGGAAACCTTCTAGTTCGGAAAGGGTTTGCTCTTTTGTTGAAAATGAGACTTGTCTCTATACTGGTGCCCTAGAAGGAGGTTTGCGCCTGCCCCTTCCCACTGTGGTGAGGGATATCTTGAGTTTTCTTGGTTTGGCACCTGGCCAAATTGTACCCAATTCTTGGCGCCTCCTAATAGGTTGTGCAACGCTGTGGGGGGCGATGTCGGATGGGCAGATTTCTTTGACAAATGGGTCTTTCCTGAACAAATTTTCAGTCAAGGAAGGCCCAGGTGGCATTGGGTGGTATTATTTCACAAAAAGGCCTGGCATAGGGGAGTTAGTCACATAGCTCCCTGCCGTGAATAAAAATTGGAAAGATAAGTTCTTTTTTGTTGGTGGTGATGGTTGGGAACTCCCTAGTTGGGAGGTTGGAACACATACCCCTCGGATCCCTAGTAGGTGGGGGATTCCCAAAACAAATTGTAAGCTATTGCTTTTCTTCAATCCTGTAACTTTATGAATTCATCCATATGTTTATGAATCCTTTCTATTTTTGTAGCTAAAGCTCCATTTTCTTTGAGCCCTGCCTTGGAAGCGGAGCTGCAGCAAGCTAAGAGCTATTTAGTTCACAGCTGGGAATTGCTTGTGACTCCAAAGTCGTTGGCTGCGTATTTACTGGGCCCAGAGACTACTCTTGAGGCCTTAGCACTCTCTAGAGGTAGTTTCTGTTTTTTATTTGGTGTCATGCCTTTAGCTGACTTTCACATTGCTTTTATTTCTTATCTTTTCAGAAGAAGAAATTGAGGACAAAGGGATGGCACCAAAAATGGATGAAGCCTTATTGGTCCAATTGAAAGCTGAGAGAGCAAGGCAATCATTTGGGGTTGTAACTCCCAAAAGAAAGAGCTCTCGTCTTCAGAAGGAGCTAAAGGTTGACAGTTTTCTAGATGCTGACCTTTCTACTGACCCAGCCCTTGACTTAGAGGTTGAGCAAATAACTGGAGAAGAGACCGAGAGATCTAAGAGAAAGGCGAAGGGAGTAGCTATGGAGAGTACCCCTCCTGCCAAGAAGGCAAAGGCTTCTGTTGGCCCTTCTGTGTTGGGCAATTATCAAAAGGCCCTCGAGCGTGCTTCCAGGCTACTTTGTGCAGTTAATAAAGAGCTAATGACAGAGATGTCTCTCCAGGCAGCCAGGGACCAAATATTGATCGAGTTGGCCATGGTATGCCCCTTTTTTCTACTTGAATGCCTTATTGATTATTTGTTGCTTCTTTTTCTGATCCTTCTTTTCTTCTGGAAGGCTGTAGCTCATGGCTGATATCTTGCCTCCCAGAGCCATAGCCTGGGAAAACAGGTGGTCACTCTTACAGAGGCCAACTTAAGGCTTACGACGCAGGGTGCTTCCATGGCTGCAGAGCTCCAGAAGGTGACCAAAGAAAGAGATGCTGCACTCAAGTTGAAGAGAGGATTGGAGGAGGAGAGAGATACTACCGTGGCTACTGCTTTGAGTTTGGAGCAGAAGATTTCTAAATGGGACGTGGAGATGGAGAAGTATAGGACCATGAGTCTGGGGATGTTAGAGAAGGTAAAGAATTCTCGAAGGGAAGTTATTGAGCTCTTCATGTAGTCCCCTGAGTATCGTCAGGACATCACCCAGCAATATTTTGATGGGTTTGAAGCCATGAGGAGCCGGGCAGCCTTAGCTTTTCCAAATTTGAAGTTGATGATGAAGAGGGGCCCTTTGGTCCTGACGGGGGACAGAAGGGAGAAGAGGAAGGCGATGACGCGACGTCCAAAGATACATCCATCCCGAGCTCTTCAATTGCATCCTTTCTTCAATCTCCAGAAAAAGTCTCCCTCCCTCTTGAATTTCCAACTCCAGCTGCAACACCTCATGGCCTATCATCTGGTGATGGGTAGGTGATTGATAGTTCTTCCCTGGGCCCTTGAATGGCCTAAGAAACTTTTAATTCATTGGGTCTGTAACTAAACACATTTTCATACTTTTGTACTTTAACTTGTGTTTGTCTAGGGGTGGCCTGTTGGTTTGGCCTTGACTCCCACCTGGTTGGATGACATTAAAACTTGTCTTGAAAATTGTTGGGGATGATCTCAGTGAGATCATTTTTTGGGCCTTTTGAAGGCTGTTTGCTTTGAAATCATAACAGGTACAGGTTCGATGATAGCATGTTGTTTACTTTGAATCGAGTTATGGCAGTTTTTCAATAGTCTTTGTGCATGTTTATGCATACTGACTCTTGTAGATTTTGCCAATTCCTACTTCTACCATTTGATATGCTAGGCACTTGAGCTTGGTCTTAACTGTGCCGATTGTAAAGTTTTTCTAAGCTTTTTTTTTTATTGTAGAGTTATGCTATGTCTGTGAGTTTGGAAATTTTTTCTAAGCTTCTTTTTAAATGCATAGGCGTGCTACATCTATGAGCTTGAAAATTTTTTCTAAGCTTCTTTTTAAATGCATAGTCATGCTACATCTATGAGCTTAAAAATTTTTCCTAAGCTTCTTTTAAAATGCATAGCCGTGCTACGTCTATGAGCTTGAAAATTTTTCCTAAGCTTCTTTTAAAATGCATAGCCATGCTACGTCTATGAGCTTGAAAATTTTTCCTAAGCTTCTTTTTAAATGCATAGCCGTGCTACGTCTGTGAGAGAATGGTAGTATTCCTACTCCCCTAAGTATATGAATTATTTGTTGAGGGGCAATTGACTACTAGGAAATCAATTATGCGTGTAATCTGACTTCCTTCTTCCCCCATGGTGATTGGTAGGGCTATCTGACCAACTGTATAAACGGGCGTACCTGCAAATCCAACTAGCGGCGATGTCATAGGCCTTAGCCTGTCTCGTCCAACCTTTAGTTGGTCATATGCGTGGAGGTAGAGAATATCAGCTGAGCTTCCACTGTCTATCAACACTCTGCATGTGAGGTAATTTGCCACCACTATGGTTATAACCAGGGGGTCATCATGTGGGGTCTGAACTCCATTGATGTCTTCTTCAGAGAAAATAATAGGTATTTCCTCTTTTTTTTGGAATTTGCTTAGACGGCCAATTGTGTTAACTTCAAAGTGTTCCTCTGTGCCTTTAACAAATCCACCATGGATGACCTTGATCTCTCCAATGGGACTTGATTGGGGCGCCTTGCCATCTCTACCTTCCTTGCTTGTATCTTCCTTTCTGGATTGTTTCTGATACCTCTTCGTTACAAAACGTTGAAGTCTCCCTCTTTGGATCAGATCCTCGATCTGGTGCTTTATGTCAATACAATCATCTGTGTTATGACCATGGTCTTTGTGGAACCTGCACTATTTGTCTTTAGCTCTCTTATTAGGATCAGTTCTTAACTTTTCGGGCCACTTGAGGTCTGAATCATCCTGTAGGTTGCTGGGGATTTGCTCTGCTGTAGCTAAGAGTGGGGTGAACTGCTTGTACTGGCCCTGGGGCGGTCCTCCTGCTCCTCCCCTTTTTGGGGATGATCTTGAGTCCATCTTTTTGTTCTTCAGTTCGCCTCCCGTCTTGCAGGTGTATTCTCTTCTTTTCCTGTCAGGTGGGGGAAATTCGCCAATCTGTGACAGCCCTGCTTGGGGGTCAAAGCCATCATGTGAGCGTCTTGCGTAGACAGCTTCCTCTGCATTCTTGTGTTTCTAAGCTCTGAGCATAAGCTCTGCGAGTGTTTTGGGCGGTTCCTGAGACATGAGGTACAGAAACTGTCCTGAATATAGTTCAGCTATATACGCTATTATGCTCACACTATCGTCGGCTTCATCTATTTGAACCACCTCTTTGTTGAATCTGGTGGTGTATTTTCTTAATGATTCCCATCTTCCTTGCTTCATTGTCAGGAGGTGCGTTGCTGGTTTGCCGTAGCGTTGGCCAGCAATGAAGTAGCTTACAAAGCTTGTGCTAAGCTCTTTAAAACTACGTATGCTTCCTAGTGGGAGCTTATTAAACCATGCTCAGGCATTTCCCTTGAGGGTAACAGGGAATTCCCGGCATATTACCTCATCTGGTACTGCTTGCAGGTGCATCAAAGATTTATATGTCTCAAAGTGATCCAATGGGTCCATAGAGCCATTGAATGTTTCTAATTGGGGCATCTTAAACTTCTTTGGGAGAGGCAGCCCCATGACTTCAGGCATAAAAGGTGAATCCGTATGTTGTACCAACTCTTCCACCATAGCAGGAGTTTGTGCTTTGATATGTTTCATTAGCCCTTCGATCTAGTTTTGCATCTTGAGCATTACCTCTTGTTCGTGGGGCACCTTTTCTAGGAGTGACTTGCCATGCTTTCTTCGATTCTGGCTCTCCTTTTCATTGGATTCGCCTTCATCCCTATTATCTTGTTCTTCATGTCGATTGTGTTATAGGTTTAGGATGCTTGGCTCGCAGATTTGCTTTCGTAAATCTGCGTTTTCCTGCATCGCTATTTGTAACCTTTGGGTTAATGTTTTTATCTGCTCCTGCATCTGAGCAAACGCTTCTGGGGTCATCTGAGCACCTCCAGTTTTGTTTGCTGTGGCGGCCTTGGCTGCTTCTGCTGCTTTAGCGGCTTTTCAGCAGCGGCGGCGGCCTTGGCAACCTTGGCTGTAATAACGGCCTTGGTGGGGTCGTCGACACATATTTGTGGGAGGTCTGAAACCATTGTTGTTCTACTTGATCGGGTCTCTACCATACAAAGTTATTCACCGCAAGGAAAAAGTCGTTTCCCACAGACGGCGCCAGCTGATAAATCAGCTTTGTCTCCGGCCAGCTCTGACCTGATCCTACAAAACAAAGCAAGAGCTCAAGTCACTGGTGTGGTGGCGTGCTAACCACCCTCCGATGCCTAAGTCAGTAGAGAACTTGCTGTATCGTAAGAGAATTGAGATTCTCGGTTGTAGGTTGTGTATACCTTTTGTTGGAGTTCTACCATTGTACTTATAGGCATCTTGATAGGAGGTTAAGTCCTTGTAGGACTGTATTCCGGGGATTTAGGATCATTTCATGGAGGAGTGTGGAGTTCTGCCTTAGCTGGGACTTTACATTCATCGTGGGGTAAAATCGAATCCTTATCCGTTTTGGGTTGTGATTAACATTGGCATTTTATGCCAATCTAATCTATATCATTCCCCTATCCCTTAGGACTTTGGTTCATATCTTGCTTGAAACAAGTATATTCCATGGATAATATCACGACTACTATCCTCCCTACCATAGCATGGGGTCAAACTAGTCCTTGAACCTTGCGTCAACTCCGTCTGGAGAGCAGAGTTGGTGTACCTTGACTTTGTCATAAGTAAGATTAGCCAGGCAAATGGAGATAAAACTGCTTCCAACTCCCAAGGTCTGTAATTCTCGCTTTGCTGACCTCATTCATTTAACCATACTTATCAGTACTCAACTTAAGTTTTCATCCTAGTCATTTCAAACAGTTATAATATCATTCCGAAATTTTTAAAAACCTAAATCTACCCTTAGTTAAGCTGAAATGGAATGTATAAATAGCATTGAATTTTGGGACCTAAACTTGAAAAATAGCAATTACCCAAACTGAAAACCCATAAATCTCGGTGAAACATTAGCTTGAATTTTGAATTTCCATATTAGATTTCAAATCCCGAGAAATTTCAGTAACCAAATGGAACCCATTTGCATAGATAGGAACAAAACACACTGTTCCCCTCACACCGCCCTTCCCGCCATCGCCGTCCTCCAATGTTGTTGCCCATCCCGCCGTCAACGTCCTCCATAGCCGTCGCCCATCCTGCATTCCCCCTCTTCTGCGAATTCAAGGATTTTACCGCCAACCACTGCCGCTGCCCTACTCATCCGGCCCACCGTTGCCGAGAGTGGCGAGAACCAAGTGTTTCAAGATCACTGGAATGAAGGGTAGAACAAGACTTCCTTGATTCAAAGATCATTCGGCCATGATATCATCGACAAAAACACGGGGGTCTATTCTAGACAAAGGAGTGGTCGTGAAACATATATTCGAAAGAGAAATTAAGCCTTGAATCCTCACGTTGGGCTCTCTGATTTTCTAAAAACCTAAACGCTGAAAATCAAAATGCTACAAATCGGAGAAGATCAGTCCATCCTCCATTTTTGCAAAATCGGTAGAAGAGGAATGGCGCATGCATTCGTCCGTGCCATCCGAATGGGGTTTTAATTTTCATGGTAAATTATTTGTATCATTTATCATGAAATATATTTTTCTGTTATTTTCATTTGATAAATTATTTGAACCATTTACCATGAAATATTTGTTCGAATCATGGGATATTTTTCGTGTTCACGTTGTAATCGTCATGGGATATTTATCGTGTCCACATTGTAATCGTCATGGTAATTTAACTATGTAATGTCATGGTAATTTAACCATTTAATCATGTAACGGTTTAAGTATGTCATGTTATTTCTTTTTTTTATGGTAATTTAGCCATGTTTTGTATAATAAGATCAATGAAAAATATGACTTTTTGTTGTTTGGTTGGCCAACTCGAAGATTGAAGAAAACATGCAAATAAGTGGTCAACTTATCATGTTATGTTCCTAAAAAAAATCAATTCCACAAATACATTCCATGATTAAAAAAAAAAGTAATCAATAATATTTAAATTTACCAAATCTCATTGAATTAGGAAAATAATCCAATTCAATTCCATTAAATTGGAAAAACAATCCAATCCAAATTAGGAAAGCAATATAACATAATATATGTATATCATAGTGAAAATGGTAAGAAAGGTAATTCACACACTAAAAGAATGAAAACATAAGAATGAAAAAAAAGCGGAATGAATTCTTACATGACATTGATAAAAATGATGGATATTTAAATATTCCAAAAAAAAAGGAAAAACGAAAAAATCTTGCACAATAATTGGTAGATCAAATGTGTCCTTCTCGGTCTTTTCAATGCTTGAACATCCACACCAAATAGGAAACTACGTGGACCGCACAAATAACGAGGGGAGCGCATGCTTCAGATGGTTTCGGATACACTTTTGGGAGAATTTGTTCACACAAACCTGTGTATCTAGAAACAATTACTTTTGAAAACACAAGCACATTATTGAAAACATTTTTGTTGGGTAATTACTTGCAACTGATTTTCTCCTCAAAAATAAGCTTCAAAATTCCCAACGGAACAAGTTATTTCGTGAAACGAATAATGACACACCAATCCAAATTTTGGACAAATAAAGCCTGGAGGTTGATCAAGCTACTAAACTACCACTTTACACAAGTACTCCGAAGCAAAAACTGTTTTCGAAAACACAAACGACACAAACACTTCGCATATGCATTGCAAACGTCCAATACGTTAAATACTTGAAACATGTGAATATTCAGTATACGAATTACACTGTACCTGAAGAGAAGAATGTGAGAAGAATCAAGAGACAAAAGAAGAGGTACTTTGAAGCTCCTTCAGCCATTATATCTAGAGTTGCTTCTGGGTACGTAACAGGGAAGACACCCAAATGGATCTTTAATGCAAATTATAGAATGGCTGATTTGAATGATTATGCATATGGAATTGAGAAAGGACCCAGGATTTGAGAGAGAAAGATGGAGAATGTTTAATATACTCCATAAAGGTGGAGGAAACTCATAGTGTTGGTTTTGTGGTCAAAACTTGGGACATAAGTTTGTTGTCTAGCTCGAAACCTTTCAAGGGCTACGAACACATTCGGGGCGATCCTTGCCACGGCTTTAATTGGGCTTCCAGCTAATTGATAATAAAATTGGCCCCAAAATTAGTAATAGTGTGCATAAGCTAGTCCAGATATGAAGCTACCAAAAAGGAAAACAATATGGATATGATCGCAAGTTGTAGTAATTAGTGATGATGATGAGAGGTGGGCCGGGCTCTCTATTTTGACATCATGAAGTTTTTGAAGGTGGGATCTATCTTCCTCTCAAGTCTCAACAGTGGAAGAATCATCCATTCCATGGTTTCCTCGGCAAAAAAAGAATCATGGATCCATGCTTTTTTCCAATTCCTGGCCTTTTCCTTTTAGACCAGAGACAATTAGAGAGAAATCGCGTGTAAAGCAAATCTTTTGGATGGAAAGTGGGAACGCACATGCCAATGGATATACATTCTTTAATTTTTCTCATCTTAAAAAATCGAGTGTAGGCTAGCTCTCCTTCTTTTTATCGATCATATACTCCGTAATTGATCGAGTGTAGCTGATGCATGAAGATTTGCATGATTGATGTAGCTGAGGGAGTACTGGTAGGGCAAAGCAATGTATTGGCATGGCCGTGGCACAGGGCGGTTTGAGTCGTCAAGCCACTAATTTTAAATGGACCATATAGATCGTAGCTACTAATTATTATCGAGTGTAGCAACATAGACCCGAGGTTTATTTTCTGTTTTTTCTTGTTACCCTCCGGTTTCGGAGAGGCTCGTTCCCTACGTGGAACGTTTTCTACCCTTTATGGGTTTTTCCGTTCTCTCTCAATGAGTTGCTCGGACGGGAAGACAGTAAAACTGGTCAAATTACCTCTGTTGTCTTCATCTGCTCCGTTTGCATTCTCTCCCTGGGTGGAAACTTTCTTGACTGTACTCGGTGAATGTCTACTCAACCCTTGTGGATTCGTCCTTGGATAACCCGGAAGTTTAGGTCTTTCTATCCGACAACGGGCTTTGGATGTTGGGATCCTGTAGCATACGGGCAATTTTCTATTCTTTTTGAGCAATGAAATTATTTGTTCGTTCAAAAAAAAGTAACACAGAATTGTCGAAGAATGCCTTAATTTTGGAATATGTAGGTTTTTTTTTTTCCTTGACTTGTACTCAATGTGATATAAAATCAGACTGTTTTGGTGTCATCTCTTTTGACATAAGCGCTCACTTGAAACTTGTGGACACGTATCCCTTAGTTATTTATATTAATCAATGTTTTGAATTCCGGACAGTTGAGCAAACCGGAAAAGGGATCGGACCAACCAACGGATCACCGGTTCAACGGTGATTGAACCGAAATCAAATCGTGATATCATAAATATGTCTAAAATTATGAATAATTATGCGACCAATTAATAAAGGGAAACCAACTAACATTATTGTAGTAGCCCTAGAAATGGGGCTCGGGTCATTCCCGAGCCAAGGACCATGGAGCGTGTTCATATCGGCCCGTCGGTGTCACCATGGAGTGCAGGGGGCCGTACTAGAGAACGGGCACTGGGATGGTCTACAGTTTCCGACCGAAGGGATACCGATCGGTTCTCGACGGCACGCCGGGCCCACTCTGGCTACCGTATGGCTGATCCGAGCCATCCAAAAATTGTATAAAAAAAACGAGTGGGCCCACAAGAGAATCAACGGCATCCGATGTGGTGCTCGATCCAAACACTCCATCTTTGCATATACATGTAAAGTTGATTCTCGAGTGGGCCTACTTTTTTTTTTTTTTTATAAAATTTTTGGACGGTTCGAATCAGCCGTCCGGTGGCCGGAGTAGGCCCAGCGTGCCGTCGGGAACTGATCGATATCCTTTCCGGTCAGAAGCCGCAGCACCGCTCGTATACATATGCATGCGTATAGTTGTGCATGTAGTACGTCCTACTAACGATGCGTAATAATTATTACTAATGTATATATCTGCTAGCTAATGTGTTGGAAAAAAATTGTGTTTACTATATGTGATGAAATCAATTATATGAGTGCAATAAAATCGAAACTCAAAATCCAGAAATTTATGGAAACAAATTGGTGATCAAGGCGAGTATTTGTATGTGACTATTTGTATTTAAGACAGATTTCGCCTCCGTTATAGTGCTCACAATTTACATTGGATGACTGTCTCCTAACACTACTGATCGGAATCCCCCAAAGCAGCACTTCAATTGGAGGCCCGGCGAACCATTTTGTGTTTATAACTTCTCATATGAATGAATTTGAATGAAGGAAAAATCAACTATTTAAAAATAAATGAGGTAAATAATATATATAGGCCAACTTGTAACTCTACGAAAAATCACCAAGAAAAGAGGCACATCTGTTCGTGAAGGACTTGTCTGTCCACGGCAAACAAGTGCCAATGAAAAGATACAATTCCGAAATAAATCAATTTTCATTCATACTTATAATAAAATATTATATCCTAGAATATTTTTCTGCAGATATGAAGAGTGGTTGTGTATAAACTGCCCGGACACTGCTGACCATCAAACCCATAAAGAAAAAGAAAGAGCAGAAGTAGAAGTCCGTCTGCTTCTTAAGGCGAGGGATAGAAAACTACTCTACTAGTTTAAGACAAACGTACTGACGTGGCCACATGTGATTTCCCTGATTTTGCTTTCTGTTTTGGTTACTTTCTTGCTTTGTGAAATAAAAGCTGGAATGGGTGACCTAAGGTTTCCATGCTTCTTTCAAGCATTAGGGCCCATTCTATTTCTTTTGATAAATCAAGATATTGCGATCAACTTACACGTAATTTGACTAATTTTGGAGAATTAATCTCACTGTTTCCTAACAGTGCCCTTTTAATGTCAGCAAAAAACCTTTATAGACGCACAAGAATTATGTTAGTATTTGAACTTTAAATCTTGATGGGGACAAACTTATAAGTATCACATCATAACCATTAACCACCCGATGAGCCCCTTGGTTGCATTAGTTCCGATTCTTCTCCACTTTCTCATTCATACAATAGCAGCAACACTGCCGACACAAACAATAGTGCACAGATTTTTTGTGGGGCCCACTTTTGGGTCCCCTACAAATAATCCTATCTATTCATTAATTTTAAAATATTTTTTTGAGAGATTCTGAAAAAAAAGTAGCTCAATAGGATACATGTAAGTACTTGATCCAATTTTACAACTTTTCATTCATCCAGAATTCTAAATGAAAAATTGTGAAATTTGATCAAACACTTCCATGTATCCTATTTAGCAACAGAAGATTTGTCTGATACATCCTAAGTGAAATACTTAGTTCCTGAAAGTACGATTACATAATTGAAATTTCTCAAAAGAAAGGGACATTTGAGGTTAATTCAGTCCACATGGATAAGTTGCCCTCAGTGTTTCAGAGCAGTGATTATGGACATTCAGCATCTAGCAGGGGAAGGAAATTTCTCTTTTTGTTGGGTCAGTAGATCGGCTAATGGGGCTGCTCATGAGATAGCAGCTTTAGCTAGCTAGGCGTAATTTTGCTTCCGTGTAATTGGAGTGTTAATCCTCCTTTGTCTATTCTTTCAATTTTATGTAATGAAAAGACTACGTAAGTGAGAGGGGCATTTTGGCGGATTTTAATGAAGACTGACGTTTTATTTATTAAGGCCGAAGCCAATATTACAAAGGGAGGAGGAGAGAGAAAGAGGGCAACTTAGAGGATTTTCAGAAGAGAGGACAATCCAAAGCCTGAGTTTTACTTCTACTGACGCGTCCTTTATATAGAGAACTCTACATGAGACTTAAATTAAAATGTAATGAAATTACACTCAAATTCATCTGAAATAAAAGTATGCCGGGTGCACTGAGGGCCCTATTGGCGTTTGATATTTCATCTGATAATTGAGTGTGAACAGTACCTCCATAATTGAGGTGGTTGATTGCGGAGATTGGCCACCGAAAGTTGGTTTGGCTTTATTTGATCATTGATTCTTTTCTTTTCCTTTTCTGGAGGACAGCTGTCCAGCAATAATTTCTATGATGCTGTCCCAGTAATCTCCCAAGGTAGGCCCAACAGGCGTATTACCATAATCTTCATGGGGGTCTTGAGATTCCCCTGTCAAACAAGTAAATGGATTGTTGTCGTCCTCTGCACTCTTAGCTGAGGTTTTGGATTGTCCTCTCTTTTGAAAATGCTGTGAGTTGCCCTCTGTCTCTCTCCTCCTCCCTAGTCCCAAGATATTCTTTATGAAGAATCTGGTTTCCATTGCCATAATTCATGTAGTGGTAAAACTATATATGAATGGAATATAGATGGAATGACAAAATACCAAATTTTTGTGATGGAGAGTGGAGGAAGAATGGAAGAGAGGGAAGAGCAATCTGTTCCCATACGCCACGCCTAACTCTTAGAGTCATAGTCTAGCTAGGGCATGACATTCCTTTATCCCATGATTTAACCAACCTGTTATTGACAACAGTAACATACATCGAAACATGCTTGGTAATTAGTGTGATAACTAATCATAACTAACGATCAAGGGCAATCAATCATGCAATTAATATAAAAATATTCTTGAATCCATTTCAAAATTTCATGCTTGATCTGTAGTGTACACGTATACATAAGTACCCATGCTTAACGTAACATGAAAGTTCATTCATCTAAAATGTCCCGCACGAGTCTAGAAGGTCAAACCGATTGTAACAAGCAAAGCAAGAAACAGAGTTTAGTACCAGTTGCAGTAAAAGTTCCGTTTGGACGATCGAGACATCTGCTGGACGGGAAACACAAGAGGTCAAAATCTCAATCGCAAGAACTTCCATTCCGATGGTCGAGACCACTGTCCGGACAGGAGAAGCTGGAAGGTTAAGTATATGGGTTTTAAACACGACTGCCCAGACAGCTCAATCGTCCATAGCTCAATTTTATGCTATCGCAACTTAGTTTTTTTTTTAAATAAAGACAAAAATACTCAATCGCAACAACTTTCATTCTGATGGTCGAGACCACTGTCCGGACAGAAGAAGCTAAAAGGTTAAGTATATGGGTTTTAAACATGACCGCCCGGACAGCTCAACCGTGCATAGCTCAATTTTATGTTATTGTAACTTAGTTTTTTTTTTAAATAAAGACAAAAATACTTAATTTTTACTGTTAAGCCAAAAGAAACCTTAGAGCATCCACATCAGCCTCTTTAAATTTCAGACCAAATTACACCTTAAAATGCTGCTTTATTACTTTAGCTAGTCACTTTTAAAATACATACTACATCAGACTCACTATTCTAACTTATGGTCTATTAATATATTAATTCCTTCTTCTTCCAAAATAATATTGAAATGTTAATTTTTTTATTTCTTCTCAAATGTAATACGTACTCTATAACAATCTATTAAAAAAATTAAATGCTTTAATTTTTAATTCATTTGAACCGGTGCGAAAATCTTATTTTTTTGATCATTTTATTCTAAAGAGTCATGATTAATTTTTGTTTCTAGGACTCTCATAATCAAATTTTTGCTCTTTATTTTGGACATTGTAAAGCAAAAACTTGATTATGAAAGCCCCATAGACAAAAAATAATTATGATAATTTAAGATAAAATGATCAAAAAAATTAAGATCTTCGCACCGGTTCAAACGGATTGAAAATTAGAGCACTGGGGTTATGCCTGGACATTACCTTCAGGGTCTCAAAATTAGTCGAGGCGCGCAAGTTGGTTCGGACATCCGATTTAAAAAAAAACTCATTGGTGGAATACAAATTAAATAATAAAATAATATAGTATGATGAATAGTGCCTCGTTTGTTATAAAGAGGCCCTGTAGCAAAGGTAAACAAATTGCAAAGTAGAGAGGGAGGATAAGAGGCTGATGCAGGAAACTTTCTGCCGTTTTGCTCTTTATTCTAACTTTGAGCAGGAAGTAGCAACAGTGGTGTGGATGCTCTTAGACTTGAGTATTCTTACTCAAAAACTGATAGGGATATTTTGGTCATAGAAATACATAATCTCATAGGAGTAGTTTGATTACTTGGTCATATTACCAATTTTTAGTGTTTTTTTTTTCCGGGGTTTTGTACTTTGTATTTTTTTTTCACTGTTTTTTTAAACCGTTATAGTCCTTGCACTTGTCTCTGATTATGAATGTAACATATTTTTGCTTCCTAAGAATAAGAAAAACAATGACATTTTTGTGTCAAAAAATAAAACACGGAAAATGATTCATTTTTAAAAAAATAAAACAGATATATACCATCTTTTCAAAAGAATTTATTTTTCCATCCTCAACAAACTGAAATTAGTCCTAATTTGTTAGAAGTTTATACACCTTGTTCTTTCTTTATTTTAGATAGGAATTCCCACCTTGTTCATAAACAATCACAATCTCACTGTTGGGAAGTAAATCATATATTTAATAAATACTGTAGGGAAATAAATCATCAAATACAATGATGCTGCTCTGCAGCTGACCCCTTCTCACACAGCTATTTTTTCATGATTTGCAATACAAAGAAGAACTAAAACAAGACACGATCACAAGCAAATACTATGGCAAATTCTTGGCTTAAAGCAACATTAATTAAATAAACATGCAGATAAAAATGGTCATTCCCACAAGCATATTTGAGTTGCAGATACTTTAGGCCTGGGGATTCTCCCACTTGAGGGGCTTCACCACCTCCCATGTGAAATCAGCATCATCTCTTCCAAAATGCCCGTACGCAGCCGTCTTCAAAAACCTTCCATTGCCACCCCTCTTGAGATCGAGGTTGATGGCAATCATTCCGGGCCTAAAATCGAAACTCCCCTTCACAATCTTGAGAATCTCCTTATCCGGGATCTTTCCGGTGCCATACGTGTCAACGAACACCGACAGCGGCTCAGGCACGCCGATGGCATACGAGACCTGCACAATGCACCGGCGAGCAAGCCCACTGGCAACAATGCTTTTGGCAGCCTGCCTAACAATGTAGGCCCCGCTTCGGTCCACCTTGGTGGGGTCCTTCCCAGAGAAGGCACCGCCACCGTGGGCTCCCCAACCACCATAGGTATCGATGATGATTTTACGACCGGTGAGACCCGCGTCACCGTGGGGTCCGCCAATAACGAATCGGCCAGATGGGTTGAGGTGGAAGATGGTCTTCTCGTCGAGGTACTTCTCAGGTATGATGGGCTTGATCACATGCTCCTTGAGGTCAGCAGCAATCTCATCATTGGTGACGGTTTCATCGTGCTGAGTCGAGATAAGAACGGTATGGACCCGGATAGGAACCATGGCTCCATTTTCATTGTAATACTCAACTGTGACCTGGGTTTTCCCATCGGGTCTCAACCACGGGCAAGTCCCGTTCTTGCGAACTTCGGTGAGGCGGGCTCCGAGTTTAGTTGCAAGGACGTGGCTGAGGGGCATCAGCTCGGGAGTTTCATCGGTGGCATAGCCAAACATGTGACCCTGGTCACCGGCACCAATCTCCTCGGGGCGCTTGGTGAGGTGGCCATGGACACCCTGCGCGATATCAGGGCTCTGTTGCTCAATGTAAACTAGGACCTTGCAGTTATCCGCGTCGAGACCAACGTCGTCTGAAACGAATCCAATCTCACGGCAGGTATCGCGCACGATCTTCTCATAGTCTACCTTGGCTTTGGTCGTGATCTCGCCGAAAACCATGACCATGTTGGTCTTGGTGCAAGTCTCGCAGGCAACTTTGCTGTCTGGGTCTTGTTCAAGGCAGGCATCAAGGACTGCATCGGATATCTGATCACATAGCTTATCCGGGTGCCCCTCGTTCACGGATTCGGAGGTGAATAAGAAGGTGTCCATTCTCCACAGCTGCAAAACAGAGATATCACCCAAACTAAATCAATTATGCAAATGCACTAGCAATAAATTTATTACAAGGAGAACATGCATAGTGCAATGTATCAGACCAGAGCAAATAATAAAGGGGATAACAGTCGATCACTACGCACAGCAAATTAGATTCACTTAAGGCCTGGTTTGGATCATGGATTTGTGGAGGGCTTTAAGAAGGCAAAGACGAATGATACAGAACAAACTAAATAAATAAATTTAGCTTTACTTATATTTCATTTTCAACAGAATGAGAATATATGATGGTGGGAGAGAAGGGAGGTGAAATTTTTTATTACCGACACCTTAAAATCCTAAGATACAGAACTGAGAGATAGGATCTGCTAGTAGGCAGGTCTAGATGGTCTTAACTCGTAAGTTTCAAACTCTTTACAGTCATTGGCTAATCTACAGGCATTTCAAAGAAAAGCAAATCTCAATGTCTGGTCTACTCGAAATGAGTCTACCGAAATGGTAATCAACCCAAAACAGAACTTGGGAAACTCTAAATCCATATATATGAGCAACATAATTTGCTCAGAACCGAGAAACTGTAAAGGAGAAAGGGATTATTTATGAGTGTTTGGATCTGTGCCCAAAGCATCTCCGTTTGTATAAATCTCTATAATAAACCGATTTGCACCGAACAAGGCTTGATTTTATACGTTTGTGTATACTTGCATATATCGAAGTTGCAACTTTAGATTGTCATCAGAAAAGCGGCAAAAACACATATACCAAACCAACCATATCCAAGAAAGAAACCATAGCAAGTGCAGTTCAGAGTAGTTGTCCCACGTGTGGCTTGGGTATAAAATGAGAAATCACTCAAATAACATTTGGGTCCTCCCTAATTCATTGTCAATTGATTTTGAGATGAGCATGAAGTTCTATGCGTACTTCATCGCACATACATAGATGATAGATTCAGATTCAATGAGAGAAAAAAAAAATCAATAAAAATAACTGTGGTATAAACATAAACCCACCAGGGCCATTCAGATCCGAAACATTTCTCCAAAAATCTTACAGGTACCACGAACAACACAATCGACATCTAGGACAAATCGACAGATCTGATTCCGAATAGAGTCAAATGCGTCAATATAATTTTGCGAAATTAATAAGAGGGAGAGAGGGTTTTCGAAATTTACCCGAAAATGAACCCGACAGCCGCCAAGTGTGTAGTGAGAGGATGAGAGAGAGAGAGAGAGGGAGAGACGGTTGCGACACCGGGCCTTAGACTTCGGGTCGTTATATATAAGAGCATCTCCAATCCATCAAAAATAGAGGATGGAAGTGACACATTGAGGGGAGATTTTGTAATTTATTCCATTTTTTCTTCACTTTTTGTATTTTTTGGGAGAATATTTGAGGGACCCACCGTCCTTTTTTGAGTTTGGTCCTCCAAAAGTAAATTTGGTCCTCTAAAAATAGAGGACCAAAAGCAAATTTGGAGTATGAAATTTCTCCAAACTCTAAAAAATGACGGTGGATCCCTCAAATATTCTCCCAAAAAATACAAAAAGTAAAGAAAAAAGAGAATAAATTACAAAATCTCCCCTCAATGTGTCACTTCCATCCTCTATTTTGGAGGAATAAGGATGGATTGGAGATGCTCTAAGGGATAGAAGAGGAGAGTAGGTGCTGTCTGAATGAAAATGTTAAAACATCCGTCGGTGGAGGATAATGTTCGGATCCAATAAGGGATTTCTTATGGCTTTATGATGCGGGACTCTTCTTTTCAGATCGAATTGTGACGATTCAAGCCGTTCAAAGTGTGCGGAATGTGATTTTAAGGGTATCCTCTAGAAGTCAGCAAAAAAAATGATCATGATGGGCTTAATTTGAACAGTTTTTTATTGAACGGTTCAATAAAAAACTGCTCGGATTAAGCTCTTTCCGATCATTTTTTTGCTGATTTTTCGCGGGTACCCTTAAAATCGCGTTCTAAACACATTGAGCGACTCGGATCGTCACAATTCAATCGAGAAAGGGGAGTTCGGCACGGTAAGGCCGTGCAAAATCCCTCATTGGATCCGTAGTGTGTGTGTGTATATATATATATATATTTTTTTTTTTTTTAACAAAAGTGTATTAATATTTTTAAAAATGTATTAATTTTTGCAAATATTTGTAAATATCTAAATTTATTTAAAATTATCGATATATTATCTTCCACCTAATAAAATACAATATATAAGACTAATATTCAAACTTATTCGGAATTATTACCATCCTATTATCCTCCGTGGGTGGAGATTTCAGGAGGATGAATGGGGATGGATTTTGCGGGTAGGTGAAGTTTGGTGAGTGGGGTCCAGATGTATTAAATGGGGTTGGAGTAGCTGTGTGTTGATCTGAATTCTGAACCGTGGGATGGGTGGAAGTCGGACGGCGGAGATTATTTGGTGTTGGTGGGGCGAGAACGACGGGAACAGAAAATACATTTTATTGTTTTTTATTAATGGGAGTTTTTTCGCGACCCGAAAGAGTACACTTCAGTTAAGTGTTTGACTTTTCAACTTTTCGAGAAAAACTTTATTCACCGAGAGCCTAATTTTATCTATCTGTCTCAGCAATTAATAATTGATATATATTTTTAAATTTTGATTGATAATAAATAACTTTGATTGATATAATTTATTTTTAATGCAAATCATCAAAAACACTTTCAAACGCGAGAGATTGAACTCTGTAAAACTTATTCACAACTACTTTGTGAATAAGTCATTCTCTTGTCTTTCAATCAAACACCTTTGAGCAAACAAGAAGATATTCAAAAATCTCGAGGCAAGATTGAGCACGAATCTCGAGTACATCGTGGTGTAGTCCAAAGACTCATCAGCAGGCATGAGGCCGAGCCATGGCTCGAATTCAAGTTGAGATATTCACTTTGCGTTTTATAAGAGGTTCACATTAATTTTCGTACCTCTCTTGTTCTCAATTGTGAAGTTCCCAACGTAAGAATTGAGAGTTTATCTTTTGTGCGTGAAACATTGGGATTTTTATAGTTTTAATAACCTTTTGAATCCCTACCTATGACTTTTACAAATTATTTATGGAACCTCCTTTTCTAAATATATATTCAGATTATGAGTTCGAGTTCTGTGTAATTTCCATTATAATGAGAACTACGACCACTCTAAGAAAATAAGTTTATTGAAAAATCAACAAATTTTCAATTCAACCAACATAGAATTTTTTTTTCAGCAGTGGGACACTTTGAGAATTCCTCAATTTCATCTTTACGGCTCGTGGATGTCATTCATTCGTATCCGTAGGCTAGCCGCTTTTGCCGTTTCTTGTGTTTTTTCTACTCACAGTAGACCAAGGTAATTTTCTGGAGATTTTAGTGCTTGCTATTGGGAGTTTGTTTCCGTTGTTCTTGATTCCCTAATCTATATGATACAATATGATCCTTTGAATCTACTTTTAATGACGACAATGAATGTGAATTAAAAAATAAAAAAATAAACCTTGACAGTTAGTTGTGTGGTGACTGATGAGTAATTTTGAATTAGGGAAGAGTTTGGCAATAGGTAGGTATAAATGTTTGAATTGAAGATATGAAGATTCTACAACTAGGCAACAGTCAATTTCATTAACTTAACGAATCACCAAAATTGTGCCTCGTATCAAGAAACAAGTGTATTTGGACTGTTAATTGGTTCACATTCAAGGGATTACGATTCATTTTGTTCCGTTATGGAAAATAAGTGATTATTTTTCAAATAAATGCTTATTTTTTAAGACTTTTGTTATTGTGTGCATTGGGGGGCAAATGTTAAAGATCATTAAATGACTGACCACTACCATCTCTATTATAAAATAGAAGAGTGTGGGGACAAATTGTTAAAACGGCTTGGATTCATTTGATCCAAATGCTGTAGTGCATCCTCCCACTTCCCGGTTAAGTGCCCATGGTTTTCATCTAAATTACACAACTGCCATCCTCTTCTAACAGGTATACATAGTGCCGTAGGCACGAGATAACACTAGTCTCTATTATAAAACAGAAGGGTGTGGGGACAAGTTGTTGGAACGACTTAGATTTATTTGATCCAAAGGCTGTAGTGCATCCTCCCACTTCCCGATTAAGTGCCTATGGTTTTCACCTAAATCATACAACTGTCATCTCCATCCAACTGGGATGCATAGTGCCATAGGCATGGGTTAGCACTAGTAGAAAATATTGTAGGAAGTTAATGAGAAGAAAAACTTGTTCTACGAAGACCACAATGCCCTTTTACTCTTTGTGTGGGGCTGAAAACTTCTTGACCCTTCTCTCCCTTTGCGTCGAACCGTGTGGGTGCTCACCGAACCTGGGGAGGTTGCCACTGAGCCCAGGAAAGGGGTTCGCCGAGCCTGGTACCTGTAAACCGGAGGGGAGTGTTCCTCCGGGGAAAAGCTCCAACGAGCAAGTTAGTATGTGGAGGAAAGAAGAGTGTATTTGAACTTTCAAGGGAGAGTATCAGGAGGAAGAAGACCCCTTTTACCTGGAGGGGTAGTCCGCTATTTATAGGCAAACCTTGGTGTGTTGAGCAAGTCGGTCGTGCTTTACATGCACGTTGTACTGTTTGGATGACGTCAGTTGTCAGAAGATTTGCTCTATCACACTTGTTCTCCACCTGTTTACAGAAGCTTCTAAACCGACTTTTGGATATTTGTTAGATCTTTAGGGAGCAGAATTCAGTCGAACGTTATAATAACCACCGAACGTTAGGGAAACGGCCTCCGATGTTAGGGAAACGACCGCTAAACGTTAGGGGAAGGACCGCTGAACGTTAGGGAAATGACTGTAATGACCCGGATTTTTGCCCTATTTTTTTTTCCGAATAAAGTAATTGATTTTAATCAAATAGTCTATAGTAATTGATTAATTATTTAAAAGTGCTATTAGATTAAACCAAAATCTAGACTATTATTTTTCGTAACCAAAAATTTGTTTAGCAAAATTTTAATTCAACTTGCAACGACCCGTAATTTTATCATTTATAAAATCATTTAAAGAGTATCGTTTGAAATAATAAAATTATCTTAATTATAATTATCTAGTAGATATATACAAATAAAATTAATTTAGACTTAATTATCTTACTTTTAATTTATGTTAATTGCATGCATGTAATCCTATCATCCCTCCCTCTCCTACTCAGTCTCTAACTCCCTCGGAGCACGAAAACCGTCCATAATTCGTCGATTCCGAAACCCGATAGAATACAACCTCTTTAAAATCCAATTTCAATCGAAACTCTTCAAATTCTCCTATATATACCCTAGTACGTCGACCCTAGGGCACACCACGAAATTTACCACGCCCCACCTGTCCAGAAAGGATAGAAAAACAGGAGAGATTGGAGCTCCAATCAATGGAGTTTTAGAGAGAGAAAGTGAGAGCGAGAAAAGCGGGTTTTGTATCGACGCCCAACCAAAACCAAAATTGACCGTTCCAAATTGTTTCCCCAACCCCAAGCATCCCTAAACATCATCCAATTCGGACCCAAGGTCTTCCGATCGATGAAACCGAAGTCTCCGTCCAAAAAATTCAAGTTTCGGTTTGTGAATCAATTCGATCCAATCGAGGTAGTATAATCTCTCCTAATCACTTCTCTAAGTATAATTATTGTTTTTAGGCATAACCCATAGTCTCACATGGATCCATGCATTGAAAATAGCAAGAAAAACCAAAAAAACGTTTTCTGCCCCTGACCTTGCGGCCGCAACCTTCGGGCCGCAAGAACCAGAGCCGAGTTAGCGGCTGGAGGCCCAGCCGCAAGGTTGACTCGGTCAAACCTTGCGGTTTCAACGGTTTTGGTTCGAAATCGTTTTGCGACATTCTAAACTTGATTTTTGACCCCCGAACTATTTTTCCTAGACTTTTCACACCTCAAAGATCATAATTTGTTGAGATCATATTTTTTTATTTAATTATCTATTTATTAAATTATTTATTAGTTATCGTTCAACGTTTACAAACGAAAATTAGTTACGACCTTTCAACCAACGTTTTAACACTCCAACTAATTTTTTTTAGACTTCTTGAATGTCAAATACAGTAACTTGTTAAATTAAATATTTATTTTATTTAATCCACTATTTATTATTATTTTTAAAGTAATTCCAATCAAAATTACTTTACGACTTTATAAACATTATTATTAATGCCCGAATAATTTTATTTAGACTCCTTACTGTCCAAATATGAAATTATGTCAGTCTCAACATTTATTTTTATTATTATTTATTTATTGTCTATTTACTCCACTTTCAGTCATTTTAATTAACGTTTTCATGTAAATTAATTCTTCGACCCTCCGAACCCAACTTTTGACACTCAACTGATTGTGTGGGACCTTTAGGACTTTTATTAAGGTCATGTTAATTATTTTAATATTTTTACCTAATTACTGTATTTAATTAGTGTTTAATAAATCTAATTACTTTGTAATAATTATTAAAAGCTTAGAAAATATTTATTAAAATTATTTATAAGAATCCTACTTCATTATTTGACATGGTGGCTATACAAGAATAAGGGCAACGGCCCATCCATAAAAGGTTGTGTGATTGCATTGTTCGTTAATTGTTTTAATTATTGTTTGATTTAATTTATTATTGCTCCGACTCTTGATTTGATTGCTAGATTGGACCCTAGAGACATGGGGTGGTATGCGAATAGAATTCATTTAGACGATACTAGATAATGGATAAATTGGAAAGTTTTATTTTTTAGAATGCCTGCAGGCGAGAATTTGAGATGTGATGAGATTTGTGATGAGATTGAAACTGGCGAGAGTCCAGTGATGAATTGATAGACTGGCGAGAGTCCAGTGATGAATTGAAACTGGCGAGAGTCCAGTGATGGTTGTGATGATTGTGGAAGCGGTATATAAGATAAGCGAACCCTAGTCATGATTCAGGCATGATAAGCTTACCCCTTGTTGTAGTTATTGGGGTGCACACTCGGTATATAACTTAGGGGTACCTGCGACAGCAAAGGGAAATGACCTCATGGGACCGAGCATGGCTAGCGATTGGGGAGGAAAGATCCCGCGGAGGAGATCTTAGATTTCACGATAGGATGATGGATAGTTATGAACTGGCTTATGTGAAAAATCTCTGTTTTACTTCTTCGTATCATTTTATCCTGCTGCTTGCTAACTGTAAAGTAAGAGGGGTGGTTGGGTTGAATTATTCTACTGGGTGATTTATCACTCACGGATACGTCTGTATCCTTGCAAATCGTTTGCTTCGGCGATCAATTTGCCAGATGGCGCAGGATTCAAAGGAGGGGATTCAATGATGTGCAGTTCGACACGAAAGGAATATCACGAACAAAGATCGAGTATGCTTGAAATCTGTATCAAGCCTAGAGTTGGCTCTGAAGTTAATTTATTTTGAATTACTAAATCTATCTTGAGTTTGTAATAATTAAACTTTATTCAGGAAATTATATTTATTTAGCAAATTTTCCTAAATAATTATTTTATTTTACCTCCGAAAAGTCGGGGCGTTACAATGACTGCCGAACGTTAGGGAAATGACCTCCGAATGTTAGGGAAGAACCGCCGAACGTTAGGGAAACGACGGCCAAACGTTAAGAAAATGACCTCCGAACATGAAGGAAGAACCGCCGAACATTAGGGAAAAGAATGCCGAACGTTAGGGAAATCATGCTCCAAGTTTTTTGTTTTTTTTTTTTAGAAGTTGTTTTCAATTGGATTTTCAATGCGGTGATAAAACTTCATGCGCATCTTTAATGACAGATGGCTTTCATTTTGGACCATCTCATATGAGGCCCTGCCCTGATTTAATTTGTCCTCCACCAGTGGACGGTGACATTGGTACCCTAGGATTAGTCAATAGGCGCGTATGATTAATCAATGTAATGTATGTCATCTCGTGTATCGAATGGGTGCAACGCTAATGAATTTTAAAAAATGTGTACTTAGCTTTTTACCTTTTAAGTAGTAACTTTACAGTTTTATAATTTTTTAAATTGTAGTTTGTAATATCGCACCCATGGTAGCTGGAGATTTTGGATGTGTTTTATGTCAACGTTGTGTTCGCTAAGGTTGAGTTCCCTAAAAAAGCCAACTAGACTTTTTGTTTTATCTTTATTTAAATTTTTTTTCACCATTTTTGGTTTTGCTTTTGGACTTCTTTTTGAATTTCCAAACAAATTTGGGTTTCGGTCATAATTTTTTATTTATTTCATCGAGATGAATCAATAATCCTTAGCAGTTTGATGCAAAATAAACAAATGCGAAAAAAATGAATAAAGACAAATCAAAACCCAAGTTGATTTTTTTTTTTTAATCTGATTAGGAATTGTTGGATTTTTTTGTGCAATTTTTCAATTTATTTTAATATGAATGGTAAGGGATTTCAAAGGTTTCCTTGGCTTATTGCGGATGATTTCCTAAGATTGGGTTTGGGGAAGGGGGAACGATACACTTAAGTAGGGGCATTTCTGTCCCATGCTCAAAAAATTTAATTCTTCACAAAGCAAACAATTTAATACTCCAGTAAAGATTGAGGTACAACAGTGATTGTACAGCAGCCCCGTACAGACGGGGTTTGCGCACGTCTCGGGTTCCGCAAAGATGATCGGAGCCGCTCATTTTGTTCAAAACATATTGTTTACGGTCCCTGTAAAAAATCATCTCAATCTGATATCGGAAAAGACGTTTAGGAATCATCCAACTTTGCTTCAGAAATTAGGCCTAATTTCTGAAGCAAAGTTGGATGATTCGTAAACGTCTTGGCCTAATTTCTGAAGCAAAGTTGGATGATTCGTAAACGTCTTTTTCGATATCGGATTGAGATGATTTTTTACAGGGACCGTAAACAATATGTTTTGAACAAAATAAGCGGCTCCGATCATCTTTGCGGAACCCGAGACGGGCGCAAAGCCCTTCTGTACGGCGCTGTTGTACAACCACTGCTGTACCATTAGTAGCTCTCTTAATACTCTACCATAACTTTACATTTCCCATAAAAATTGAGTAAAATAAAAGAGTTAATGCAATCTAAACATATGCCCGTGAGGCACATATTAACAAGACCCATTTTTTAATTAAAGGTGATGTATTATATGTCTTGTAAAGGAAAAAATAAGAATGTTAGCAGAACGAGGATCCTCAAAAATTTTGCAATTAGGGTTATATATGTCAATTTACCTACTGCATTTACACAAAAAGGACTCTATATTTGTGTGTTAAATGTTTGTTAAAATGTGTATTAAGACAAAAAGTTGGTCCCACAAATGTGTGTTAAGACATTAACTTAGCATATACATGAGTACCTCAATGGGTTAGTTAGAATTAAGTGTGTTATTTTTTCACATTAAATTCTAAAGCTCTTTAAGTTGAAATCAACGTCTACAATAGAGTGATTCAGTGGTGGGATTGGACATTTATGTTTTCTAGTTGGAATTTGAATTTATAAAGATGGGGCGCACTTATTGTTTGGTAGCTCCATGGTCAAACTAATTAATTTTTGAATTAGGAATTTAACAATATAAATTTGTATTAAAAAAAATTGGGTCGAAAATCCGGATCGTTACACTTATTGTTTGGTAGCTCCATGGTCAAACTTAGCACACTCCAAAATTAGCACACTCTTACACACAAACTAATTAATACAAGCATTAACTAATATAAGCATTGTGGCACCTAACATATATTTTTATTGCTAGTTCTTAATACAATTAAAACACTAGTAGGGCTCCATTTGTTTGGGCGTAAAATGTTTTCTGGTAAAATGTGTAAAATGTTTTACCTATTTTTTGGTGTTTGGTTGTGTAAAAAATAAGGAAAATATTTTACATGTAAAACATTTTCTATTAATTGGATGAAAATGACTTGCCCTTAAATCTTCCGTAAGTTATTTTCCGAAATAAAAATCCGCTACCTTCTATTGCAATGCTCACTGCTCAGTTTCCTCGATCGTCAGTCTTGACCTATGTTCAATTCCAATATTCTTAGATCTCTCCACCATTTAAACCCTCCCTCTCCCTCTACACTATTTTGTTAATTTCTGAAATATTTTTCAAGTGCCAACCAAATACTAGAAAAATAAAAGTTTGAAATTTGTTTTTTGAAAAAACATTTTACATACATCAAAACAAACGGAGCCTAGATACCAAATCCATTGTGGGTGCTCTTAATAGCAGATTTTTTGGACTATAAATACTCCCAAACAGGATGTTTAGGTAAATTTCTAATTACGAGTATTTGATTTGTGGCGTGCTTGTGATTTACGTTGGTATGATCTGCATTTTTTTTTTTTATCATTTGTGGGGTGCCTGTGATATATCTATGCTTGTGGCACTACGCGGTGCTCCAGACCTCGTTTATGTTAAGCATGAAATAAGTTAGCCAAGTTATTGGGTGCCCCAAACCTCCTCTTGATAACCATGAAATAAGTTTATCCAAGTAATTACTCGGTGTCCCAAGCCTCTTCTTGATAAGCATGAATAAGTGATCCAAGTTGTTATTCTTTCATGTGCATTGTTAGTGTAGTTTATTACATATAATTTCATAATTGGTTGCAAAGTTGTCAATACCGTACCGGTCAGCGTACCGTTTTCACTACTGGAATGGTACGTACCGGTATCGGGCTGTATTCCGGTACCGTTCCGGATTTACCGGAATTAATATTATATATATATTTAATATATATCTGCCATTTTTTAAAATTTTAAGTGTAAACATAAACAAAAAGTAAAAAAATAAATAAAAAAATTGTAATTCTGTACTGGCCGGAACACCGGAATATGTCCGGAACAGACCGGTATTGTCCGGTACACCCGGTATTTGCCGAAACAGGCCGGTATTTCAACCGGAACGGAACATGACTTTTTGCGTTCCGTTTAAAGACCGGTACGGTACCGGCCGATACGGAACGGATTTGACAACTTTGATTGGTTGTATTTGAATTTGTGTCTTCTAGGTAATGAAGAATTGAACATGATAGTAGAGATCTAGACCCCGCTTCGTTTTGAAATTTAGATTTGAATTTGTAGATAATGAGTGTAGAGAGAAATAGAGTAATAATTTGAAATTAGGGTAATGGTTGAAGAGAGATAGCTAGAGAGAAAAATTAAAGAAATGAATGGAGAGAAATAAGATAATGATTAGAATCCAAAATCCGAAACCTACGGATCGTAGTGACCATGTAATTGGACACGTGTTGAAAGAAGATAGTGGAGGAGCGAAAATGGGTTTTCAAGTTTGAATAATTGGGAGACAAAATTTAAGCAGGGAGCTAGGTTTTATGTTTTTGGTTGGCTAAACATAATTTCACACATATTCGAACTGTGTAGTGAGGAGATGGAGTTGGCCTAGTGTTTACACAATTTTTTGGCACCAAACCTCGGGCCAACGATGGAGGCCATTTTTATAAAGGGTCCGTACGAAAACCCAAACAAAATATGTGACCGGCCAGGAATTTTCCGAAGTTTTAATAAAGTGGGCCATGAAATTAATAAAGATTTGGTGGATTAAAATTATTGGGCTGCACAAATGCAAATCAGGCCCAGTTGATTTCGGTCCAAATGAGACATGGAATAATGGCCTCTTGGGCTTTACTATTTGAATACATTTGTAGATGAATAAATTTGTAGAGGACCATGGAAGATGGTTCTAAGGGGATTTAATTGGTTTGCTGGCACTTAAGTTTCAAAAGGCCATTTGATTAAATTGCCAATTATTCTTTAAAGAGCATGAAATGAGTTATTAATGGGGGCAATCCACACTTTGTCAGTAACTTTCCCATTACTCGTGTACCCCATGGAAGAAGGGAATTCGGAATTGTTGCATAATCGATCCCATGATAACTGTCAGTATCCTCCAAAAACTGAGAGAAATTTTTTGGTACCGGGTTGGTACCACATTACGGTGCTCACGTAGTGCCCGATCAATCCATCCGAATCGTCCAAAAATGTGTTAGATAGTTCAGATTAAAACCCCCTCTCTCCTCTCCTCTCACCTCACCACTCTATCTTCTCTTCTCTCTCCTTTTTCTCTCTCCAAATCTAAGTTATCCAAAATAAAAATTGACGGCATAGATGTGTCGAGTGGGTACCATGTGGTACCCACCCGGCACTGAAAAATTTCTCCCAAAAACTACCCATGATTCTCAAGATTGCCCACATGGAAGCTTATCCTCCGCTAAAGAAGTTTGCAACTTCGAGTCTCTATTTGTTCAATCATCATCTGAAGCTTAAAAGAGGAAATTCGAAATTTTTTTTTTCCAAATTAATTGGGTTTGCGTTTGGATCAATAATTCGGAAAGGGAAATTATGAAGAAAGTGAAAAAACGGATTGAAAGGCTCAAGTAAAATTCTTGAGCGTATTATTTGGTTTTCATACTATTATCCTTTTCCAGAGTTTTGTTTGGGAACTTAGGAAAAGTGAGAGAAAGGAAAGAAAAGTTAAAATTTTCTCTTATTGTTTGGTTTGGAGAGAAATAAGAGAGAAAATTACAAATCCAAGTTTTGTAAATAGTGAAATTTTACTCCCATTTTCCCCTCAATTTGTTTTCTTTTCCTTTGATCTCTCTCTTTCATTCAGTTCCAAACAGATTAATCTCTCCTCATAACTAGTTCATTGAAATGGAAAAAGAAAACCCAAGTTTTGTTTTTTTTTTTTTTATTTATTATCCCAAGGACCCATTGTTTTGTTATTGGTTAGGCTAAAATGGAAAATGCTTACTGTGAATTTTTGAAAACGCAAATATAAACTCTATGAAACTTATCAGCACTTCAAAAAATAACACGAAACAGTAGAAGCACCATTGGCATTCTATTGGAGTTAGGGCTCATAAACAAATCAAATTGTTTGAGTAAAAGTTTGAGTTTGTGTTCGTTCGTTAAAAATTTGTTTGAGATCAATTTATTGCAGAAACAAATCAAGCAAGAATATTTTTTTATGCTCGTTAAGTTTTAAACCAAGCTCAAATAAATTAGTGCTCGATTTTTTGGACAAATAATATTTAAAAAATTTGAGATACTTGAAATCCATTTGTGATCGGCTCAATTAAAGTTTATTTTTAGATTGGGTTGTCTCATAAACACACCAAACTAAGATATATTATAAAACCCATTAAATTTTAAACCAAATTTAAACCGTTAGAAACAAATTGTTGAGCTCTGTTGGTATATTTATCAACCCATAAGTCGAGTGGCTCTGGGACCGTCAATTATTAGGTACCTCCGGAGTATCATGTGACATTGTTATGTAGTTCTTTTTACAAATAAATGATCGGCACCATACAATGTGTGTCATTTTTATTTTTTTTTCAATCAATCATCTCACAAAAATGAATAATAAAGTCCCTATATAACAATTATGATTTGAAACATACATGTACACCAAAAAATGAGCAATTTAAGTTTCTTATATTTTCACGTGATCGAATTTTCCTTGTACAAATATTTTTCATTTATGAACAAATTGATGTTCGATCAATCTACAATTATTTACCTGAATGACATTGTAACGATCCCGATTTTTGCCCTATTTTTTTTTATTACAAATTTGAAATGTTAAAATTAATTCAATAATTAGTTAGATTTATTAATTAAATTACATTATTATGTGTATATTTGATATTACTAAAAAAAATCGTATTCGAAACATATTATACTTTAGAGATATACATTCATTCCTTATCCTTCGTATCTAAAAGCTAATTAGAATTCTATTGAAACTATATATCTCTCTCCTCCCGAATTCCACCACCTCTATACTCTTCCTCTATAAATACCTCTCCCCTCTCCCACAATACAACACTCCTAGTCCTCTACAAAAACAGAAACAAGAAAAGAGGGATCACCGATTTTCGTCCATATCACGTCCCTCTATTCACGGCCTGTTTCCTCCTAGTTGCTGTCATTTTTAGGCCTAAGTTTCTTCATGAAAGTTGTAGAGGGTATCGAGAGCTTCGATTTCGACCCAAGAATCACCCAAAACGGTCAAGAATTGATAGAGTTATCGCCATTCAAAGTTAGGTAAAATTCTCGGATTCTGATTTCCAGGCAGATTTAGCGACCCTTCTAAACTTCCATTTTTCTACTACTTAGATTGGTTTTCGGGCTTAGACCTCTTCACAAAAGTCGTAAAGCGTTTCAATATCTTCGCGAGAGACACAAGAATCATCCAAAACGGCAAATGTTTGGTCAAGTTATTCCAGCCCTAAGTTGCTGCTAGAATATCAATCTTTCGCCACCAAACGAAAACCCACCGAACTCCACCGAATCGCCTTGTCCGGATTAAAGGTATTATAATCCTTCTCCTACCTCTCCCTAAATATATTAATGTACTAAGTTGTTAGTTTTTATGATTAGAATAAAAAAGAATCGAAATTGGAATCGAACGAATGAAACCCAGTTTTTCCGAAAATTCACTGTTCACTGTTCATGGGCGTGAACAGTATTCACGTTTTTTTACTGTTCACCCGCTGGAAGTTTAAAAAAATGGCACAACAATTACAGTTATCCCCCTGGACTTCTTGAATTTGTAATTTTGGCTCCAAGAGATGTGTTTTGTCCTTGGTGGTTTTAACTTATGTGTTGTATACGAATGATAATGAAAATAATTGAGTTCATAATTATGTTGCCTTGGTTTAGTGTTAATTGAATATGATACTTATAATAAATAAAAAGAATGATGAAAGATTACTAATTAAATTACTTGTTTGATAAAATTTCTCATTAAGGGCATCGGTCCAATCATAAAACGCTATTTGTTTTACTTACTCGCACAATATCAATTGTTATGTTGGCTTTCACATAGATACGTATCATGTTTACGGATTCATGATTGTTGTATTTGTTGGATCAGACTTTGGTTCGATTGGTGGTTTCAAATGAGAAATTATTCAGACATTGATATGGTTAATGGAAAAGAAAAACAGATGAAAGTTTGTGGGCTTAGCAGGACCTCGGGGGTGGCCTGACAGGACCTCGTGTGATCGGGGGTAGCCTGAAAGACTTGGTGTTGCTAGGGTGGCCAAGCAGGACCTCAGGGGTAGCCTGGCAGGACCTCAAGTATTGAGGGCAGCCTAGCAGGACCTTGAGGGCAGCCTGATGGACCTAGAATTGTGAGGGTGGCCAAGCAGGACCTCAGGTATTGAGGGTAGCTTGATGGACCAAGAATTATGATGGTGGCCAAACAGGACCTCAGGTATTGAGGGCAGCCTGATGGACCAAGAATTGTGATGGTGGCCAAGCAGGACCTCAGGTATTGAGGGCAGCCTGATGGACCAAGAATTGTGATGGTGGCCAAGTAGGACCTCAGGGGTAGCCTGGCAGGACCTCAGGTATTGAGGGTAGCCTAGCAGGACCTTGAGGGCAGCCTGATGGACCTGAATTGTGTGGATAGTCTAGTAATATCTCGTGATATTGAAGGTAACAGGTCATTTAAAATATGTTCAATGAAATACTGAGTTCGTAAGACGATGGATGCTATGGTACAAGTATGATTATGAAATGTGAGATTCAAAAGAAGATAAATCAAAGGCTTGCTAATGGATTTACTTATTTAATGCTTGTCGTTCTTTTATTTTCATATGAATTGTGATAATATTGCTTAGCTGTAAAGTAAGGGATTGGTAGGGTTAGGATTATTCTACTGATCGAGTGAATTATCACTCACGGATACGTTTGTATCCTGGTAAATCGGTTGCTTCGGCGATCAATTTGCCAGAGAATGCAGGATTCAATGGTGGAGCAGTTTGACACTGGAAGAATACTAGGGGCGGAGACCGAGTATGCTTGGGATCTGTATCAAGACTAGAGTCACTCTGAAGTTATTTCAATAAATTGCCAGATTTTATTCAGGTTAAATAAAATTTTTTTTTTAAGTCAGTATCTTCTATGAGAAGTCGGCTCAATATTTGTCAAACCAATGTTTACTTTTGAATAAAGGTTTTGTATTTTCAATTTGAGTTGAAATAAAGAAATCTCTATGTTGATACTTCCGTGTTTATTTGGTTGACTAAAGAAATCTTTTTCGAAAAATAATAATTTATGCTGCTGATATTCGTTTAAAATATCGGGGCGTTACAGTCATGCTTGCTTCTCCATGCTCGACAAGCTCTACAACATGAATGACCA
>BPLS01000239.1:435748-458830 GCA_019656275.1 Rhododendron kiyosumense
AACTAAGGTGTTGTTCCACTAAGATTTTTTTTGGACTTTTTGGAATTTTGTCTATTTAAAATTTTTTCGCGATTGTTAGTTTTGTACCTCATTTTTTAGGTTTCTGATTTGTCACGTCAAGATGAATTAGAAAAGTAAAAAAAATTATGACTTTTTATAACCACACTTCAGCAAAAAAAAAAAGTCAAAAAAAATTAGGTTTTTTGATTTAAAATTAGATATTTTAAAAAATCTTTGGGTAAAAGTAATTTTTTTTCCTTTTCTGATTCTTCTCGTCGAGACGAATCAATAATCCACAAAAATTTGACAAAAAACTGAAAAATGCAAATATTTTTTTTTTATTTGAAGAATAACAAAATCTCCAAAGCAAATTGCTTTTCCCCCCTCCCCTGACACCACACCTCCCGGACCCCACCGCTATTCCCCGCAATTCCTTTCTTTATTTAATTGCCTTTATTTAATTTATTTAATTTCTTTCTTTCTTGAATTATAAAATTCAGTTTTTTTAAAAAAATTAATTGTTCCAAATTTCAATTAGTTTTTTGATCATTTTATCCGAAATGGTCATAATTAAATTTTGACTCTAGGGCTCTCGTTGATTAGCCTAAGAGATATATATTTGATTCAACGACTTTCTTAGGGCTAATCAACAAGAGCCCTAGAGTTAAAATTTAATTATGACCACCTAGGATAAAATGATCAGAAAACTAAAATCTTTTCACTGGTTCAAACGGATTGAAATTCGAAACACTTATTTGTTCGGTTATCAGCTTAGTTTTAGTTTTAGTTCTTTCTCCAATCATTACCCTACTTCTTTCTCCAATCATTACCCTATTTCTTCAATTATTACTTTCTCATCTTTTTCTATTTTTCTTCAATCATTACTTCTATCTTCAATCATTACTCTATTTCTCTTTCTACCCACTACCAAAACTAAATTAAACTAAGGCCCCGTTTGTTAACCCTCTAGGACCTTGGGATTGGACTACCAATCCCAAGGGATTCCTAATACCTTGTTTGATTACCTAAAATGAGTATGGATTACGAGTCTGAAGGTATTTGTAATCCGGCCATTAGGGGGGATTGGTAATACCCCCATGGACATGGTATTGTTAAGCCAATCCCAAGTGGAGTGATGCAAGAAGACCAATTTGCCCACTTCAAGCGTAATACCCAAACCAAATTCTCAGTTAACAAACAATTTTTTTGCCAACAAATTTTTCTTTACAACATTCCGTTTTTTCATACCTTAGAATAAAAAATAAACCTTATTATAACTATAAACTTAGTACATTAGTTATTTAGTCTTTTCAACAGTTTTTAATTTTTTGGTTCTGTCTATTCAAAGTTTTGATTTTTATTGTTAGTGCTCCAATTTTCAATTCGTTTGAATCGATGCGAAGATATTATTATTCTAAAGGCTCACAATTAAATTTTGTCTCTAGGACTCTCATAATTACGTTTTTGCTCCATAGGGTTCTAAATAAAGAGCAAAAACTTAATTATGAGAGTCCTAGAGACAAAATTTAATTGTAACCATTTAGAATAATATGTTTAGAATAACAATATTTTCGCACTAATTCTAACAAATTGAAATTTTGAGCACTTAATTTTTTAATCATATGTTATTCTTCAATTTTGCATAAGGGCAAAAATGGAAATGTTTACTATCAATCCAATCCTATCCTATGTTTAACAAACATGATATTAACAATCCCATTATCTAGTCCCATCACAAACAAACATACTCATTATCAATCCCATCTCATTACCAATCCCTTCTCACTACCAATCCCAATCACATCTCCTTATGAATCCCATCCATCTATCACTGTTATCAAACGGGGCCTAAACTCTCAACCAAACACTACCTTAATTTTTTAACCATGTTTTTTAATATATAAACCGTCTAAAGAGATTGAAAAAATGCCTTGTTCTCTTTTGAACTTAAAAAGAATTTTTCAAAAAATTTGCCCTAGATTTTCCCTACTTTCATCATTTCTCTTTCTATCTCTCTCCACTCATTACCCCTACTATTTTTCAAAATTTTTTTTCAAATTTCAATCCAAACAAAGCATTAATGTTCCAAATTTTAATTCGTTTGAACCGGTAGAAAGATTTTAGTTTTCTAATTAGTTTATCCTAAATGATCATAGTTAAATTTTGACTCTATGATGACTCTTGTTGATTTGCCATAAGAGATATTTGATTATACAATTTTCTTAGAGCTAATCAACGAAAGCTCTAGAGTTAAAATTTAATTATGATCATATAGGATAAAATGATCAGAAAACTAAAATTTTTCCACCGGTTCAAATGGATTGAAATTTGAAATACTTTTTAACCATATTTTTTAGGGAACAAAATTGAAATGGTCCCTATTGTTAAGTGTTTGTGTCAACTTGGTCCCTGTAGTTATAATTGGCTCAATTTACACTCTGTACTTTCCATTTTCTTCCAACTTGGTCTAATTACTAACTGCCGTTAGTCTTTTTAATAGCAAAATCAAATGGCCCCTTTTTTGGGGGCAAAATCAAATGACCCCTTTTTTTGGGGGTTAAAACAGTAATTTGCAAACCGAACCGAAAAGGGGTAAGAACCGTCTGCGATCCCAATTCTTTACGTTGGGTCGGGTCGGGTCCGACTAAAAACCGAATTAATCTTTATGAATTGGTCGAGTCAAGTAAGAAACGCACCAACCCGGACCCCGAACCAAAATCTGATTTTTAATAGAAAATGAACCTGTACCCGTGTGAAAAAAATTATAATAAAGGCAAAAATATAATCCGAATAACTTATTAAGCTAAACCTAGATTGATTTGGCCTAAATAAACCACTTGGCTTATTTTATTGTCTTTATTAAAAAAAAATTGCATTTGTTAGTTTTGCGTCAAATTTTTATTCAAAAAAAAATCTGTCTTCTTGTTATGTTGTTATTTTCAGTCAATAAATTTTGAGTTTGTATCACAAATTTTTTCTTTTCTCGATTCCCATAATCATACGAACAAATAATCCACAAAAAATTGATAAAATTAACCAATGAAAGAATCAAATATAGACAAAAAATAAATAAAGTGGCACCTAATATGTAAATCGTTGTCATCAGTTTTTTTTCCCTAAAAATACTTCGTTTCTTGTTGGATCAAGGTCTATTGGAATTTGCCGAACCAGAAAAAGGCCAATTAGAATATGATGATGAAAAAATGTATACTGAAAAAAGTCTAAATTATGCATAACAAGAGACTTTTTTGAATAATTAAAAAAAATTGACAAACAAACAAAAGTGATATTTTTTAATAAAGACAATAAAATAAGCCAAGTGATTTATGTAGGCCAAATCAACTGTAAGTTTCGCTTAATAAGCTATTCAAATTATAATTTTATCTTTATTATGAGTTTTTTTTTTTGCATTTGTTAGTTTTGCATTAATTTTTATGGATTATTGGTTTGTGTTGAGGAGAAGAATCCAAAAAGTAAAGAATTATGTTCAATTCTTAAAAAGTTTGAAGTAAACACGCGCTGGATGATAAATTAAAATAAACGCAATTGGATGGTGAGATTTGGACAATTGTCCAAATTGGGAACCAAATTGACAGTTTGCTAATATTTTGGGAACAAAAAAGGTAATTATAAGTGCCAATTTTCTGTCCAAATTTGTGGATGATGTTACCAATTTGACTAAATAGAATGCAATCAGGTAGTTTGAAGACGAAGTGGGTGATTTTGGTAGTTTGAGAATAAAATTAAAAAAAAAGTTTAAGGGATGAAAACATAAAAAAACTCATAATAGAACACACGGAATTAACGATGGGTATCAATCAATCAATACATACATACTATATGTAAATGTGTTTTGCCTTAAAAGACATCCTAATTTCTCATCCTAATTTTCTAGATTTTTGATTTTTGATTTTTGAGAGAGAGAGAGAGAGAGAGAGAGAGAGATGTGGGGGGATGAATATAGAGAAAAATTCATTCTATGCTTCTGGGGCACTGTCACGTGGTACTCCAAATTGATTTTCCATCACAAATGTCTTTTAATGCATAGAATGAAACCAATGCTAGCGTGCATTGAATACAAGATCGGAAAAATATTAAACTATCTTTTTTATCAACTAGCGTTGTACTCGTTCGATACTCAGTACCAAAAATGCCAATGTCAGAGCCCATTCAATACACGGGGCCAAAAAAACCAATGTAATTTTTTAACCCATGTATTGAACAGGTACAAACACTTGTAGAATAAGAAGATATTGGTTAGGGAAAGGGCCCGGCAGATAGTTTCCTGGCAATGATAATATAGCAGCTGCATACCATTTTATAAACTATTCCCAGATACCCTTTTATTCCAAAGCAGAGAACAAATCTTTGAACTTGATCAATTTTTCCTATTTATGTCCATATTATTTCCTCATACGAAGAATATACCAACCCTACAAAAGTATACCAAATCTTTTAATTTGATCAATTTTTCCTATTTATGTAAGGCTACTGTAACATACCATGTTCAATACCGTGTAGTATACTACCGATAACCAAACAAAAATAACATGTAATGTACTACCCTATGAAGCATGAACACTTAGTCAGATGTCATTACTAGGTTTCAGACACTCATAGGACACGGGCACTCTCCAGACAAGACACCCAAATCAAAAGTGTCCAAATGTTTCTCACTTACATCCCCCAGAACACTCAAAAGCTCGCTATGGACACCTAAAGGACATGTTAAGAGTGTTGAACAAATAATGGGCTCTACTAAAGCTTATGGAAGTCTCTTCTTTTGTGTGATAGATGATAATGGGTTACTAATTATAAAAATGAAATGCTTTTGCCGGAGTAAATGAAGAACTTCTCCCCTCCATCTTCCCTCTTCATTCCATCCCTCCCTTTCTCACGTTATCCCTCCCTCTCTGTAAACACCGACAACCCTTCCCCTGGTCCCTCCATCTCCGCCACCTCCATCTTCGGCGAGTTCTCTCCGGCACATCCATCTCGATCTTGAAATGGTTTCAGTTTCCTAAAAGGGATTATTTTGATAGCAATCTGCCAATTATAATATCACATAAAAAAGGAATCTGTATTTTGTCAATAACCTCCAGGCTTCAATACCAACAAAACAAGGATGACTCCCTCATGCGACATAAATTAAATATATGTGAACGAACACAATTTTTTAGAACACAAGGTCCAAACCATCTTACGTTAAAGCCGGAGTGATTATAATTCTATTGATGAGCGGTGATAACGTGAAATTTTTCATTAAACCTGTGGATTCTATTGATCTTTGCTATAATTCTAAGATGTGTCCCCATGTTGTTTCCCAACAATATATATGTATACATATATGTATAGAGAGAGGAGGAGGGAGGGAGATGGCCTGCTGAAATCAGAGAAAGGTGGCGGAAGGAGGAGCGAGAGGCAGAGCGAGAATTGGATCCCCAAGCCATGCCTAGGGTTTTCTGGGTAGTCTTCTTCTTCTTCTTGCTGCTGTCGCTACGAATACTTTGAGGTGGTTGAATTGAAGCTTCTCTTCGATTTGGAACCAGAGTCCCCAGAGCGAGACTCTGAGTTGAAGCTCATTCTGATGCGTGTTCAAGATTCTGAAGAGTTTCTTTTGAAGAGTTTTTTTTTTCTTTTTTTCTTTTTAGCCGTTGAGGAAGGAAACTTGCCAAGGAAAGATCGAATTGGAATATGATGATGCAGCGGCAATTCATACCGCTTAGAGCCCATTCCAGAACACTATCTTAAAAAATAATTACTTATTTCACATTTTTAAACTAAAAAATAATGTAAATGAAAAATAATTTTTGATTTTTTTGGCACCATTTTAAAGATCTCAATGAGATCTTTCAAACAAGATTCATATTACATATTTTTAGATTTTAATAAGCCTATCATTTTTGAGTTTGAAATTGACGTACTTCTTAAAAAATAAGCACTTATTTCACGTTCCGGATAAGAAACTTGGAAGTTGAGTTTTGTTCACCCTCCACTTAATAGGGTGAATATTACTCTCCTTCCTATTGGTTGAAATTATACAGACCCCATCTCAAAGTGATGTCATACTTACCAAAAAGTGTATTGCATAAGCATGACATTACTTTGTGGTGGAATCCACACCATTTCAACCAATAAGAGGTAGGGTAATATTCACCATCTTTTAAGGAGGGTGAACAAAATTGCACTCACTCAGGGCCACCGATTGGGTCAAATTTTTAGGGTTACGTTCCCCCCCAATTAATGCAAACAAAATTTTTCCGTGTTTTTTAACGGGTGAATTTATTAAAAAAAAAAATTACAATCCCTGAAATTTGTAAAGGTATGTGCATGCAGTGATATTTTGTAAATTCAATTGGTAAAAGACAAAAAAGGGAGTGTTTGTGTCAATTAGAAAAATGTAAAAATTAATTACCAATTTTTATCGGCTATTGATTTTGTCACTTCCTTTTTTGTTAATACCACTCCCTTGCAAGTATATTTTTGGTGCAAAATTACACTTGTAAGGGAGTAGCGTTAACAAAAAATGGAGTGGCAAAATCATTTCTCTTTTTATTATCTGCTAAACAAACTGCTATATAAAATGTGTTTGTGTAACCCCTTTAACTTTTAAAACAGCCTATTTTGTGCCTTAACTATTGAGATAGTTGTAATCAAGTCCAATAAATATATTTATCGCTCGCAAAAAGATAAATCTCAACCCTTCACAGTCAGTTCGGGGAAAAAATCAGTGGAGAAAGAAGAAAAAAGATAACAAAAGACAGAAACCAACAGCACATATAACAAAGCCCGGTAATTGTATTGTCCCCATATTTTCTAATTTCATATGTGACACTTTTTTTTAAACTATTTACGAAAATTACTTTAACTCCATTTTTTATTTTTAAAAAATTATACATTTCCCTCTTTCTCCCTTTTTTTTTTTTTTATAGAAATTCAACCATACACCACCAATCAGCCCCACAACCAACTGATTGATAAGGCAATTTCAGATTTTCTCAAAATTCAAGCCTTAAATCATGCAGAGAAGAGAGAGGTAATTTGAAAGTAAATAATGGGGGGTTAAAGTAACTTTTGATAAATAGCAAAAAAAAAATATTGCATATTTGCTTATTGCAAAAAAAAGAAAAAGTTAAAAGTAATTTTCAAAAGTAAAAAAAAAATGGTTAAAAAAGAAGGTTGAAAGTAATTTGGAACTTCTAAACTTTGGATTTGGGTTTTGATGGTTGGTTGTTGGGTTGATTGGCGGTGTAAGGTCGAATTTCTAAAAAAAAAAAAGAGGGAGAGAGAAAGAGGGGGGCTGGGAAAGGTAAAATTTGAAAGTAAAAAAAAAGAGAAGAATTAAAGTTATTTGTGTAAATAGTAAAAAATGGGGTTAAAGTAATTTTTGATAAATAGTAAGAAAAAAATAACTTTATTACATATTTATTTACGTAATTTTTTTTGAAAAAAAAGGAAGGTTAACACCTTCCGTTAGCTCCATCCATTATAAGTTGACGGAATTGGACAGCAGGGGCTAATGTTAATGAAACAGTAAGTTTATGAATTTTTTTGTCATTAGTTTAGGTCTAGGTGTTTTTTTGTAAAGTTCATGAACATTTAGGGTTTTTTTTTAAAAATTTTCCGTGTTTATATTATTTAAGTTTCAATTGCATTGAGCACGAAACGTGGGTATTGTTATCTGTGATAGACCCTCAAATGACATTCAAGTGGCAAAGGTATATATAATCTCACCGAACAACTCTATTCCTATTCTTGTTGCATTTATTTTCACCTCACTGAATAACTTTATTCCTACTCTCCTTATATATTTTTATCTTTCTAAAAGAAAAAAGAAAAACCTCGAGGAAAGTGCAAGAGAAAAGAGAAGGTGACATCCATGGGTAGGGGAAAAGAAATTGTCATTCAAGTGGTATGATTCTACCACACTTTGTTCTTTATTTTTAAAAACTACTATTTTGTTTGAATAATGGTCCCGCATCAGTAATTTAAACCATGACCACATACTCTTCTGCGAATTCCTGTACATGTTTACCATGATTTGTGACCTCCACTTTACTTCTAGCTTTGTGATATGCTAATCAAATAAGTTGAACCAAGGCCAAGTACTTATAAAACTAAAGCAGCATACGAAGGATTTAGAAATGTACGCAACTATGCTGTGAAAATGTAAAGGAAACTAAATATAAGAATTTTTCTGCAAAATAACTTCTGCAAAAGTTAAGGACTATAATGTCCTAAAGGAAAATAATCATGTTTCGTGCAACTAGTAATTTGTGCATCCATAATTTTGACTCAGGATACATAAATTGCATCTTCTGTAATGTTCTTATCTTATTCCAATTTTTTAGTTTCAATGTTTGTTTAATGGAAACAAATGCTTTTTAGAATCTTACCACTGTACTTAGTATGACATTAAATTTTGTTGCTAGATAATTGAAATGGTATGTGAACTGAAGCGCCATGCTTTTTTATAGGTTGCACCGACTAACCAGCAACAAATACCGAGTTGGTTGAAGTTTGAACCTTAGAAAGTCTACAACTTTGTTATCAATGATTCAATGAAAGTGAAATTACATTTTTTGTATTCAATTGAAGGACTAATCATGTTTCGCCTTTTCCTCATGATTTTAGTAAACTTGATGAAGAAAAGCTAGATGTTGCTGTATTATAGTTTAGTTTAATTACTGGTTTTGTATTCTTACATTATGAAGCTTGATTTATTTTTAGGCCCATGAAGTGAATTTTATGATAATAGTTGGGTTTTGCCAATTGTGATCAATAGTTGGTAGCGTGGTCAATATACTGTGAATTTAAAGGGCTGGCGATAAGTGCGTTCAGACATGGGTAAAACAACTGTTAGTTTGTTTATGTGTAGATTTAAGTTAACTGGTGGATACACTTAAGTTATTATTTTTTGCATAGTTGAAATTTTGTGAATAAGGCCTTAGCCTTCAAGAGGTTAGAGGGACAAAACTGAATAATTTGTTGAATACCAATTTCGAGTCGTGCCTTTATGCACGAGCATGCCCTTGTAAAAGTACAACAAGGCAACTCATTGTTTTGGGAAAAAAATTATGTGAGTAGCAGTCTCGTTGAGCATCCTCTATGCATATGTTCAGTAGCAAATTAGGTGTAACTTAGTGGAACATGTTAAATTTCTAGCTAGTATTGACGCTTTGTTCGGATTGGTATTTGATTTTTTTTTTAAATAGTAGGGGTAAGAAGTGGAGAGGGATAGAGAGAGAAATGTTGGAAGTAGAGGGAATTTTTCGAAATTTTTTTTTTGAGTTGTAAAGAGAACAAATCATTAGACATTTTTAGCATGAATTGGATAGGTTAATACAATATATAAGTTAAATTTAGCAAATGATAAAAGGTCAGCTATCCAAGCCTAGACCATCCAACAAATTTAGTATGTATTAATTTTATTTTTTAATATCTCTTCTAGATAAATCATCAAGATTTTTCATTGCAATTTTGTTTTTGCCAACAAAATTTTACAAACAATTAATTTTTATTTGATACTTGTGGACCATCCAAACAAAATAAGTTTAACAGAAATAGCCTAGAAACTTCATTCAATATGGAAAGTGCATTAAAAATCGAGTAATGAATAGCTGTTATATTTGATTTAAATATAGGTCATGTTTGGTAATCATTTTATTTTCTGTTTTCTATTTTCATTTTCAAAATTTTCAAAAATTAATCTTAAAAGTTTGTTTGGTGCACTACTTTCACTTACAAAATTTGGTAATCACTTGCACTATTTGCAAAATTTCTGGAAGTTGAAAAACCACACTTTCACTTTTTGCAAAAGTAAAAATAGGCTGCCATTTTTCCACTACAGTGCCAATTGAGCACCTTACCCACGCCAGACGCAGTCTTGGCCGGAGGAACTTCCCTTTTTTTTTTTTTTCCCCAGGTCTCAAACCCGGGCCAAGGTTCTCTCTCTCTCTCTCTCTCTCTCTCTCTCACACACACACACACCTGGTTGAAGGACATCTATAAAAAGTTATGGTTCTCACTCTCAATCTGATTGATGAACTCCATACAAGGCTTGGATTCTCTCTCTCTCTCTCTGATTAAAACTTTGTGATTTAGGACAAGATTCTGAAAGATTTTATTCTTATTTTTATGATTCTAAAATTATAAAAGTAAGAATCTAAAATCTTATTTAGAATTAGAATTTTATTTTTGAAATTATATTATTAGGAAATCTTATTTGTGATACCTGTTTTGCATGTTTTTAATCTTCTTGTTTTGGCATGATTTATGATTTCTTCTAAAAATTTTATTTTCTTTCCTTTTAGGATTTTACAAGTCTTTTATTTTCTTCTTTATAATTTCTTGATTAACAAAAATTGTCTTACTAGATTCCTACCTAAGATAGGATTTCTCTACTAGTATAAATAAGGGTTGTAATATATTCAACTTTGAAAAGCTTTTAATCAATAATATTACATAGATTCTCTCTTTCTTTTTTGTGCGCAAGATTTGCTTGTTACGACGAGTTGTTTATCACGTTTGGATTAGTACGCTAACTAGTTTCTCGTGAATTTTTGCTACGTCACTGTGTCAGTTGATGCGATTTTGCAAACTCTTATTACAGCTTATCCATCTTTTTTGTTGCTTATTTGAGCTTCTTTTCATTCCCTGTGAAATTAGCTTCAATTCTTTTCAATAACTAGGGCAGATTTATAATTTCGACTTTGCCTGAATCAATTCATAGCCATAGGATTTCCATTAGATAATGGGTTCCATTCTTCGAAGAGAGTAATTGTGGCCTTATGGGTTTAGGTAGAAATGTCTATGATAGATTTGTAGTGGCAATGGAAAACTTCTTTTATTCATGTCAATCATGTTCATGTATTTTGTATTTTGTTTTTTTTTTTGAAAAACAGGTTAACACAAATATATTTTTCGCTTTCACTTTTTTTTTAGGAAAAGTAGAAACTGATTTTAGCAAATAGAAAATAAAAAACAACAAAGTGATAATGTTACCAAACATAGTCATAGTATTTATTTTTGAATGGCAAATAAAGACATGTTGCGGATTAAAGAAAACGTGCTAGGAATGGGAACCCGTTTAAAAAAAAGAGCTGTTGGGAACGATAGCTGTTGGCAATTTTTTTGGGTCAAAGCTGTTGGCATTTACTACTAATAATAACAACAATTAACAAAAAACTAATTGGCCAACTGGCATTTAAATTTCAAAAACCATCAATAAACCATATATTTTACACCCACAGTTTCTCTCTCTCTCTCCCAGACACCGCCACACCAACACACGAACCCCTCCTCTCTCTCTCTCTCTCTCTCTCTCTCTCTCTCTCTCATGGAAACAGAAACTCCAGACCACCACTGATCCAAACACCACAATCTTCACCGCCACACCCAAACACCGCCACGCCCACAACGGCCACACCCACACCTCAAACCCCTCAGCGCTCACACTCGAAACGCCCTCCCCTCTCCCTCTCCCATGGAAGCCACAAACACACGCACCCTGTAATTCTCTGGACTTGGTAAATCCATTGAACATTCCCTTACTCACACGGTCACACCAGCATTCAAATTTCAAAACCTCTCTCTCTCTCTCTCTCTCTCCAAGTCGTATCAAACCCTACCATGGGTCCGGCTGCCGGCAAGCTCTATTTTGATTTCGTGATCTCTCTCTCAACAACAGCCGCTGCTTCCAAAAACGACCCAACAACAGCCACTGCTTCCTCGGCCGCAGGCCTCCGTGGGTCAATCGCCCTTCCTGTTCCCGTTATCGCCGCTGCCATTCGGTCGCTTCCCGCTTCCCGTCACCGCAGTCGTCGTACCCTCTGTTGTCCTCCAGCCTGCTGTTTTCGCCATCGAAAGGCAGCCGACAATTAAGGTTTCAGCAGTTCCCCGTGTCACCAGTGACAGAGCCCTAGGTGGAAAGATCTTTGAGTATGTTGTGGAATCCCGACTCCAAGGGTTTTGGACAGGTAACGAAAGAAAGCCTTGCTTAGGTTTTTTTTTTAGGGCTTTTACATATCTGGTGTATCTGTACATTTTGGTAGATCGCATCTAATTTTAGTTTTATTTTTTTCCTTCAACTTTTTGTTAATTGTTTTGTTTCTGGTATGATTATGTCATTATGTGGTAGATCACATCTAATCTGTTATTTGCTTTCCCTCTATCTTTTGATATTTTTTGATGTCGAAGTATTTATGTTACTCTTGCCTTGAATGTTCATGTTTTCCACCACAGTATGGGTGTTTCTCAGTTTTTACTTTTAAAGTCCCCTAGCCACTGTTTATTTAGCTTGAAGAGATACTTAGAGTAGAACCACTTCACGTGCTCTTGAAAGCTAAACTACTGCTTTCTGCTAAGTTACCAAAACAAGCACAAATGTATCAAAGGAAAATGGTACCTAATCATGTTGTCCTACATTTTTTGGCCCATGTGCTATAGGGGTAAGAAATCTTCATACATGGTGGGATTATTTGATTAAGGGTTCGTTCCTCTGTTCCAGCCGTGAACAGCACCCATTCTATTCGGTTGCCAATATGAGACTGCATACATAGCCATTTGTTCCTTGATGACTTCGAAAATCCATTTGGAAACTGATTGGATTTGGAATTTTGGATTTTCTTCATGCAGGTACTTGGAATTTGTGATATCATGACCACAATCACAACATGCTCTTTCAAACTCCACCTGAGTGACAAGGAGAGTCTTAAGGTAACCAATTTCAAACCCATCTTTGTCTTTTATTTTGGCTGATCGGAAATGGTAGTGTTACATTTTCTTCCCCCGTTGATTGTGTTTTGTGACTCATCTTTTTCCTTTAAGTCTATCGAACTTGGGTTTGCAAAATGTTGGTCTTTCCGATAGTTTGGGTTTTCAAAAAATTATTTTTCTCTCTCCAAACGTCACTCCTTTTCACCATAGGAATTATTTTTTTTGGTTTTCAATGAAATTTCTGTGCCAGTCTTTTTGGTTTCCATGATAATACATATATATTTTTTATTATAGAAACAACTTAAAAGGAAAATAAGCAAATATGAAAATAGGTGTAAAACTGTAAATAACACTAGGCTTAGCAATGGAGTTCTCCATAGGCTAAATTTCTCAATCTGGCTCAAAAAAGCTTGAACGTTGTATGAATAGATGAGACTTTTATCTTGCTGGAAAAACCTGTACAATTAGGTGGTTAACTTTTTCCTTTTATTAGTTTTGTTTGTTCCAAGTAGTGATGAAAAATTAGAATGATTCTTTGTATCATTTCGTAGACTTCGAGTATTTTGACAAGTGTCTATTTAATGTAGCTTAGAAATTTTACGGATAGTGCATGGTTAGTAAGCTATTAAGCTGGATGGTGCATGACTACAGCCGTGATAGAATTTGTATCATTTCGAACCTTGTATTTTCTGTTGGATCCTGCTGAATTGAGAACTGATACTCTTTTTTTAAATAAGTTCTCGAACTATTAAAATATACCACTGGATGGTATTTGGTCTCTTTTGTATAGTGTATTATACTATTTGGATTGTCCATGAGTACTGTTGTATGCCTGTATGGTGAAATGTTATTTACTTTTAGAGTAAAAAAGAGTGGTGTGATAACTTTTCACATGGGTTTGGTGATATATTTTTTCTCTCTTTTTGGCCCCTCACATTATTGATTTTCCCAGGCTATTGTCGACCTCTCCTAATGCTGTTTGATGGGATACCATTGATGGTCTCTCTCTTCATTTTGTTTTGTTTTTTTTGTTGACTAAAATATTATCAGTTTCGTGGGAAAAGTTTGGCCTGTCAGTGTTCTTTTTCTGTTTCGATACCTTTTGATCTGTGGAAATGATAAGAGTTTTGTTAGCAGCGTTGAATCTTGATGAAGCTGCTGGCTGAGAGAGTTTGGCTATTGAGTTCTTATCTTAGTTACACGAAGCGGGAGCGCGGATGGGAGCGGGAGCGGGGACGGGGGAGCAGATGATCATAGAAGTGTGGGAGCGCCATTGGGAGCGGTTAGGAAAAATTATTTAAATTATAAATATATTTTGGAATTTTATATGGTTAAATGTCAATATAAAAATATTATTCTACCACATAAAATATTACTATTAAAATTATAAGTTTCTAGTTATATTTCAACATTTTTATTGTAACACATGATTACACAATAGAGCTCTTGTGCATATTAAGTAGGCATAAAAGTTAAAGGCATTAGTATGACTCTAGAAGGTTAAGATCAGATGTGCACACCAACAAGAACAAAACAACTTTAAAGGTACCAATTGCAGATTGAATTGTAAGTCTCTCAACCGTTTTTTGGGTGTAAGTTCCCGTATAGTTAAGGAACGAGTTCCCGTCGTCATTGGGACGAGTTTCTTGGAGTTTCCTTCGACGGGAACGCGGAAGCGCGTTTCCGTCGAAGAAACATGGGCATAGTTGAAGGTTCCTGCAACTAAGGTTCTTATTATCTAGGGGTTTCAAATCTTTTAGATTTTATTTCAGATGATTGCTTCATTTCATTCCACTGGCAACTTTTAATTGTGTGAGTGGTTTTAGCATGTAGCATGTAAGTGTCTTCTTTGATGGTTTTAAATGTATTTACTGTTGGATCCTGCTTCATTTTTGTAAGGTTTGTTGCAGTGGACAAGTTGAAAGATCAATTGCTAGAAAACAACAAACAAACATATTGGGTTCCTGATTTTGTTAAGGTTTGATTTATTTTCCTTGGCTTCCCCCAAACCTAGAAAAATAAACTGCTTCTTATGATAGATAAAGTTGAATGAAATTAATCTTTAAGGTGATAAGTATGTACTAATTAAGTTTGTATCCCCCTCACATTCTCTCAACTTTTTATACTTTGTGATTGCATATTGCCGGAAAAGCGCTTCCACAATTGGCTTGAAAATGCAAGAGATTGGGCTGTTAGTCGTCTTAGATTCTGGGGTACACCATTTCCTGTGTGGACTAGTGAGCGAGGAAACAATAGTAATGGATTCCATTGATAAACTTGAAAAGCTTTCTGGTGTAAAGGTTAGCTCTCTTGTTTGGTTATATCAATGTCTAATTCTTATCAGTCAAGTCTTAACATATATTTTGTATATTGCTTCATAAAGTAGCTTATAAAACCCTAAGATTTACGTTAACCTACCTCAATAAAATGTTTATAGTAGTACTGTAGTAGTCTATTTGAATGGTTAGAGGAGGCGAGGAGCTATGTTACATGGATCTTTCATTTTGGCTCAAGTACCCGTGTCAATGTATCCGACACCCATATCCTTTTGGACACTCGGATCCTCTAATTGTTAAGATATTTACAGAAAAGGAATATCAAATTAGCTAGAAAAGTGATATTTCTGAGTATTTCACATAGACAAGAAATAGGGAAATAGCAAAAACATAATTTTCTTAACCCTTTCTTGTTTAAATACATTTGTAAACATAGTTTATGGTACATAATCTGGGAAATTATGCAATATATATAATACAAATAAGAGTTCAAAACGTGTTCCCGTACCCGTACCCAAGTTAGGGACCACATATCCACGTATCCTAGGATTTAAGTTTAGGAGGGTCCGATGCTTGGACTTGCACCCGCACCCGATACTCACCCGAGTCCATATAACATAGGCGAGGAGAAGAAGGGACTTGGAGAAGGGAGAGCTGTGGATAGAATAGATCAATAGTTGTGGAGTACACATGTGACCATCTGGGGATGGGTTTTGTATAATTTGCTACGTTAGAGAGAGTAGTCTTCCCTTTTCAAATTATATTTTGAGTTTCCTTGAAGGTTATTTTTCTTGTAAAATCCCTTTTTGTGATTTTATTTCCTTTGTTGGGGGTTTTATATTGAAAAAAAGAGGAGAATAAATGTACAGAAAAATGCCACGTAAGAGAGAGAAACGATCAGGAGACCTCTAATTTGACACGATACTACATTGCTATTGAATATAAAGATAATGGAAGTGGTATCTCCATCTTCTGTCTGGAAATGCTAGTCTAAATTGTAGAATGCTGCATTTGTATTATGTCAAGCCTTTTTAAGAAATGGATATGCAGTCTCAGAATGGCATGAGAACTATTTCTGCATCTGGAAATTGGCAATGCTGATACCGTCTTGTAAAATTTCTCTTTGTATGTTCAGGCCTTGGATTCTTGATGATGAAAAATGTGTTCTTCGCCTGGTTTTGTAACTCATGCTTTTTTGGTTCCATATTTTTTGCGTATTTTTCCTTTTTTTGCCATATGTGATTTATTTAGCTTAACTAATTGCTTGTCTTTTCTTTCACTTACATTTATAGGTAGCTGACTTGCATCGTCACAAAATTGATCATATCAGTATCCCGTCAAGTCATGGCCCTAGTTTTGGAGTGCTTCGACGTGTTGAGGATGTAAGAACACTAAATCTGTCTTTGAATTTTATGGTTCCTTGTTTTGCAGTTTTTTCCCTCCAATGGTTAACTTGTAGAGGATGCCATCTAGTCACATCTCTGTCCTGGTGTCACAATGTATTTTTTATAATTAAATTAAATAGGTGGTGTATTTTCCTTTTGAAGAGTCTGAATACTTGCTTTCGTAAATTGTGGAGCTGGAGGGTTATAAGTGGCAGTTTTAGTCTAGAAAAGCTTTGTTCGCTGTTTTGGGAGGTTTTGGTCGTTGAGCAAGATTTTTTAAAACTTTTTTTCATGCTCCCAAAAAGTGAATGCCACTAATTTCAAGCTCCAAGCCACAGAATGCATAACTTAAGTGAATGCCACTAATTTTAAGCTCCAAGCCACAGAGTGCATAACTTAAAAGCATGTTCTAGCTTTTATAAACATTTTTTTTATGTTTTATGTTTTAGAATTTGTGGTTTGTGGTTTTAGGTGTTTGGTTGTTGGTTTGAGAGTGGATCGATGCCATATGCATATATCCACTATCCATTTGAGAATGTTGAGCTCTTCGAGAAGAACTTCCCCGGGCATTTCGTGGCTAAGGGGTTGGATCAATCTCGTGGCTGGTTAGTTTCTTGTCATTTGTTTGTGTACTTAATCTCTATTCCCCTTCTTGTACAAGGGTTTCTATCCTGCTAGTTCCTAGATTAAGGCTTGTGAATTTTGGGTAGTTGAGTCCTACTACCACAGCTATCCTTGGGTGAACATACCGTAATCTTCATTAGTAGTTCCCTACATTACGGCGGCTTCTTAATGAAATTTATATTACTTGTGATGACTCAACCAATATAACCACTGGAACGAAACACCAAAAGAACAATCCTGTAGTTGAAACATTCTCCGAAATCAAACGGACATCAAATGTAAGAAGGATGAACAAAAATGATTTTTGCTCAACAGGGAATATCTGCCACAATGTTTCCTAAGGCTAACCCCCTTTGTACAATAACGAAACCACCACTGAGTACACCAAAAGTTCTTTGTCTCCCTTCATCTGTACCTTCCTTTAGGAATTCACTTGTCACTTGACCTTTTCTTTCACGTGGAGATTTAAACATCTCTACATGGAAAGAGGCATAATGCAAAGCGGGGAAATTTAAAAATTGACAGGCTTGATCACTAGACATCCAAGAAACCAAAAGTGTCCTGCAGTGCTAGCAAGCATACAATGATGGCTGAGTGTATTTTACATTACATCTTATCCAGAAAGGACCTGAACACCTGTAAAAATAATTATTTCATATCACAATACTTCCACACATGCGATGTTATCGTACTGCATTTTGAGCATGTGTTTTAAAACATTTCCCGTTCTTGTACTGGTGTCATCCTTGCTCTTGGTAACATAGGCTGCAACGCAATGTAATTTAGATTTGTATGTTGTAGTTACTGTCTGACTTGATTTCATCATGCTATTTAGGCAGGGTTTCCCCGATTGTCTAAACGGAAACGGACTAAATGGGCTAATGCTCACAAAAACATGAATTTTGAGATAGGTCATTATTCTCCTCGCATACATCAACTAAAAGTCCATTAAGCGGAAACAACTTGTCTAAAGTCCTTAAGCCATGACAAACTTTTAGGGAAAACCCACCCCACCCTTGGTAGTTTCCATTCAGTGGAGCTGAGGTGTCACTTGTTAGTAGATAACTAAGAATAAGATAAATATCCGCTCATATGGCTTCTGCAAGTTCTTTCATGTTTGTCTTGAATAAATGTTTTCAATCCTCGTCTTACAGAGTTTATCTCAACCAATCTGTGAGCGTCGAATATAGTTTATGGGTATAGCATTGGACAAGACAAAACCAAATAGAGCTTTTGACCCAAAATTTCACCAAATTTGGGTTGAAAAATGGTCAAGGGTTGGAGATGCTCTTAGGGATTGCATCGTCTTATTTGCAAATCTCAAGGGGTGTAACTGATGTGTACTTGTCTGTGTTTCAATCGAAAGAGTACCAATCTAAGCATTCTTGCTATCAAAGAATTTCGTGTTATCTCCTGAAAATTCATTGCCAATTCCCTCCGTTTGAGATTCCTCCAGTCCGAAATCAAATTGGAATCCAAAAAGGTGAATTCTTTGGGACTCGAATTGATGTTGTCGGGATGCAATGAGCAGTTGAGAGAGATGGTGAGATAATTTAGAGGTTTGAGGAGGTGAATTGAGGGGGGAGACAGAGAGTGGGTAGAGAGGAATTATACGGGTGTGGTGAGGAGAGAGAGGGAGTTGAAGGTTGCGGTTCGGGGGTAGGGGTGAGAGAGTAGTGTAGGTTTGTTGTAGATGAGAGAGAAGCTTGGAGAGCGGTCATGGCTTTGAGTCTAACCCATTTAAACCCTTGTAGGTATGGGTTAACGTGGTTTAACCCATTTATGACCCATAATACAATATGGGCAAATTTGGGCAGGTATGGGCTATGTTGCTCGGACTCGGGTACGAGAATCGGGTGTAGGTGTGAATCTAGGTGTCGGACACCTTAAGTTTGAAAATAGAGGATTCGGGGATATGTATCCGAGTTTGGATACGGGTGCGGGGATCCGCCGAATATGTATATAATTATATATTATTTATATATATAATACAATTTTTATTTTTTATTTGTGGTACCTCCCATATTTTTTATTTATATTATTCAGAAAAAAATATATTGTCATTTTTTTTGGAAGATAACATTAGTTTTGAATGTAAATCTTTAAAAGAAGTTCTTATCCAAACTTAATGGCCCAAGCCCATATTAGTGGCCTAGACCTAAAGTTAAAATAAACAGCAGCCGCAGCTCTTGCAGTAGCAGATGGGGGGCTCTAGAGTAATAAATTAAAAGATGGGGTTTGAAAATTGTAATTTACCTAGTTATGTGTACAAAACAACAGATCTAGGTCATATCTTCGATGCTCTCCACTGCAACGACCAAGCACCAGCCTCCTCCTTCAACGCACTCTCCTCTCGCCTCACTTTCGTGTCGACACGGGTACTCCACCAAAAATGGTGAGTCCGCGTAACATAGGGTATGGGTGGGTTCATGGGTCGGGTTGAAAATTGCCACCTCTAATCTCCTAAAGCCTCTTATTAGGGAATACCGGTCAAATTAGTCTGTCCATCGATTTCTTTCATAGCAGAGCCTTTATTCAGCTGCCATAGAAGTCTCTCACGAGGGCAAAGGAGCAATGGTATATGAATTCTTGGGTTCAAGTAACATTGCAAAGGCATAATGATAGTAGGGTAGTCAATATAGAGCATTTTTGGACCTGTGCAATTTACATTTTCGGGCAAATAGGGGGTGGCAACGAAAGATGTAGCAAGACTGACCACTGTTGGTCATATTTCTCTTTATCGAGAAATTGAAAAAGCCATACAAGTCGGGCCTTTCAATAAATCTTTCTCTGGTACTAGTACCTTACTCTGCTTTAGAAAGAGGGTCAGCCTGAAAAGAAGCCGAAAGAGCTCTGTGTTGATGGCAACGGTTGGAATGAGAGATGTTGGTGTGTGTGTATATCAATACACTTGCATTAAAAGATCCAACATTGCCTGCCAAGCCACATGGTGAAATTGCCAAATTGCCGTCGTACTTTGTCAAGATTGGATTTAAGTTTGGGGGTATTTTAGGCATTTTAAGAATAAACTCTATATCAGTACCCTGCAGTTCTTTTTTATTTGGAAGTAAAAGTACAATTACTGTGTGAAGTTGTGTTTGAGATTGTGCTGTATTTGGCGCAGCTGTTCTTGCGGCGCAACTGTTCCCACAATCTCAGGAGTAGTTTTGGGACTCTTGAGGATCAACATTTTCCACGATTTATTAAGGTCAAGAAGAAACTTTGAGGAGCTCTATAGAGCAGAAACCTATCTCTCTCCCTCCATTAGACCTTCGACTCTCTCTCATCTCCTACAAATCTTCTTGCTCTCAAAGCATGCAAAGATTTTTTACCCTCTCGCAATGGCATTCTTGGATGGCTCGTGTTAATATTTGATCCCGAGCTTCATATAAGCCTCCACGTCTCTATCATCGAAACTCATAAATTTAGACCGTCCCGCTGTGACGCGAATCCCCACGTTGGATTTCTCATCTGGTGAGTTCTTCGTCCACGTCCATCTATCTCAAACACATTGGAACTCTTGTTTTTAAACGAATGATTTGTACTCACTGCGTAATCCAGTAAATTTCATTTGGATGTACTTATTGGACTCACATGTTTTTCAAAGTTGGACTTACTGAAGAAAGCTTCAACTTAGAGGTGATTGTATTACAAAGATTTTTGAGAATACTTGCTAAGTGTATAATCACATGTACTACACTTCTGAACCATAGAATAGAATGGTTGATTTCTATTTCCTATTACATTTAAGATTTATTCGCACATCAAAGTAATTTTGTTTGGACCGAGATACATGAATTGAGGTGACTGAGCAAATACCAAGTTTTTTTATACTCATTATTGATGTGCGTTGTATAATTTGCTTTAGGTGTGTTTTTAGATGTAACTTGTAAGTGAACTTGCTAATCCTATTTCGAGTTGCTGAGTTTCAACCTTATGTTGCACACCGGGTACACAAACCCTTTTTTTTATTTTCCTCTAGATTCTTCCTGTCTTACGTTTATGTCAGATAAAGTGGTGGAGGATGGCAGTGCCTACAGGGAGGAAGAGGGAGCAAAATTCTAAGAAAGAACAAGAGAGGAAGGTTGGTATATCTCTACTTTTATGGACTACATATTCAATATACTTGAACTAAAACAAAATTGTAAATGCAATTGTCCCCGTTATCAACATTGCAATTGTCAAGGCTCTTAATTAATGTGGAAATTGTATATGTAGGTGTCCTTGTTATCCACATTGGAACTCTTGTTTTCCCTGCTTTGAGGCCCTAATATTTTGGTTGCCGCTCTTAAGATAAGTTACTTCCAATTTCTTTTCATTGCTATTTATAAACAATATGTAGTTAGGCTTGTGAAAAGAACATCGTTTGTATAATATATGACTAAGTCACTGGCAAGATAATGGCATAGATTTTGGAAGTGAATTAAAAGAAACAATGCAGTTTTTGAAGGAAATAGAATAAAAAACAGAGAATAGAAAAGTAGAAGAAGAACAACGATTCTATGTCAGAATTTTATAACTGTCAATAAGTTATGCAAAAGGCTTAAACTCAGCACCACATTAGTCCTTTTGGTACCGTTTCTACTAATGGATGACTGATTGATATGTCTCCTACATATCTTTTTGGCATATAGTAGGAAATCGTCTCCTGGGTAGAATATCAAATTTCAACAGCCTCATGAGCAGGCTGTGACTGCTACTTAATACTGCATGATCATTCTTGCCTTGGACCGATGAACTTTAAGCTCTTTCACATCTTGAACCTGATAATCTTGCTTAAATCATAGCCGTGATATATATAGACCGCAATGGAACTTTAATTAGAGTTGCTTCCAATGGTTTAATTGGTATTGCTCTATCATACGAAGAAGATGACATTTTATCAAAATTTCATCCCCCCTGATTTGGTAATCGGGAGGTTCACTTATTTCTTTTTTGCCCATGAGTGTTTTTAAGTTGCTGTTTGACTGTTCATGTTCATTGATTGATGATCAGTAAAATCTTTGAGTTAATATAAGGGTTCAAAATGTTTCTCCAGGAAAAGTTTATAGGAACATTGTTGGGAGTGCTTATCACGTTGCTCAGGAAGTGTTGATGTGGAGTTATGGGAAGGATGCACGAGTCATTCTATATATCCTTCTCAGTAGAGTACTTCCATTTTGGGCAGGTGAATGCCTGTTTTCTATTCATATATCAGTACCTCACAGACTACATTTAGGCGAACAAATTGATTACCAAAGTAGGTCAGCTTGTGTTTGGATTTTAGACTATTTGAGCAAGCCAAACCATCTGATTTTGACGAGAATGCCCATTTAGTTTGGCCAGCCTTGTTGAAGGGCTAGAAAATTGTACAATTAGACAAGAAAGAAAGAGTTCAATTGTCGGGACTATTATTATCCCAACCTTAGACTTGTTCAAGGTCAAGAAAGGATAACCCACAACCTGTTCTAGGTTACAGATTTATAGAGGCCGGAAAAACTCATCTCTGAAATAGGAATTGCTATTTTGTAGTAATTCCTTGTCAAGCTATGTTCCATGAACTGTTCTCTTTTGTCAAATGTGTAGTAGAGTCTGTGTAGTTTGTCTCTATGTCCGTGTGCGAATGCATAATTGTGTGTGGGTGTGTGCCATAGATGTTGATTGTAATAGAACAATGCCAACTTAGATGTACGTAATAATAAAAAATGTATGTTGTGATCTTTTGGGTAACTGATTTAGCCCCTTCTCTTTTAGGCTATTCATTAAAAAGAATTGGGAGTGCAAAACAGGTGGGACAAGTGGGACATACATTATGCCTGGTTTAACTTCGTGGCCATTCCTCATCTCCTGTTGACCAAATTGAGCTGTTGCTTATTGAGATACCTTGTTTTACCTTGCTTTGTTTCTTGCATGGAGATCACAGATTGTGCCTGGAAGAGAAACAGAGACGTGCAACAAAAGAAGATGGCAACGAGGGCACCTGTGACTCTCAGTATTCATAGACATAGCAACAGTAGATACGTCCATTGTTCATATTCTTTCTCTACTATCAATCTATCATCACCGTGTCCCCTAAAAAAATTAATAAAATTTATTGGACA
>BPLS01000239.1:458840-475101 GCA_019656275.1 Rhododendron kiyosumense
TGGATCATAGCGAAGAATTCAAGAAAAGATATTTGCACTTGATCTTAGCCAAAAGATCGAGAACAAATTTTACATTTGATTTTAGCCAAAAGATCGAGAACAAATATTACATTGATCTATTTTTTCTATTGGCGATACTACTCTTGCTCTTAGACACCCCAATTGTTTGGGAAAAACAAAGTTTTCAAAGCGGGGAAGGAACACACGTTACACCCCCAACCATAAACCATTTGAAAGAACCCTCACTTGGCATCGGCGGTCGATCTTAGTTTTTCCGTCAAAAATTGAAATCTAGCTCTCTCAGTTCTCTCTATCTCCTCGAATCTCTCTCTTCTTTCTTGCTCCTCGGTTTTGGGTCCTCAAAAAGTCGATGTCGAGACTCGATAACTCAGTCAGCGGTCACAGTCATGGGATTGTGGTGACTAAGGAGATTGGAATGCAAAGAAAGTCGATGTTAACTCGATAGCCAAACGTTATTTGCATTGCAAATATACCAAGTTGGCACTCGGCAGTTACATTCTTGGAACCCATTCGGCAGTTGCACGATTTCTTGCATCTCGTATTGGTAAAGTTACTCCTCTAGTCGTATTTGTTTGTAGTTCTTCCCTCTCCTCTGCCATATTCTTCTCTTTTTGTTAAGGAATTAGGACTTAGGAGTTAGGAACACGTTTTTGTATTTACTTGATGTCTCTATTTTTGGTTTTTTGGTGCAGAATTGGGGATTTGTTTGTAATGTGGGCGGCAGATTGCTATGTGGCATTCTAATCTCGCGCAGCCGATCTATATGTTGGTAATCTACTATATAACTATAGTTTATTTATTTTTTGAAAGGCCTATAGTTTTTTCTAGATTCTTGAATGTAGTATTATACCTCATCTTAGACCAATGGATCTAGACACCAGTGGACTTGTATTCTAATCGGTAATGTTTATTACCAAATAGTCTTCTAATTTATAATTAGTATTGTTTACAGTTCTTACTCATATGTTCTTTATTCGCAGGTTGATCCGTACAGATTTTGGAAATTCTTCCTTTGCTCATTCTCGTCGGCCACTTTGGTAATAATATATTCTTTAATGCTCGCTAAGGGAGAAAGTGGGATTCCCTTGCATCCCCCCTTGACATTAATGTGTGAATTTATTTTGTTGTGGTGCTTATCAAGGGAGAAAGTCTGATGCAATGGCTCCCCCCTTTTTTAATTACTTCATGTTGATTATTCTACTTCATGTTTAGTTTTTTTGTATACTCTCTAAGGGAGAAAGTGAAATTCCCTTGCATCCCTCATTGACATTAAATGTGTGAATTTGTTGTGTTGTGATGCTTGTCAAGGGAGAAAGAGTGATGCAATGGCTCCCCCCTTTTAACGAGAGTGGAGTATTGAGACTTGATAAGGTCTTTGTGTTAGGTGCCACCTCCAACACGAAATCCTGGCTACGCGACTTGAAGGCAAGAAACAAAGACAATATAATCTACCAAGTTTTAAAGGAAGTTCCAACTTTCAACCCGAAATTTCCGACAAATTTAGAAAAGCAACTGCAACCATTGACATCCTATAAACACGATAAGCAATGCCATATATTTAAGGGTACTCTCGGAGTGTATAATGGTAGCAATGAACACAATTACCTGCACCTACCCAAGGTGGGGGATACAATGAAATATCACGAAAGTTGACATATTTTCTTGTAAACATGTCTTGGTCGAAAACTGAAGTTGGGTAGTCGTCGTGCAAGAATTTAATCATTAACATCTTCAAATTAATGGGATTGCCTTTTTTTCTTACACTATGAGGAGGCCATAGCCTAAAGATGGGCAATGTGGCCGAAATCCAGCACTTAAAATTTTTTTTGTCCAATCGATAAAATGATTTTTACAAGTCACCGCATCAAAGGGACATCTAGCACGACTTCCGTACAATTGTAGCTACGAAAATTCCCTTGTTAGATTATCGAAACATTCATGGATACGGCATATTTGACGATAGTAAACTTGATTTTTTTTTTTTAATCCACTATACAACATTGGATCATAGCGAAAATTTCTAGAAAAGATATTACACTTGATCTTAGCCAAAAGATCGAGCCAAAAGATCGAGAACAAATATTACCTTTATCTATTTTTTTTATTGGCGATACTACTCTTGCTCTTGGCCACCCCAATTGTTTGAAAAAAAAAAAGTTTTCAAAGTGGGGAAGGAACACACGTTACACCCCCAACCCATAAACCATTTGAAAAAACCCTCACTTGGCATCGGCGGTCGATCTCAATCTTTCAGTCAAAAATTGAAATCTAGCTCTCTCAGTTCTATCTATCTCCTCGAATCTCTGTCTCCTTTCTTGCTCCTTGGTTTTGGGTCCTCAAAAACTCGATGTCGAGACTCGATAACCCAGTCAGTGGTTGCAGCCATGGAATCGTGGTGACTAAGGAGATTGGAATGCAAAGATAGTCGATGTTGACTCGATAGCCGAACGATATTTGCAATGCAAAGATACCAAGTTCGCACTCGGCAGTTACATTCTTGGAACCCATTCGGCAGTTGCACGATTTCATGCCTTTCGTATTGGTTAAGTTATTCCTCTACTCGTATTCGTTTGTAGTTCTTCCCACCCCTCTGCCATAATCTTCTCTTTTTGTTAAGGAATTAGGACTTAGAAGTTAGGAACACGTATTTGTATTTACTTGATGTCTCTATTTTTGGTGCAGAATTGGGGATTTGTTTGTAATGTGGGTGGCAGATTTCTGTGAGGCATTCTTATTTCGCGCGGACGATCGATATGTTGGTAATCTACTATATAACTATAGTTTATTTATTGTTTGAAAGGCCTATAGTTTTTTATTGATTCTTGAATATAGTATTATACCTGATCTTGGATCAATGGATCTTGACACCAGTGCACTTGTATTCTAATCGGTAATGTTTATTACCAAATAATTTTCTAATTAGTAATTAGTATTGTTTACAGTTCTAACTCATGTTCTATATTCGCAGGTTGATCTGCGCAGATTTTGGAAATTCTTCCTTTGCTCATTCTCGTCCACCACTCTGGTAATAATGTATTTTTTAATGCTCACTAAGGGAGTAAGTGGGATTCCCTTGCATCCTTCCTTGACATTAATGTGTGAATTTGTTTTGTTGTGGTGCTTGTCAAGGGAGAAAGTGTGATGCAATGGCTCTCCCCCTTTTTTAATTACTTCACGTTGATTATTCTACTTAATGTTTAGTTTTTTTTGTACACTCTCTAAGGGAGAAATTGAAATTCCCTTGCATCCCTCCTTGACATTAAATGTATAAATTTGTTGTGTTGTGATATGCTTGTCAAGGGAGAAAGAGTGATGAAATGGCTCCCCCCTTTTAACGAGAGTGGAATATTGAGACTTGATAAGGTCTTTGTGTTAGGTGCCACCTTCATCACGAAATCCTGGCTACGCGACTTGAAAGCAAGAAACAAAGACAATATAATCTGCCAAGTTTTAAAGGAAGTTCCAACTTTCAAATCGAATTTCCGACAAATGTAGAAAAGCAACCGCAACCATTGACATCCTATAAAACACATCAAGCAATGCAATATATTTAAGGGTACTTTCGGAGTGTATAACGGTAGCAATGAACACAATTACCTGCACCTACCCACGGTGGGGGTTACAATAAAATATCACAAAAGTTGACATATTTTCTTCTACACATGTCTTGGTCGTAAACTTAAGTTGGGTAGTAGTCGTGCATGAATTTAATCATTAAGTATTGGAATTGCCTTTTTTCTTACACTATGAGGAGGCTATAGCCGAAAGAAGGGCAATGTGGCAGAAATCCAGCTTTTTGAAATTTTTTTCTCTAACTTACGGTACCAACTTCTCCAAGTACCTTTGAACTGCAACCTAGATTTCCGTAAAAAAAAAACTCACAAGGATATAACATCGCAGGAGCATATTTAGCAATCTAGTAACATGAATGTGGCCAAAAGAGATTATATAACAAAACAATAAACATGTAGTATGAAATATTTGTTTTTAGAAATTCTATGAGTAACATACTCATATTGAGTGCAACAGAAATCCAGACGAACTGCTACAACCATAAAAGTACTCGAGGATCATGGAAATGATACAAAATATAGAAAAATTGCAAAGCAACAACATAACATGGAAGAGAGAGAATCCCACACAGACTATGGAATGAAATTTCAGAGAGTTCACTTGCGGAAATCTACGCCATGAGTAGGGCTGCAAAAGAGTCGAGTTGAGTCGAGTTTTGCCTTGCTCGAGCTCGGCTCGCCTTAGTTTTCCTCAACTAGAGTTTGGCTCGAGCTCGAATCGAGCTGAAATATGTGGACTCGAACTCGGCTCGAACATATATTCAAAAGCTCGAGCTCGGCTCGGCTCACATGGCTCTTTCGGTATATGTATGGGTATTGGTATATGTATGTGTGTGTGTATACATGGCTCTTTCGGTATATGTATGGGTATTGGTATATGTATGTGTGTGTGTGTGTGTGTGTATATATATATATATATGTATATGTATATGTAAGTATATATTTGTACTGTATGAACTGTATATGGTAACTCGCGAGTTAAACGAGCTGAGCATCAAGTGGCTCGAGTTCGGCTCGTTTATGAAACAAGCTGAGAATGATAGCTCGAACTCGTTCGTTTGCATGATGAACCGAGTTCGAACGAGCCGTTAGCGAGCTGAGCAACGAGCTGCTCTCGAGTGGCTCGGTTCGTTTGCAGCCCAAGCCATGAGGCAACATAACCACTGGTATTATCTTCCTGTTTAACTTGTGGACAAATATTGAGATGCCATATTTTTCTACATAGTACTGAAAATGCATATAAAATCATGTCCAAAAGTCACAACATGATAAAGAATCATGTCCAAAAGTCAAAATATTACATAAACTCAGGGGTTGTTAGGCTAAATAAGCCAAGTGGCTTATTTTTTGTCCTTATTTAATTTTTTTCGCATTTGTTAATTTTTTTTAATCAATTTTTTCGGGATTATTATTTTGTCATAGCGAGAGGAACCTAAAAACTAAAAAATTACCATCAATATCTAATTTTTTTGAATAAAGACAAAAAAATTGGCTTATTGGTTTAGTTTTGTCTTTATTAGCTTATTTTTTGCTTTATTTAAAAGGACTAACGACAGTTAGCAATTGGACCAAATTGGAACAAAATGGAAAGTACAGAGTATAAATCGAGCCAATTATAATTATAGGGACCAAGTTGACACAAACATTTAATTACATGGACCATTTCGGTTTTTTTTCCTATTTTTTAATATATAAAGGGAAAAAAAACCGTCAGGATTCATTAAAGGCAATACTTACACCTCATCATTAAAGGCAATACTTACACCTCATATTTGGAGTGTGAACACAAGACCAAAAAAAAGATCAGACAGAAATTTTCATTTGTGTGCCAAGATAAAGCAGCGAAATTACTCTTTTCAATACTCCCCAATACTACCTTTACTCTTTCCAATCAAAAATATTGATGTGGATAAAAAAAAGAAAAAGAAATGTTGATTTGTTGATTCGAGTGATTCCTCCTTCAATACCTATATTTCATCTCTGCCTTTTCCAAAGAAATTACTCACTATACATACTACATATATACACACACTCTCCCTCACTTATTCGAAAACTCACATACACTAACCCTCTTTCGTTATGAGTTAACCAAAAAAAATAGAAGGGGAAAAACGGGAAATAAATAAATAAAGAAAAGAATTGAAAATTAGGGAAAAAAAAAGGAAAAAGAAAAACAAAGGGTCGAGAAAGTGTGTGTGGGGTCAATCGGACTGGACCGCAAATAAACGCATTATTGAACCTAAAAGTGACTTTCCAAAAAAAAAACCTAAAGTTGGTTTCGATCAGCTCGGCCGCCTATAGATTTGCTCACCTACAAAAACCTCGGAGAGAGAGTTTGGGTGGAAGGAAAATGAAATGAAGAAATGCCGTTGTTGAAGTATTACTGCGATTACTGTGAGAAGCAATTCCAGGACACACCAGCCGCTAGGAAGCGACATCTCCAAGGCGTCCAGCACCAGCGTGCCAAAGCTCTCTACCACCAAAACTCCTCCTCCTCCTTCTTACCAGGTTAGGTTAACTTCCAACTCCAAACCCTAATTTCCCAAATCTACACACATACTACATCCACATATGTATCTCGATATTGACCATATTTGCACGAAACGCCTGCCCACACTAATCATCGTATTATTCTGCTCATTCATGTTGTTTGTGAGCAGATGCCAATCACCAGATGCATCCTGAGTCCTTCGGGAAAGGAGTCTGCAATCGATTCCTCAGAACAGTAACAACTACTCTCTCTTTAGACGCTAATTTCCTTTCTGAGCATACATGCGTGTATAGTGCTTCTTTTTCAGTATAATGCGATCGAGTGGGTTTTTCTTGAGGGAATTTTGTTGTTGTTGGTGTTTCATATTCTCTTTTTTTGACAGCTCAGGTGTCCGGGCCAGCTTACGCGTACCTTGACTAATCTTGGGGCCCAATTGACTAATCCCGGGCTCAATCCCACTGCGTGGAGCCCAATTAAATTTGGAGCAATTGATAGCACCTGTGATGTTTTGGACTTGAGATCTTAGGAGAGAGCGAACCCCTAAATCTCGGGCCTTGACCACCAGGCCAACCATTTGGCGTTTCATATTCTCATTCCCTTTGCATGGCAGTAGCTGTCTCTCTGTTGACACCAAAATTGCTGCTGGAGGATTCCCCTAACTATTGTTTTATGGCAGCTGGTGAATATCACAGCATCATTTGGTTGTTTCTTCGTGTAAAAAATCCGATAATATTGCTTCTTGCAGCTTTCCTGAATGAGTGTGAAAAAGTAGAATATAAAAGTACACTTGGTTGATGATTTAGGCAATCTTGCTTCGACTGAGAGGCTCACGCTTTTGTTCAAGATGTTCAAATTATGTACCTTTTTTTTATCACCCATCGTATACTATTTTAAGAGCAATGCGTCCTTTTGTTGTTGCCTTGTATTTTTGCCTCTATTTTGCTGTTATATCAAACAAATTAGTTTGCGTAGAAAGTCAAAAAAGCATGCTATATGGATGCATGTGCTCAAATGGTTGGAGCTCAAAGTGGGGGATTGAACGGCCTACTGGATTTTGATCAGAAAAAGAAAAAAAAAAAAGGACCTACTGGATTCATGTTAAGTGAGAACCAGGATTTTAAGACACAATAGAATCTACAACCCTTAAGGCGTAGCCGCGTGGGTATTTGCTTGGGTTTACCATTGATATATCACTACATCATATGTAACTACATCAATAAACGACACGAACCATTATGAACTAAATTTTATTTTATTTTATTTTTCATTCTTTCTTTTAAAGTGATTATGTGCTAAATTACATTTTGTGATCTGAATTTCAACTTCAACATGTCGTAGTTCTGTAAGTGTTTGGTAGGAGGAATGCCTTGATTGTTTGATCAATGCTTACAATTTTATGATCATGATGATTGCGTTAGGATTTTTTTTCCATCTTAACTTCTATCATCTTCTCATGGTATATGATAAGATGAGAGAAAACAGATTAAGGTAGTTTGGACATGTCTATTGTGGATGGGTTGACACAATAGTTTATGAGTAGTGATATGGTTGTAGTAGAGGGTAACACTAAATGGAGGGGTAGGTCAAAATTGACTTTAAAGGCAATAGTTCAAACGGATCTAGCTTTTTTCAAATATCACAAATGTTCATATCAGAATTGAGTACTTGGTTGGATTGGCAGAATGCCTCGGTTGCTGGTCTAATTTTCATATCAACTTGGGGCTCATTGTCTAGACTGGGGGATTTGCTGTGGTCTATGAAGCATGGATACTCTTTTTTGGCCTTTGTATCACGTATCGTATCCGTATTGGATACCAATACTCTCGGATATGTATCCAATCTATTTTTTAAAGTATCTTGCTTTTAGAATTATTTTTTAGTATCTCGATGTGTTTTGGATACGCTCGGATACGTGTTGGATAAGTGCGGATACGTTTTGGATACGCGCAAGGGTAAATATGTTATTAAATAAAATCTATGGGTTAAAATTGGAATTAGGACTATTTTTCTTTTTCCCCACCAATCGACACTAGAAAGGCAGAAACACACCAATAATATCCTCTTTTGTCTCTCATCTCTCTTGACGACCTTGGAAGTTTCTTGTCTCTCTCTCCCTCTCTCTCAACTCTCTGTGTGTGTATATATATGTATATAAATATATAGATACAGTTATATACTCCCTCTGTCCCACTTTGTTGTACTTGTTTCATTTTTGATACCTCACACAAAATTGTCTATATATCACAATCTATAATATTTTTATGATTTCAAAAACTTTGTTTATAAGAATTAATTGAGATCTATCAAACAAGATCTTTATTGAATATATAAAATATTATAAATTAAGAGATAAAGACAATTTTTTGAGAAGTCCAAAAAAGGAAACTGGCACAACAAAGTGGGACGGAGGGAGTATAACTTTATGTAAATATCTCTCTCGCCATGTGAAATGATGAACCTTGTGTAATAGAAAACTTTAATCATTAATAGAATTTTAGGAATTAAAATCATATATATAAATATTTTTTATTTACTTTTATATTCAATGTATCCCCCAACCTATCATATCGTCTTTTTGGGAAAATCACGTATCTGCGTATCCGTATCGTATCTGTATCCAGTATCCATATCCGTGCTTCTTAGGCTATGGTGATTATCAATTTTTTGAGGCATTGATGAACATTTTGGATAGAATTTGGACGAGCAAAGTAAGTGTCCAAGTTCGTATATCAAACAAAGGCATTATGCAAATTGTATTTGGCAAGTTGGCAACCTTATGGTTATTTAGAAAACCTTATATTGGATGTCTATCCATAAGAAATAAGGGGGTAAAAACCCTTTGATGGGTTTTTTCATTGCTTTACAAAGGATATTGGGTGCCTTCTGTTTAGCCTTGGTAATTATGTGATGGAGATCTAACTTATGTAATGTGCTATTGGTTTGTGATGGAAAATGGCAGCACCTGATAAAAGGCTATAAAAAACGTGGATTGGATGGTTCTAAGGCCCAAGCCTTAATTTGGCATATGTTGGATGATGTGGGCCCTACCTGGGATATTAATTAGGCATTGGCTGGAACATTAAAGGCTGTGACTTTTCATGAGCATTGTGTCTTTTCATTTAGGGAAGTTTGACCACATATTTAATGCATTCAACCTTTATGTATACATTCATCCTATCCAGCCATCTAGGGAATATGAATAGTTATTTGCATTCACACATTTATTCCGCCTAGACCTATTGGCTGGACAGCAGGGAGGATATGGTTATTTTTCTTTGCATGATGGTTTCCTCTTCAAGGGAACCCAACTTTGCTTACCCAACACATCACTCCGTGAAGAAATGATTTGGAAATTGCATTTCGGAGGCGCAGCAGGTCATTTTGGAAGAGATAAGACAATTGCAATGGCCGAAGATCGCTTTTATTGGCCAAAGCTGAAGTGAGATGTGGGCAGGGTTGTTTCGCAATGCCATACTTGCCAACTTTCCAAGGGAAGAAAGAAGAATACAGGTTTATACATTCCGCTACCTGTGCCCCATGAGCCTTGGCAGGATTTAAGTATGGATTTTGTCCTTGGATGACCAAAAACCCTTCGGGAACATGACTCTATCTTTGTGGTTGTGGATCTCTTCTTCAAAATGGCACGCTTCATTTCTTGTTCAAAGACATCGGATGCTGTCCACATTGCTAAGCTCTTCTTTCAAGAAGTTGTTAGACTTCATGGATTGCCAAAGACCATGGTCTCTGACTGTGATTCAAAGTTTTTGAGTTACTTCTGGCGAATGCTATGGAAGTTGCCGAATACAAAGCTGAAATTTTCTTCGGCTTTTCATCCGCAAACTGATGGTCAAACGGAGGTTGTTAACCGGAGTTTGGGTAATCTACTTCGCTGCCTTGTGGGTGATCATGTTGGCAGCTGGTATCAGGTGCTTACCATGGCTGAATTTCCATACAACAGCTCCGTTAATAGATCTATAGGACGCAGCCCTTTCGAAATTGTCACAGGTTTTCTTCCTAGGAAACCAATAGATTTGGTTCCTCTACCTGTTCAGGCTCGCCCAAGTGCTGAAGCTGAAGGTTTAGCTTTTAGTCAACACATCCGTGATATCCACAATGATGTGCGGTGAAAGATTGCCATCAGCAATGAGAGCTACAAACAACATGCTCATTTGAGGCGAAGGTTTGCTGAATTTGATGAAGGTGACATGGTTATGGTTCGAGTCAAACCATAACGGTATCCTAAAGGGGTTTATAAGAAACTTCATTCAAAGAGTGCTGGTCCATTTAAAGTTCTCAAGAAAATCAGCTCTAACGCCTATGTGCTTGAATTACCTGATGCTATGGGCATAAGTAACGTGTTCAATACCAAGGATTTGACTCGATATTCTGGGCATGTTGAGGATAGTAACTGGGCTGACCCTGTGGCATCTCTCCCGGCATCCAAACGTTTCGAGGATGAAATTGAAGATGTGGTCAATCATCAAATTATTTCGACTCGACATGGAGGTTATCAAAGTATCTCATTAAGTGGAAGGGGCGTTCACTTTCAGATTGTACTTGGATTACTGAAGAGGAATTTCACCGCCTCAACCCGGACCTTCATGAATGGTTCCATGCTTTTAACTCATCGGGGTTGAGTCGTCTCGAGCCGGGGAGAGTTGATTGAAAATGGCAGCACCCGATAAAAGGCTATAAAAAATGTGGATTGGATGGTTCTAAGGCCCAAGCCTTAATTTGGCATATGTTGGATGATGTGGGCCCTACCCGGGATATTAATTAGGCATTGGCTGGAACGTTAAAGGCTGTGACTTTTCATGAGCCATGTGTCTTTTCGTTTAGGGAAGTTTGACCACATATTTAATGCATTCAACCTTTATGTATACATTCATCCTATCCAGCCATCTAGGGAATATGAATAGTTATTTGCATTCACACATTCATTCTGCCTAGACCTAATGGGAATAGGAGTAGTTATTTGCGTTCAAGTATTATGGAGTATATGTAAGTCATGTAATCTCAAGAGCTTGAATTATGATTGAACGAATGAAAAATTAAGTAGCTTTCAAGCTATTAGATTGTGTGATGCAATCTTTTCTTTGGTGTGATGCTAAAGAGCCCCTAGGTGTGATGCCTTGGGTTTTCTAGGTGTGATGCCTAGACCTATCCTTCTCTAACCCTTCATCTCGTTCTTCTTACAAATTACTATTCACGTCCACTGTTCACATCCCCAAAAAACAGCCCCTCATCTTTGTGTTTGATTATACTTGGCCCTATTTCAATCTGTCCTACATCAGTTTGATAGCTGTACCTTATAATGGGTCAGCATTATGTACTAGGAAACTAGGAAATAGCTCAAGCTCATCTTATCACTAGTTAATGTCATTTACTTCTCTAGACGAACCAGTTTGGATGTCAGATTCTAAGATTGCTTGTAGCTACTAAATGAGACGAAACTTGGCTGACTACCTTTTAAATATGTGCTCACCAAACCAAACCAAGCCTTGGTTCCTAATCAATTGGGGTGGCTACACGAATCCATTATCAATACAAGAGTGGAGTGTTGTAGTTTTCTTGTCTCTTGCAAGTTTTTGAAACAGGTTTAGTTCTTCAATAGTGTTTCCCTTAGTAGCTGGATCCTTCTAAAATGGGTGCGCTCCCTAGACGGGAGTTCGAATCGGCGCTCCCAAGGTGGGAGCCTGCTCCCCTCAATACGAGACCTCGCTCCTAACTAAGATGGGAGCTTATCAGGCTGTTAAGGCAGTTATTCTCTTACTTTTAAGGGAGTTGTACCATTGTGAAAATAAGAATATGAGAATCATATCAGTCAAAAAGTTTTGCAAATTGAGAATATATAACTTTAAATAATTACACTTTAAGATCGGATATTTTTTTTATTAAGTTATTGCTTTTCCTTTAATGGTTAAGTATTTAAAGATATATTATATACTTATATTTATTATTATCTATATAGGCTACTAAGGCACTCCCAACCTTAGGAGCTTCTCCGCACCCGCACCCGCTTCGTGCTACTATGGTGTTTCCTCAAAATAGCCTCATTGGCACTCCAAATACTAAACCACATGATGTTTTCCCTTGTTTTCTTGTTCATGTTCATCTTCTTCATCAGCCTTTTTCTAGATTGATGCATCCTCAAGATTATTTTTATTGACTTTCAAAATATACTCTTCTTTATCAGCCTCCTCCAAATACTATGTTGGTTGGAAATACGTGGATGACAGTTAGGAACAATATGCGTTCTCCTATGGCAATTCTGTAAAAGGAAAAAGAAGAGGGGGAAGAAGAAGTGTAAATTTGTTCATCGGGAATGGTTGTCCTTATAGATTTAACCGGTTACTGAATTACTCCCTCCATCCCATTTTGCTTGTCTATTTTTTTTATTCGTGTTGTTCTTTAAACGCTTATATGTCCCATCTGTAAAGTTTTTCATAATTTTGAAAACTTTGTCTTATAGACCTAATCGGGAACTATCAAATAAGATCCATATAGCATATTTTTGGAGATTCATATTGGAAGATTTGAGCGATTTAAACTGACATGAACATAAAAAAGGACAAACAGGGACGGAGGGAGTACTATTTTCTATAATAGTTGTGCGTACAAATTTACAACAAATATTGGAGAGAGATCTTGCACTTTTACCTTAATTTACGCCATCCTTATATTAGACGTGCCATACTTTTGGTGCATGTTGTGTCATGGTCTAGTCAATTTTTTATGATTTTGAAAAGGTTTGATGTTGTGAAAGTTAATGCTTTTGCACTTCACTTTTCTTCATGTACACTCTTTTTTGGTCTTTACTAGGCGAAGTTAACAAAAATACCCGTTTATTAAGCCATTTGCCCAAAAGTGAATCAGGATATAGTGATTCCTGTAATGTGCGAAATATGAATGTATTTGTAGAAAGTCGACTAAAAAAATCCACCTTAAACTCATTTGAGCTGGATTGGATTAGGATTGGATTATTAGGTTTACTTATTTTAGCTGGATTGGATTGAATAAGTTTACTTATTTGAGCTGTTGTCTTCTCATACTGGAAAGGGATCATGCCAATATGGTGATTCGTGTAAATATTATCACCCCAAGCAAAACTTCCAGAGTTTAAATCCTCAAGTCATACCAGGTATCTTTCTTTGATTTATCTCTTCGATCCTCTTTTATTCTTTTTTGGTAAAAAGTTATATGCTCCTACTGCTTTTCATTAACCTTGTGGTCCAATACCACTTGATGCTTGTATGTTTAAGTAGGGGCAAATAACTTGTGAATATGTATTTGAGTAGATAGAAATGGGGTATTTACTTGACTTGCTATGGGAATTAGCAGATAATATTCATTCACCAAGTATTGCCGAGAGTCAACTAGTCGGAGGAGGACCTTTTCCAGGCACGCATTATTACTTCTGTTGGTTTGGGTCTCTAATCTTACTACATTTTCTGCCGTACATTTCACTACTCACTTATGCGTTGCATGCTAATTTCCAACATGAATGAAGATTGTTAGATTGCAAATTTGGTGTATTTTTTTGTTACTAGCTACCAACTTTGATGATAAAAAGATGTTAATCAAGTAAAAATTGCTGTGTGGTATAACTGCATAAGTTGAATTGGTTAGATTCTTAGATGTATAATCTTAAAAGGGTTACCATTCAATTGTCAAACAAACACAACCTGCTTTTTAATTGGTGTTGTAACAATAAAACAGATTGGTTCTTGGGTTTGGCCATTTAGTGCAATACCTGTCTATCAGACTATCACACAGCATGAACATATGCTATAAACAAACGCGACACCCCTTATTTTCCCATAATGTTTTACTGTTTTGTTGCCTGTGATGAGATAACACTATGGCTTTGTATCACCTGTGACGAGATACGGGGATAGCTATGGCTTTGGTTCTTTTCCTTTGGTTATCATGTTTTTGCACTTACTGCCAATTCTCTTCGTTTGGTACCAGGTGGTACGGTTAGGGATAGTATGGGAATTTCGCTGGGTAACCTACCTCCATCACTTAAGCCACCGCCAGAGGGTGGATATCCTCCTCTTCCATTTATTGATTGGGGATATTGATTGGGTATAGGTCTGCTATTTCCTCTTCTCACCCTTATTTTCTGTCACTTGCATGAACAAACCATTCGTTTCGATGTCATCTGCTTCTGATTAACTTTTGTATGTAATTTTTGCAGTATGAGATACGGGTAGCTGTAGAGAAAGGAGCTCATATGTTCTTTGTTCCAACTTCCAAGTGAATATGGAGCTGGTACCATGATTTCTGAGTGGCTGAAGTGAGTTCTGTTTGTTCCTCCATTACATTTGAATAATATTATCAGTAGGACTTGTCATGCTTGTGTCTTTACCTGAACCGCTTTGCACACTCGGGAGTCCATTTGCTTGGTATTAGAGCGTTGACAGTGCAAGCAAGAGGAAACTGAAACCTGTAGCCGACTTCAACTAATAAGACTGAGTTGGATCTATGTTGCTCTCCTCTGTTTGATCCATCTTGCTACATCTGTATTTCAAGTACCATTGAATTAGATTCTATTCTCCTATTATCTTCTGAAATGATAATTACAAGATCTTGTTGAAGATTTGTGTAAATATCATGCGTAAAGAACATGTGTCTGATGGCAAATAATTTGTTTAGTGGAAAAAGGGTTTTCGGGTTGAAGTAACAAATATGGTATAATAAGAAACACCTAGATTTTGGGATATACCGGTAAAAACTGGGGCCGGTTTATGAATGTGAGATCTCTATGAGATATATGGGGGGAGGGTCTAGACTCGGCGTAACGGCCAACCAAGGTGGTAGACAAGTTGCCTGGGAATCTGGATTTAAGTGGCCGCTCTTTTTCATGTGGTTGCTGGTTGAACCCGCTTGCTTAGTAGCCTTGTGAACCAGATGCAAGTGTAAGAGAGGTTTTGATTTGATTGTGCCTTCGCGGCGGTAGAATACCCCTATGGTTCACTATCTTATTATGGAATTTGCTGCGGTCTGCGAATGTGAACTTCCTATGATCATGCCTAGGGATGTTGCAAAACCATTCTTCCCCTCCTCTGCTCTTTTTCACCGATATAGAAAAGGGAAAAAAGAAAGGGAAGGAAAAAAGGCATTGGGTATTAGATACTCAATGGTGGACTTGTGTAGATATCAGAAGAGTGAAAACCCTTCAAATGGGTACTTAGGAAGGGTAAATGACAAGCAAAGTACTAAAACACAAGCTATTAATGATTAAAGAATTGGTGTTGGCCACTAATTGGTTGTTGTTTTGGGTCCCTTTGTTTTGGTTTCATATATTCGGGTTGTTTGGTTTCTTTTATATGAAAAAGTGGCTTAGTTTCGGGTTGGATTAAAATTGTGGTTTCCATTCGGTTCTCATATTAGAAAGTGCTGTTTCGTTCTCAGCTTCGGTTTGTTTGGTTTTTGGGATTGAAGTAGTGGGTTGCATTCGGTTTTTGGGATTAAAGTTAGTGGGTTGCATTCGGTTTGTTTCGGTTTTGGGATTAAACTAAGGTGGGTTGCATTCGGTTTGTTTCGGGCTTGGGATTAAAGTAGGTGGGTTGCATTCGGTTTGTTTCGATTTCTTTTATCTTTAATATTAAAAAATAGTGGCTTAGTTCGGGTAGGTCGGGTTTCTTGGATTAAAATAGTGGTTTTCAGTTGGTTTGTTCGGGTTTTGGATTAAAGGAGTGGGTTGTTTCGGTTTCCTTTGATATTAAAAATAGTGGCGTAATGTCGGGTTGTTCGGGTTTCTTGGATTAAAATAGTGTTTTTCAGTCGGTTTGTTCGGGTTGTTTGATTAAAAAAGTGGTTTTCAGTCGGTTTGTTCGGGCTTCTGATTAAAATAGTGGGTTGCAGTCGGGTTGTTTCGGTTTCCTTTATATTAAAATAGTGGCTTAGTTCGGGTAGGTCGGGTTTCTTGGATTAAAATAATGTTTTTCAGTCGGTTTGTTCGGGTTTGGGATTAAAGGAGTGGGTTGTTTCGGTTTCCTTTGATATTAAAAATAGTGGCGTAGTGTCGGGTTGTTCGGGTTTCTTGGATTAAAATAGTGTTTTTCAGTCGGTTTGTTCGTGTTTTTTTATTAAAAAAGTGGTTTTCAGTCGGTTTGTTCGGGTTTTTGATTAAAATAGTGGGTTGCAGTCGGGTTGTTTCGGTTTCCTTTAT
>BPLS01000240.1:0-94885 GCA_019656275.1 Rhododendron kiyosumense
GTTTAACTTTACTAAATGGAGTCTTCTATTTTGCATATTTTACCTGTTTTCCACCATACTATCTTCAGTCTTGGTGTCCTGTTTTAGCTGCAATCATAGGTTGGAAATATTTCGTACCTACCACTTACCAGGGCTACCTTTATAATCTCCACATTCTTGTAGAAGGAAATCTCCAGTTTGTCCATCTGGTTGTAATTCTTGAGAAATGTTTTGTTAAGTTCTGAAATCTCTGCTGATAAAGGCAGATGTGGGTTGGCTGCATTAAAAATTGGAAGCTCTACCTGGCACAACAAATCTATTTAGTCTTGTTCTTGGAACTTGTAAGTATTGCTTTGCTCGATATTGCACGGTTCCTCTCTGTATTTGACTTTGCTAGTTTTGCAATCATCTTGCAGCACTTCATATGGCCTCAGCAAACGGGCATCTTGACATTGTGGACTATCTTATCACAAATGGAGTGGTGAGTGAGCCATTTTTGTCAGGATATTACTTACACTTTTCTGTCTTATGATTGCAATTTACTGAATTTTGAGTGTTTTCATTTCAAAGGGTTTTGTTTGGGTTGGCATGCTCTATTTATTTCATTACTCATTTAGGTATCATTTTTCTCCTCTCTTTTTTAGCTTGCAATTTTATGTTTATCAGCTGTATTAATATATTTAGGTCTGTGGAGAAACTTAAGTGTGGAATTTGATACCAAACTGATGTTGGGAGTTTTCATGCTTATGGTGTCTTCTTGTCCCTCATTGTTAAATGTCGCAGCATGTCATATTGCTTGAGTATATATGAATCGTGTATAAGAAATTGTTCTGATTTCTGTAAGAATTGGGTGTCAAGAGCAAATTCAATGTGACATTTACTTGCATGGGTGGTGATAAGTTGGCTGCATGCAGCAATTGATGAAAATCTTACTAGGTTCACCTTTCTTATGGAGCTCGTAATCTCTAACTGTCATTTTGGAGTTTAGAATTTTGAGAGCAAGATGTTGTACCGTCAAAGCAAAAAAAAAAACTTGGCTTGAATTTCATTTGAAATGCAAAGTGAGACCTGAAATTCCTGTCCTTGACTGATGGTAGTGTCACGCCCTCGATTTTCAACATAATTCAATATCACATTTCGATAAAAGATTCTCGCATAAGGTAAATAATACCCAAAATGATTTCCCACCTGTTCAATTTACAAACCAAATTTCCAAGTTTAAAGAATTACAACCTTGGCATCACGGCCCAAATTAACTTAAACTCAAGCACGAGTATTTAGAAAAATTACAAACTTAGGTCAAAAGATAATTCAAAAGTGAATTATTTACAAAGTCATCTTTAACCGAAAATAAGTCTATTACATAGATGAGAAAGTAACTAGTCAAATTAGCTTCCAAAAATCTTCATTTCGAATCACACCATAGCATGCAATCGACTGCCCGGCATTTAGACCTGAAAAGAAGGATTTTGTTGAGTTACACTAGCCCAGTAGAGAAATCTATACGCAAGTTATAAGAAAATATGCCGAGTTATGCAACTAAAGTGAATGGATATAGACAGATATGCCCAAGGTTCATATGGCTATCGACAAGCAACTCACTATGGCTAAAGGATTCTAGACAATCCTATATGTAACACCTATAGTCTCATATACCATCCCAAAGCCACAAGAATTCCCCACATCAATCACAAGTAATCACATTTGGTTCCTCAACCATTTCATCACATCATGTGTGTTTCCACATTCATTCTCATTTCACAATCTTTCACATTCCTCGATTTCTCGATAAATCTCCCTCTCATTCTCATCTGACATCAAAAACTCTTTTTCCCTTTTAAACAATTCAATTTAGCAAAACCATTCTTTCTTTTGTTTTCTGATAATCTCATCTCATAACATCCAAGGTTTTCGCATGTATCGCTCGTTTCCGGTCATCTCACCGAATGTCCATGGTGATACCCGTTCATTTGCGTGATTCCGGTCGTCTCACCAAATGTCCATGGTGATACCCGTAGTGTCAATTCCGGTCGTCTCACCACTGCGTAGTGATACCCGTAGTGTCAAGTTTTTGTTGTGTCCGTAACCTCAAACAATCATTCATATCTCATTATGCTACAAACCATCAACCGTCACATACACCAACAAATAGATAAGCACACACATTTCCTTTAAGTATATCACCATAACCTACATAGCATATTGAACTCATAAGCAACCTTACGACTTCCTAACCACTAGCTTCTTTACTAGAATCTCATAAAACGAGAGCTCAAGGAGTTTAGAGTAATCAACGAGATGAAATCACAAGGATACGAGTTACTAAGTTACCTTTCGGATCACTAGCCAAACTCACGACTACCCATCACACTCGCCACAACGTCTCATATAACCTACGGTACACCTAAACAACCTTACGGTTCATTTTTCATTTACAAAGGTACAAAGATTACCTTTAACGAGTATCGCAAGGATTAGAATAATCAACGAATTATTGGAACCCAAGTAATCGAGTTTAGAGTTGATTAGAATATGATTGGAGAGTGTTAGAAGTGATCGGGAGCCAATACAATCGACGAATGATCAATAAAGTTCAAGAACAGTTTTCTGAGACAGAGGTACCAATACCTCAAAAAGTAGGTATTGGTACAAAATCAATCCAGTGAGCAATCCGAATCAAGGTACCAATACCTCAAAAAGTAGGTATTGGTACTAAGGTATTGGTACTTCAAAAATTAGGTATTGATACCAAACGAATCCAGTAAGCAATCAGAGCCAAGGTACCAATACCTCAAAAAGTAGGTATTGGTACCAATGCAACAGCAGGCGATTTTGCAGAAAAATCAAGAACGATCACAAACTCAAATTTCAACCAACTAAAGCACGATTTAGGCACATAATCATCATATAAACTCATAACGAGAGTAAGAAATCCCTACCTCAAGTCAATGATCGAAACCCACGCGATTTGAGCAAGCCCTAGACTCCGAAAACTTCAAAATCACTCGAATCTCCTCCGCTGAGAGAAACTCACGAAATTTCAAGCTCAACCACGATAATGGATGAAGGATTGAAGGTCATTTGTTATGGGTTTTGAGTAAGGGTTGGAGTTTTGAGTGTTGGAGAGGGAGAGAGAGATAGAGCTGAGAGAGAGAGATAGATCGGGAGGTAGAGAGAGAGAGAGGAGTAAAAATACTCCCCTACACACACACCCACACATATATATACCAACACAAACACATATTGCACTTGCACCCTCCTACAAACAATTTCATCACATTAACCCCAACTCAAATAAACTCAATAAAATTTCAAAGTTTTCCTCAATTTTAATATCAAATGAACCTTTTAATAATTTCCGAAATTACGGGTCCTTACAGGTAGGGTGGCTTGTCCTGTTTCATAAGTCAGCATCAATATCCTAAACTGCCTCTCTCCAGAATTACTTTATTCTCATTCAATGTTGCCTAGAAAAATGTACATTCTTGGTATATGGAGCAGCATCAGGTTTCTTAGTATGACGCTTACCCCAGAATGCGGTAGCATAGCAGTTGGGTTGCTTTATTTGTTTTTGTTACTCTTTATAGTTCTTTATGTCTTCATGAACACTGCAGGCATCTCGTGTTTGCACATTGAGTACCTTCCCCGCTCTCAATGTGACTGCATAAAATGTGTGAATTTTGAAAAGCTGACCCCTTAACTGAAGTCTTTCATGCCATATTCCTTAGATCAACTGGTCATTGCTGACATTTATCTACACGGTTTTAGCCATCTTTTTGGCCTTGATGATTTGATCACTACCTTGTAGTTCATGGGGTCAGCTTTCCTTTCACTCAAACGGAACCCACATTGATGTGGTTTAAAATACATCTGATAAAACCATTAAATCTAGGCAAATTACGTTGCATTAAGTTCTACAATTTTGGACGCCTATGCTTAAAAGCCTAGTCAATCTGGTGTAGTTTATGGTATATTTTCTGATCTCTGTAAATCAGTAGCTTGTTAATTTACGCTTTCCAAATATTCTCCATCTGTCACAACTGGCTTTAACATCGTTGTCACGATTTTTATGCAACTTTTTTCTTGTTCTATTCTCCATGGAAGCAGGATGTGAATGCCCCTAATGTTGAGAAGAACACCCCTCTTCACTGGGCTTGCCTCAACGGTCACATTGAGGTAACAAATTCGTTTCCTCCCATGTAAAACCATTCTTAGTTTCCCATGCATCTTTCAAGTTCATATAACCCTTTCCATTTCAGGTGGTTAAGAATTTGATTTTAGCAGGGGCAAGCGTATCTGCTATAAACAGGTGCTTGTTTATCTCAATTATTTGTTGCTATTTCTATTTGTATTGTTTTTTGTGTTTTTTCCTTTTTCAGGTTTCAGTTTCTAATGGGTTTTTTTTTTTTTTTTTTTCCTGTTAGCCACGAGCGGACGCCAATGGATGAAGCAGTGAGCAGGGGAAAGATGGATGTTATCGATGCGATCGGTGCAGCAGTTGCGCAAGTCGAACTCAGTAGCACAAGGGTCTCCTGATATATCAAACACTTAACTTACGTTAAGCACTTGGTTTTCAAGCACTTTGAATGGAGGATGTAACCTTTATGTAAAAGTCGTCGAGATTCGTGAACAATGATTTTGTGTGGATTGTTACTATTCCAGTTTTGATAAAAATGAAATGATTTTATATAGGCAATCTTAGAAGCTTTGGCCAACATGTTTATTGAATAGTCGGGGTATACACACCAGGGGTTGCCCCAGTGGTTCGGACGGATGCGCAGGCTTTGGGGGTATTCCTCAAAGTCTGGGATTTGATTCCCCACCAGGTGAGTATCCTGAAGTAAGTGGGGGGTCGTGAATACTGTGGCCGCGCTAGCTTTTCCAGAGGTTTGAATTGTACAGTCGGGTCCATATAATGGCCTGGTTGTAGGATTGTTCCTCTGTTACCAATAAAAAAAATAGTCGATATACGGATATGTTAAGAAATCAGCACCGGAGAACTCAAGTCATCTATACTCTCATTTTATATTTGAGATGGAAGCCTTTTCTGCATTATAATTCTGCATTTACAACAAAAATCCGGTAGTCCTGAATGCAATTGTGAATGGCTCTATCATGTGCGTTACAAAATGGACTAATCAAATCAAATCAAACCGAGCCTTATGTCTCAATTACTTGAAGACAAAATGGACTATTGTCACGTTATTTTCTCTTCCAATTTTATCGGATGCCTCCGAAGGGACTGTCACGTTATCTTCAAACGTCCAAACTGTATTGTCTCAGTAGAAAAAACTAAACTAAAACCCTCAAAACCCATTTTTTTACAGAACAAAATTGTGACATACGTGTAGCAGCTTTACCACCGGAGGCGAAACTAGAACTAGAAGATTCGTCGCTTAAATTTTGTCCATGGACATGTACATAATTCGGAAAACCACAGGCAAATTCTCAAAGTCATATTTCATCGTGCATTTATGGGAGAAAAACGACCCCTGAGTTGTCGATTTTGGTGTCATATTTGTTGTGCATTTATAGGAGAGAAAAACAACCACTGAGTTGTTGATTTTGTTAAACTTAATTTTTTCCATACGAATAGAAGCATGTGCCCATCACTCCGGCAATGGCACCGAAGATCAAATATAGAGTCCCTATATCCTTGTGGGTACAGATAATCTACTCGTACTGATCAAATTCATACCCAGTTTACCGGAGGAATGTTTTTTTGCGTATTTTGTGTATTGTAAAAGGGAAATTCTATATGGACAACATTAAGGCGATAAGTCTTCGTTATCCATGGTATTTGGTAACAAAAAGACTATCTTGGTCATAGTTCATAAATGTAGCGTGTAGACAGGGGCTGAGCTAGCTAAAGCTTTTGGTTGGTGGGGCCAAGAATTATATCCATGTAAATTATTTTTTCTATTTGCTCATTCAAAAAAATAGCTGAGTAAGGTTAATTATAAGGTAGATATATATATATATACACGTAGCAAAAAATATAATTTTGTTTTGCTATTGGTCTCAAAAAGTTGATATATGTTAAAAGGAATGTGTAACAGCCTTATTCGTAATACTATTAACTTCCGAAAAGAAGAATGATAGGAATTTTTATGCATTTGAAGTAATTTGAGGCAATTTAAAAAATATATATCGGGTGAAAAAAATTTCATATTGAAATTAAAGTGAGTGAGGTCAAGTAAACCCATTTGTATCTTTACTCTCTCCGACCAGATGGTGAAGATGTTGATATGAATGCATGGGAAAAAAGGACTCATAGTGGCTAGTTATTGGGTCATAATTCATAAACAATGTCAGATTATATACATACGTACACGTAGTAGACTCATAATGGCTAGTTAATGGCTCATTTTCTTGAATAAGAACATTAATTTCCCTATCAAGTCTAGAAAAATACAATGAATTGCTTTTCTTTTGTTAACTAAAATTTGTCCTCTAAAAAAACGAAAATATTTAATGAAATTCCACTATTTTTCATTAAAACTACTCCTATGAGATTTCACTATTTCTAATTACCTTCTAGGAAAGATAGTAATCGTAGACAAACGAAATTTCCACGACTGCAAGAATATTAGAAATTCCATTATGACTAGATCATCTATTTTGATTCAATGAAGAATGAACCAATAATGGTATTAATTGTGGCAGGAGGTTGAGGCGCCTTAGGGTTTTCTTGTGCTGAATTGTTTGTATTCTGGGCTTTGAGGACCATAGGCTGCGTGCTTCGGCCCAATAAATGTGGGCTCTATTCTAAGGGTTAAGCTAGCCTATGTTGTATGTGGATTGGTCTCCGGCTTGGCCTATATTGTCTATGGGCTATACCATTTAGTTTTTGGGCTATTTCGGCATCTTGGGCTTCTTGTTGTATTTGGGTTATGGGTTTATTGTTATATTTATATCTGTTTAGACCCTTTAGGCAATCTAAGCTAAGCCCATTGGGGGTTCGCTTTGTTAGCTTCTTGCCAACAAGAGCTCGTTTTGTAATCTTTTTTCTTCAATAAAATTCTTTGTTTCGCTGTTCAAATTTTTTTTTTTTTAGATAAATGGGAAATTTAAAATGCTATGGGTTTTTTCGGAGGTTTAGAGAAAGCTGCAATCAATAGAATTTCGTTAATCCTCCCTTCCCGCAAGGAAGAGCGTGAAATTCTTTGCTTTCTCCTTTCTGCAGGAACCAAGATTGGATATAGTCGTAGGAAGAATGTTTGGATTTAAATACCTCACTTCTTGGTAGGGCTGTAAGTGAGCCAAGCTACTCGCGAGCTCGGCTTGGCTCAGCTCGGCTCGGCTCGGCTCAGCTCGGCTCGGCTCGTTTAGGCTCGGCTCAACTCGGCTCGTTTAGTAAACGAACCGAGCTTGAGCTCGAGTATTCGGCTCGGCTCGATAAGGCTCGGCTCGACTCGGTCGAGTACAGCTCGGCTCGTTCAACAAAAGCTCGGCTCATTAAGGGAGGCTCGGCTCGATTAAAGAGGCTCGTTTAGTTAATGGCTAAGCTCGGCTCGTTAAGGCTCGAGCCCAAGTTTTTGGCTCGTTAAGTAAACGGGCCGAGCTCGAGCTCGCCGAAGCTCGGCTCGTTTACACCCCGACTTCTTGGTCATCGACACTAACTGAGTGGTAGTCATGGAAACCCCCATTTCTTAGCTCCGTAGGAGTAAGCGGCAAACTAATGAAACATCTTAAACGGGAAGAAATTACAGAAATAATAAGAAAAACATTACTAATAAAAACACATCACCTATAATGGTTTATGGGAAGCAAGTCCGCATAATAATATATGCATGACTAAAAGGACAATGCATTTAAGAAGCTAGAGTTAGCTATATTTCTAGCTGGGGCCAATGTACATAATGAAGGGACCAGCGACGTAGCCTGTATAGAAGGGTGTGGCATGGGCTTTGTTCTAAAAGTCCGTCTAGGCGGTCGACTAATTTGTGCCTAGACACTAGGTGGGGGACCAACCCTTAGATTAAAATCGGCCGAGGTGCCGATTAGTCGGTTGCTGGGGACTCTAGGCAGCCAATTAGTCACCGCTAGGCACCCCTCTTCTACCTGACTTGCGCCTAACAATTTTTAGAACACTGAACATGGGCCACCCTAGTCTTACAGGAATGAATGTGCACTTATCAGTGTCCGAACAACTTGATTTTCTACACTCTAATAGAATATGAACGATATGAATCATGAAAAAAAAAATATCTCAATGACTTTCATTTATTCACCACAAGAGAGTTGAATTAAACTTTTGTTTAATTAAAAAACAAAGTCTGACGTTAACTTAAAAATCCTGCCGACTAATTTGTGCCTATGCACTAGGTGGGGGACCAACCCTTAGATTAAAATTGGCCGAGGTGCCGATTAGTCGGCTGCTTGAGACTCTAGGCAGCCGATTAGTCACCGCAAGGCACCCCTCTTCTACCTGACTTGTGCCTAACAATTTTTACAACACTGAGCATGGGCCACCCCAGTTTTACCGGAATGAATGTGCACATATCTCATGTCCGAACAACTTGAATTTCTACACTCTAATAGAATATGAACGATTTGAATCATGAAAAAAAATATCTCAATGACTTTCATTTAATCACCACAAGAGAGTTGAATTAAACTTTTGTTTAACTAAAAAACAAAGTCTGATGTTAACTTAACATTTATTTCATACTATGCAAAAATAAAAGTGAACTGCCATCAAAAAAACGTTACACCTCTTATTACTAAAATCCTAGCTCCACCGCTAGCAAAGACAGCTGATTAATTGGTTTCAACCTCTCGTTTAATTTGCCAATGCCCTTGGTCTAAAGACTAAACAGGCTTCATTTTCTTTATATACTTAACAAATTAATTGCTTTAATGAGTTTCTTAAACTCTTAATTACATTTAGAGGCTAATTTTAGGAAAATGATATTGGCACTTCAAACATTGATGTAGGCATTCCAAAATCAGTATAATTTCAAAGTCATTTTTCTTTGTTGTTTGGAGTGCCTGCATCAATTTTTGAAGTGCCAATATCATTTCCCTAATTTTATTCTATTTTCTGTCCCTAATTAAGTTTCTTTCTGTTTACCAAGTTGACAATAAGAAATAGAGAAATATAGCACCATAAATCAGTGCATCATTAGCTCTAGAGCCACCCAAATCATCTATAGTTAAGACCACCTCCCGTATTTTATTCTCTCTCTCTCTCTCAAGGCTACAGTTGTACCTAAAAGATAAACATATGAATGTGGCACTGAGACTCCATGATTAAGGGTTTCGAATTTAGGAATTACCGACCTGCGATGGAATCCCACCGGCCAGTTTATTTTTTTTTAATTTTTTAATTTTTGCCACAATGATAACAGTTGTTATTCATACGTCAAGAACGATACATCAAACGGGAGACCCGTCCCTTGAAAGGGGACCAAGTAACCACAACGGTGGAGATTCAGTCCAAAGACTATACCCCGAACCACTCAAACCCTTGCTTGCCAATACATGTGCAACAAAATTACCAGTCCTACGAACAAAAGAAAAGCTGCAAAACTGAAAATTTTTGCTCAAAGCTTGAATATCATGAATGACCACTTCCACCTCTTGATTGGTTGCAACTTGGCCATTGAGCATCTTCACCAGCAATTGAGCATCACTTTCCACAACAATAGACCCCAAACCAGGTTGGAAGCCAAGATGAACACCTTGTCGAATTACCAGAGCTTCAGCAATTGATGAACTTGCACATCATTGTGAAAAACCCATAGAAGCAGCCACAAAAAGACCTCTAGAATCTCTAATTAGTAGTATGATTATTTATTTTATTACGTAGTGCGTAGTTTATTTACTGAAAAATTTTAATTAGATTTGTACACATATAAGGGTTAAGACCCACATTTTCAGATTCATTCACAATTGAAGCAAATTGGCTAAAAATTTAGCTTTTTGTCTTTTTTGGTCTTTTTCGTCGTCTTAGATGATTTATTTTTTTTCAACTTTGCTCTGCATATTTATACTTTTCTGAGTCTTTACATCGACATGAAAACTATGATGAAAAAATTTGACCCAAAATCTAGTAGTAAAAATTAAGAATAGCCAAAAATCATGTTAGAAGTCCTGAACAAGTTTGGCCAAAGGAGCCCTAAACGGTCCCTAGAGATGCACTAAACCTTTTTTTTTTTTTAATCAGCGAGATGCAATAAACTTACGAGAAATTAATAAGATCCAACATTAAAACTATACAAAACAAAGAGAAAATCATTTTAACGGCAGAGTCATGAATAGTTGTTTTCAGAGCCAATTACAAACGTTCAAAAATATTTTGGACGGTCCGGATTTTCCCGGAAAATTTTTATTAAAATTGATTCGGACTGTCTAGAACACTTTTAGACGGTTCGCGTTTGGTTGCTGCTATAAAGAACTTGTTCACAATTGAGCCGTAAATAGGTATCTCTCCGGAACAAAAGCATCTCTACTTACTCCCCTTGGGATTGGCGCATTTTTGTTTCTTTGGCAAGTAATGGAACAAATCGGACATCTATTCGTTGGGAAGTGGAAAGCTTTATACCCAAAACAGAAACATCACAGAACCTTATGGTGAAGAATTTCATTTCATTTGAGGCCTCCACTTCCAGCTAGAAAACAAGTATAATTTTAGGTACCATGTGCAATGCTCCCATTTAAGAGCTTTCCATGAATTCACTAGTTTTATCATTCCCATGAAAACATCAAATTAATTCTGTTCTAGTAATTTACAGCCCAGTATTTTGGAGAACTATTAGAGCATGGCTAATGCAAAAAGGCCATTTTATTAGCCAAAAATTATGGTAGTCATGCTATCAAGTAGAGATTCTTATCGATAACCTCGAAACTTGATACACATGAGCTAAAATGGTGTCAGATTTAGACTTTTGAAGACTCTTAAACAGGGATACTATCCTATTAGTTGTTCCATTAAAAGTGTGCCTACATTGTTTCTTTGTCAACCTGATTTATAAATTTTTTGTTTACCTCTACAAAAGTTGATTCATGATCACGTGTTTGAAAAGAGTGCTGAGATAGAGCAGCTCTACAAAAGTTGATTCATGATCACGTCTCTAAAAAGAGTGCTGAGATAGAGCAGCTCAGGGTTGTTGTGCGTCACCCATCCGAGCCGTCCGTTCAGCAGTCCCTGAACTTGGATGCTTTTGAGGTCTAATATGCTCAGACTTTGCATGTTTTTGCATTTATGCTTCAATTTTGAAATTATGCCCAAACTCACTTAAAACAATACGCTTTCCAAACTAGGCATCCTCCACCATGCAAATCAAAACTGTAGTATCCATGCTACACTCTTAGCGGTGCAAGAAGGATTAAAGGGCAACCCATAACGAGAAAGATTGAAGTCATCCTTAACGGAGAGAAGAATTAAAAGTGCAGGGATTGATGGAACCATTAACAACCTAAAAATTGGAACCTCGGTCCACCCAGAGGCCACCGCTAAGCCCCTCGTCGTAGACACCCGTGGTATCACGGAATCCCTTGTTACGAAGGATATATGATTTGCTATTGAAATCGTACGATTGTGATTCCGTAAGGGAAAAAAAAAAATCAAATGGGTATTGAGCCGGAAAGGACGCAAGGCCGAACTCATTTAGATCTATTTCAAATAGAGTTCAGCCCAAGATATCGTAGCACAGAAGTAACACGACTTGTGAACCGCTAAATTGCTCGTAAACAAGACATTCATTACATTACCGGGGAACGAAAGGAAAAAAAATAGAGAGAGACCTTAGTTTCGATAACCGATTAGCTAAAAAGAATCAAAGAAAGTACATGCAGTTTTCACAACACACTGAACAACCTTAGTCCAGTCAACTCATCCACTGGTTAACACTAGTCTATTATGAACAAAAAATCAAACACTTGGTCCCCTAAAGAATCTACATTGAATCGGCAACAAGTGCAAAAGTCCGCCCAGAAGTGGACTCTACTGATGAATATCGGGATCATGAACGAAAATGTGCAAGAAAACAGACAAGATAAAACTGCTTTCTAACAGCAATAATTGTGTTCCTTAGCCTAGAAGCCATCGTTAAGTGAAGCGGGAATATATAATCAGAAGATTCATGCAAACATGAAGAGAGAAGAACAAAGGTTTTTAACCAAGTAAAATCGCAGACTGTAGCGATGCATGTAGCGCGAAACACATTGAAAACAAAAGGAAAAAAAAAAACGCTTGAATTGGTCCCCGGAAATGATGCATATCAAACTACATCTTTCGGAACCAAGTGATTTTCCAAGTGAAGCAACATGATAAAGCATATAATCATCCTTAAGAAGAGGATACGACGACACCAGGTTTACATTGGACTAACATTCAACTGAACACAAATTGATAATCACATCAAATGTACATGAAATGGCACCCATGAAACGTTACGGTCGAATGTCAAACTGATGCACCACTTTCAAGCCCCTAAAACGCATATGTACCTAGGAACTTCAGCAATAAAAATCACAGAAGAGAAAAATATAAGTTAAACTCTACTCATGCATTACAAGGTTTTTTGGCCAATTTCACGGGGACAAGAAAAATATGTGAGGCGTAGCGATGTTATATACAAAAGATTCCAACTTATTTTACCAAATAGGAATGAATGCAGACTACCTCCATGCTCTGAAAACATCCAACAACTACAAATCAAACTCATATATATAAAGCATGTTCTTTCCAGCTTAAAAGATTAAACAGGCAGTATCTACAAATTAAAAAAGAGGAAAGAAACCATACTAAATACGAAATAGAACTCATATAAGGTACAGACACAAAGAACAAGAACAAAACAATGCTAAATGGAAGTTATTAAGCACTAAATAGACATGTTCTTCAAGTAGGAATCAATCAGAAAAGGAATTGAAAAACGTGTCCAAAGTATCTAAAAGCGGAGCTCTCATATAGCGGTATACAAGGCATCGGACTCAAAATAATTTGGCAATGAGTGAAATGGCCGTTCATGCTCATATGCTAGTCTCGGACGGGTTTTTAATCATAGGGACACATGAAATATAGGCACATTCTCCCAACCTTGGGAGGAAAATGGATACATAACAAAAATACAAACAAATAAACAAACAGGAGGAAAATATTAATTAGAAAGGTGAAGGTACAATTAGCTAGAGAAGAACCAGAATAAAGAGAGGAAAAACTTCTGAGTGAGGTTAACCAGCACAAGAGTTAATGCCTCTGCGCCCTTTGGTGGGTTCTCCTAATTTCATATCCTCAAGCAGAGGCTCAAAATCATGGAAACACAAATGCTGTTTATAGAATTAAACATCACGAGACATTATTGTACTAGAGGTGGTTCTCTTCACCAAAACCAACAGAGACCACTAATCACCAAAACATGTGCTTATTCCAAACCCAAAACAGAGTTCTCAAGGCACTAACCGGAAGAAGTGACCTAAGCGTGGAGCCAACACAACCCAAGTACGTCAAAAAGGGCTGCGGCACACATTGGCACCAATAGCGCAGATATTGAATTATGTATAAAGAGAGAACGCAATAACTAAGTTAAAGGAAGAAGGTAATTATTTCCCGTACTATACTCCACTTGTCATATCCCCAAAGGGCCCAAACGGTAGACCCCAGGTAATGTTAGTAATGATAAAAAATAAAAATAACAGGTAGTGCATACACCATTAGAGCAAACTAGTACGCATTTTCAGCAATGTATAATGCCATAAGGAGTATTTTGTTTGGCATTTCTAAACCAGATGTGCTGTTTATGCAAATAACGCACCCCCTAAAACGCCCAATCACACATGCGTGGGCTCGAGTGCGGATCCCACACATGTATGTGGGTGTGCGTAAGAAGCATTTCTTTTCTTTCTTTTTTTTGATCATTAAGAAGCATTTCTTAAAACTTGCAAAAACCACTGGAGGTGCTCTTAACATCCTCCATAACTCATGTCTCATAAATGTGTGTGTGTGTGTGTGTGTGTGAGAGAGAGAGAGAGAGAGAGAGAGAGAGAGAGAGAGTTGATTGCAAAACAAGTAATATAAAGCAGGCAGCACAAGACAAGGATATTGGTGCTTTTATCCATTATAGACATGATGTGTGTTTCAAAGTTCACATGCAGGAGTCTGAAACAAATGGAAATGCAATAAATAAATGCCAGGAGTTTACATGACAGCAAGAAAAGGTGTCTTCTGCATCAACAAAAAAGCAAACACTAACAAAACAAATACTAGCAATAATGTAAGTAAAGGATTCAGTATTTGTTTGCCGAACAGATGACAATGGAATCTAGCTGTGAAATTTAATTATTATGAATTACTATGTGGACATATTTAAAGGAAACATTCACAAAAGACACATGGGGGTGGTGGAAAATAAAAAAGCTTGGCAACCATAATCTAAGGGGGGGAAAAACATTGTTTAATCTATACACAAGTCAACAATGGCAGCACACATGAGTGTAGCATCTCAAGGGGATAAAAAAAAAAATCATTAGAAAACAAGTAATGGAGAAAATGTGAAGATGAGCATATATGTACAAGGATAAAAGAAATTTCAAAAGCACGTATATAGATACGGATACGGAACATGGAGGCGACAAGATACTAATACGGAGAAACCTATAAAAAAAAAATGGGACACAAATACAAGACATCGATCAAAATTATTCATTTTTAGAAATATCAGTCTTGTTGCTCCTGTACTAGGCATAAAAGTAAAGCCAACAAAATTACAAGAGTAGTTGGAAACCACAGTATCAGATGATACCGATCCATAAAATACAAAATCCCAAGGGATTTGATTTGGCCAAGTGGTCATGAGAAAACAATAAATGCTCCTCCATGAGGTGTCACAGGTTTCATTCCCACCGAAGCCAAACATTCCAAACCTTTGAGCCATTGGGTGTTATACTTGGTCATTACCTTCGGGACCCCAGAATTAATCGAGGTGCACGCAAGCTGGCCCAGACATCCGGTTATCAAAAAAAAATCCATAAAATATAATAAAATTTCATGAAAGACACTCTAGCAAGAAATGTCCATGAACAACAAAACAAGTAAACCAGCACCATTCAACAAGTAGGAATAAAGAAGATCATATAACTAACTTACTAGTGTTGTACAAACTTAAATTTTTGTACATAGTACTGATGCTTAATTTCTTTAGTTTCTTTTCAAAGCAAACACCCATTATTGAGATGGTAATTTCAAGGACACTGTTGGGCTGTCATTCTGGTGGGTGGGACACCATTTATGTATGGAATTTCAGTTTGAGAATGGTGTACTACCCAAAGCAAGAGCATTTGTATGCCTCCATTGAATGCATGGCATTGAAAGGTTGCCTGCATTACAAACGCTCCGTTTTCTTCCACGAAAAGTCGTGAAATTTCGCAAGTAAAAAAAAAATTTACTTCCGAGCATAATTTTTCTGCTACTTCTTGGGGACCAATTTGAAGGAGGGGTGCGCGAAAAAATTAAAATGATGTTCGAAAGTGTTTTATTTTGTATTTAGATAGAAAATGAGACGGGTTTTCGTAAAAAAACTAAAATTGCAGAAAATGACATATGAGTACGTTATAAGCAATAAAGTGGAATGAAAATGACATCCATGAAATGGGCTTTTCCTCCTTCAGGCAATAAATGATACCCAAGTCTAAAGCAACAAAAACCATGATAGAACGCACCAATTCACTTCTAAGTGATAATATCTAAACCAAGCAATATTGAAATCAAACCGAACCAAAGTACGCATACTAGCGGGTAGCGCTCATGTACACAAGTAATGGCCCGAACAAAACCGAACCAAAGTACGCCTACTAGCTCTCATGTACACAAGTAATGGCCCGAACAAAACCGAACCAAAGTAAGCATAGCAGCGCGCTCGAGTTCACAAGTAATGGCAGAACGTTGTACATGATGATTGCACTAATAATAGCTTGGTTAATTTATGAATTGAAATGGGAGAAACAGAAAAGAAGGAGAAAAAAATATACAAAATTCAAGGAATGTCTAATCAAAAGGGTGTAATAATGTCTACATGCAAGACAAAACGGCACCACAATTAAAGATAGGCTCATGCCACAGTGCTCGAGGATATGCTTTACACTGTAGATTTGACCTTTAAATAAAAACAATACTCCACATGAGTACACAAAGCAAATAAATAGGGGAACAAGAACCCCTAAAAAAAGGGAGCAAATGCAATAAAATATTATCAAAAACTAAATGTGTTATCACATCAAAAGTCTATCAAACTAATACTGTGAATCACACATACTTTGATTCAACTAAATTAAAAAAAATGAAAAAAAAAATTTATTGAGGTGAAAGAATTGGGATCTCAGTGATCCATGAAGGGACGTAATGTCAACGGGTTAACGCTTCTAGGCCGATACACTCTACTATCTTGAGGGACGTAACATCACCGGTTTAACGCTTCTTTGCCGATGCACTCTACTTTCTTGAGTGCTCTAGTGAGTCGCGAATGGTACTAAGGCATTTGTGGAGAAATTTCATAATCATATAGAGAGGCATATAAGACTCGATGAAACACATTGCTACAAGGAAAATTAGACACAACCCTAATGATAATAAGGCGACAGAAATTGAATTAATTAGGCGACATTAATGCAAATTCCGCAATTAGGAGCCTTCAAGCACCATGGCCTTTAGACCCTAGAAATTAAGGAAATACTTAATCAGTTTATTTGGTTACCATAGCCGGAACCTCCGAGCATTCCACCGCCGGAAGCCGCGTAAACGTCAGCATCGATGATCGGAGACGAGGACGAAGCCCCATTCCTCCCTCCACCACCGCCGCCGCCACCACCGCCCAAATGCAGCTCAGAAATATTGGGAAATTCTTCCCTTCCTTCGGCCCCTTGATCGTATAAAAACCCTTTGAAGACATGACCGCCGATTTTTACCACGGCTTGATATGCGTATTCATCGTCTCCCTCATCCACGGCGGTGACTCGAACACACTTGAACACCGCCGGGGCTCGGACTTGGCTCGGCAATCCCTCTTTAAAACTTGCATCTGTAAATCAAAATTAATTAATTCAACTTAGTCCAAAACTAGATTTCCAAATGCAATAAATAAATAAATAAAAGGCTTTATCACAAAATTCTCTAACAACTCCACTAGTAAAAACCAGATTAATATTCCGTAGTACGGTATATCTCATTTCAATCCTCAAAAAACCATTATTATATCTACTAATCCTAGATGTTTCATGGCTAAATGAATAGAGTTCATCCTCCATACACACATATATGTCAGTCCAGATATTTAAAACTTTTTGGCTATGTTCCGTTAAAGTTCTTATTAGTTTTTTAGTACTTATTTTTGTGCTTTATGAGATAAGTCATTCGCTCACAATACATTCCCTTGGTGGAACGGAGCCTGGTGTATTTATGGCCATTAAATCACGTAAAAATCTTAACCAATTCACAATGTTATCGCGTGATTTGATGACCGAAAATACACCCAAATACCCGTACAACATTGTACAAGAAATTTCATGGTACATGAAACATGATTGTTTATATATTCTCTCTAAGTATGAAAATGCTCATAAATCAAATTTTAGCACATAAAATTCATCCAAAAAGTAAACAATATTGCTAGCTGTCTATGCTCACGAGGAAATCATTAGAAAAACTCACATCATCTTCCATTAGAATTTTGAACAAAATCCTAGAGAGAGAGAGAGAGACAAATGTGAATTAAGCACAAACCTTGGTGACTAGAACTAGTATCAAAGCTTCTGGGAGGAGTATTAGAAGCCGAGGTATGAGAAGTGGTAGTAGTTTGGGAAGTAATAAGCCTAGGTTTCTTAGTCCCAGAAGTCGACCCCGACGACCCCGCCGTCGGTCCGCTGGCCGCCGCCATCAGCTGCCGCTCCCTTCGCCTTGCCGCCGGCACCCACGTGCTCTTCACGTGGGTGGCACAATCAAACCCTCTACTCTTGCAACAAGTCCTACACCTCCTATGGCTACAATCTTTCTTGGCCTGGTTGCCACAGTCCTGGCACGTGGCCGTCGAACTGGACCCTCCGCTCGCGCTCCCAATTCCCGCACCACCTTGGAGTAGGTTCTGAGGGGTAGTTTGGTCAAGCAACATGGGTTTTTTGAGGTAATTCGAGGTTTGAGATGGTGGAGCCGCCTGCTGCCAAAACTGATGAATTGGTTGAATTCCTGTATTGTTGTTCCTGCCTCGGTTGCTGCTGTTGTAATAATCGTCCTGATCGACACCTCCCATGTTGAGGAGCGGGATGACTCCGACCCCAACCCCCAGCTGGGCGTTGGGATCGGCGGAAGCGGCGTCTTGGTGGTGGTGGTGATGGTGGTGGAAGGAGGAGGCGGGGGCCACAACGAAGACGTCGCGGAGGTGGCCCACCATCCCCATCTCCGGAGGGAGGCCGTAGTTGATCTGGCGAGCCGAGGAGGAGGACGGGGGCCACATTCCGCCCCCGGACGCGGGTCCGGGGGCGGGGGAATTGAATCCGAGGGAGAGGTCCTGATCTGTGGCTCGGACGCCGGCGGAGGAGGACGAAGCTACCCAGTCTGCGAATGCGCCGGAATCCGACGGGAGTCTCCTTGTGGTAGCCACAACTGCTGATAATCGTTTGATTATATATCTACAGACACACATAGATATACACATGTATCAGCATATATACGACTATAGGTACATCCACAGTAGGTATTATGACAAGGGAAAAAACTGAAAATTGTGAGAGAAATCATTGTTTATATGTAGGGGGCTAAGTGGGGTCTCTCAAATTTCTTTCGGCAGAGAGATTTTTAGAGAGAGAGAGAGGGAGAGATCTAGAGGGTATTTGAAACACTCTCTCTATATATATGTAGATAGATGTAATTAGTGATATTGATGCAGAGACTGCTGGGGGTCTAGTGCTAATATACAACTTGCTACTGTCTCTCAGTTTGGCTTTTCTGATGGCAGGAAGTTTGGAGAGAGAGAGAGAGAGAGAGGGACTAGTGAGCTTCTATGGCCAGTGATAACAGAAAGGTAAGAGAGTCGTGAGCTTCTATGGGGTCTGGTGCTATATAACTTACTCTTTCCCTGTCTCTCTCTATGCTGTATCTTTGCTTCTCTGTGTTGTATCTGTTGGGGGGGTAGTCTTGAAGACTGAACAGGAAGCTGCCCTCTAGTGGTTATTGTTGCTGCCGACCTTTCTCTCTCATCATTATCAACATCATCAATCTTCTTCTCTTCCTTCTTCTGCTTCTGCTTCTGCTACTGCTGGCTTCTTCTGAGCTTCTTTTATCCCCTTCCTTCACTCTCTCTCTCTCTCTCCCCCCTCGTTTGGAAAGCGAAACTGAGGTGGGTTCCTCTCTGCCTCTCACTCTCTCATTTCTTTTTCTCTCTCTCTCTCCAATAATCACATTAGCTAACTATAGTTTGGAGAGAGAGTGTGCGAGTATAAAGACTTTTGTTCTCTAGTTTTTTGTAATGTTATGGAGAGAGAGAGAGAGAGGGGCCTAAAGTCTATCTCTCTTTTTCTTTTCTTTTTTTGATCCGCAGGCCTAAAGTCACATGACACCTCTCATTCATTTCGCCAACTTCTCCTCCCCCTTCCACTCCCTATCTTCAGATTTCCACTCTCATAATGGCGCGTGAAATGCCTTTAATACAATGATTTCTTGTATGGAAACTAGCAAAAATGAAACTAGTAATTCTCGCCCTATTTTGATTGCCTGTTACGAAAAATCATAACACATTTTGACCTGAAAATTAAAATGCTTTCGAGAATAAATTTTTGGTCTTTACTTGCACTTTTCAAAAGTGCACGTTGAGATATTTTGTATGGTGTCAAATAAAAATGGGAAGTAATTTTTTTAGATGAAAAATATACGGTCTCTAACAGATAGAAAACAAAATAAAATAGCATGAGTACTTATCGATATGATGTTAAAATGCCCCTATATTATTGCTGATTAAGTTCAATTTTATAATTCTTCAAAAGTTTTAGATTGAACTACAAGAACTAGCCATAATAGATAACTTCAAAAATTAGAGCAATGAGATCAAAGTAGTCATTTACCGTGCATCATACAGACTATTGCGAGTAGGAAAATACTATCCTAAATTGAAGTTGCTAAAGTATGTGTACCTTTTGAAGCATATAGAAGTTCATAATATTTAAACACAATTCCTAACTACAATCTTGAATTTATTAGTTTTGTGTCACAATCACAATATCTATACGTAAGTTCATGACATTTGTATATTACGAGCATTTGCCTTTATTTTACAAATTTTTATGCAAACGTTCTATTTTTTTTTTTTTTATATTGCAAATTTCTATGTATCCTCTTTGATTTTTTTAAAATCAGCAAAAAAAAAGTGTAATATTTGTTGGTCGGAATATATATTGTAGCACTTCCCCAGACAAATTAAGCAACCAAAATAATTAGGAGTACAAGTAATTAGAGAGTAGGTGTATACAATCAAATTACACTCGCGTTTCCGTTGAACATAATCCTAATTGCTAACCCTAAGTTAAACGTGTCATTTGGGACTAGGATTTTCTATAGGGCCAGGCAACAGTTTAATGTTTGGGCACGTGAAAGAGTGATGGAAAAGTCATTTTGGGCCTTTATGGGGGCCATCTCTCTCTCTCTCTCTCTCTCTCTCTCTCTCTCCATTCAATTTTTGTTTTTTTTTTTGATCCGCCTCTCTCCATTCAATTAATCTCATGAATTAGCTTCTTTCTTTTTTTTGATCCGCTCATGAATTATCTCATTGATCAAACATTAATACAAGTTTTAGTGTGAGCACATTAATTTGTTATGAAAACAAAATAGAGGTCCTCGTTACCGTACGTTATTGGTTTCAAGAAAAAAAAAAATACAAGACATTACTACATTAGTTAGATCGATTGGGTTGTTATTAACATTTGATAACCTAGTTTTTTCATTGACTCGGATCGTTCAAGTTGGGTCCAAATTAATTAAACTACATGGTAATTCAGTCTAAATTTGAAACAGTCGAGAAGCTTGGTCCCTCCAAATGATCACCTTCGAAGTGTGTTTTGAAATACATTCTCTCTCACCTCTCCCTCTCCCTCCAAGAGACGGACATCCTATACTGCCTCGTCCTCTGGTTTTGGGCCACTATACACCTATTTCGGTCCAACAACCATAATTCAATCAGTTCATAATCTAACTCATGTAGAGAAGTATGGTTTAAATTCAAAGTGGCTACATGGATCAACAAAATTCGACGTCAAGATATATACTGTTAATGATTTCTGAAGGAATTTGGATGCGGCTAGAAAAGTGAAATTCTAAGAATCATTTAGCAAGAGTGCTGATTCCAACAATCATCTGTCACTAATGCACACTCTTGATATAGTTATCAATGTTCGATCGAGCTAATTTTTTGTACGGACATATTTATCTGAATAAGTAAAATTAAAATGGTTCTAATAACCACTGAGGTCCCGTTCCCGAAAAGGAAATAAATACTTATTTTTTATGAATGCAATTTCAAGCTAAAAAATCATGTGTTTACACAAATAATTTCTTATCAATATAGATCTTATTTGATAGATTTTATTGAGATCTTTAATACAGTGCAAAAAAATTTGAAATATTATTTTTTATTTATATAATTTTTGAGTTTAAAAATATAAAATAAATATTTATTTTTTACTCCGTAATAAGATATTCCGGAACGGGCCCGAATGGGCCTACAACAACTCAAAATTGAAGCAAAGTGAAAATAGAGTATTGGACCGGAACCAGCTCCCCTAAAGATTTTACTTGAAATTGTGTGTTGAAAGTAAGTCTCTCTTTCCAAAATATTCTTCTCTCTCCCCTCTCAAATGTTAATGGATATGGAGAGCACTTTTTTTTGGAGCCCCGCAATATTGTCAAAGTAATAATTTCCCACTTAGAACTCTGTTTGGACGGAAGGGTTTGATGAGAACTTTAATATGTCTCTTTTTGTCTTTCATTGATTAAAGGGTACCGTTTAGCTGCATACGGGTATAGCAAGTTCAAAGGGAATCAATTATCACACCAAACATTTTCTTTTTTGACGAGAATCGAACCCTCACATTCTATGTGAAAGGTTTTGAATAAGTGTTATTGGACTACAAGCCCGTTGACAATATTCAATTAACTGTTTAATAAAATATTCTTGAGTTTTTTTTCCTTTTTATCCTCCAAACTATGCACATTTTTTCTACTTAGTTTTTAAACTATCAATTTGATGATTTCATCCCCTTAACTATCATATTATTACCTACTTAGTCCAATAGGTAATGAAAATTAGGAATTTAGACGGAAAATGTCATGTAAGACCCGTTTGGGTCCCTATAGAGTAAATACTTGATTACGAGAGCCTTAGAGATAAAAATTAATTATGATCCTTTAACATAAAATGATCAAAAAAATAAGACTTTCTCACTGGTTTCAACAAATTAAAAATTGGAGTACTAAATTTTTTAACCATATTTTTTAGTATATAAACCTTCTAAAAAAAATTAAGTGCTCGAATTTTCTGGTGCGAAGATATTATTTTTTTTATCATGTTATTATAAAGAGTCATGATTAATTTTTACCTCTAGGGCTATAATAATTAAATATCTATTTTTTATTTGGGACCCCTTAAAACAGATACTTGATTATGAAAGTTTACACAAATAAAAATAATAAGATTTTCACACTGGTTCACACATATTAATAATTAGAGCATTTAATTTTTAACCATATTTTTAATATATAAACAGTCTAAATTCTATATAAAGAACTCGGTCTTTTTTTAAAAAAAATATATGTATGTTTCAGTTTCTATAAAATGTCACGCAAGATTCTGATATATAAACCTAGTAAAAAAATTAAGTGCTTCAATTTTAAATCTATTTAAACTAGTACGAAAATCTTATTTTTCTGATCATTTTATCCTAAAGAGTCATAATTAATTTTTATCTTTAAGGCTCTCATAATCAAGTATCTGCTCTACAAGATCTCAAACAAGGTCTTACGTGACATTTTCCGACCAAATTTATAATTTCCGTTATCTATTAGACTAAATAAGTAACGGTATGATAATTGAGAGGATAAAATCGTCAAATTGATAGTTTATAAACTAAGTATAAAAAATGTGCATAATTTGGAGGATTAAAAAAAAAAACTCAATATACTTTCGTGTGAGTGTGAGTGTGAGTGTGCGGTATAAAAACCAAAAAGAACAAATTTAGAGAATGATAAAGCGCAAAATAATTACCTTGAGTATTTTTTGAAATTCTTGAAAAAGGTATTCACCTCACTCACTAACCCTAGATTTTTAAAAGTGCCCTTTGAATGGTATCCGGCTAATTAACTCTACTTTTTATTGCTTTGCCAATAATAGTACACCCATGATTAAGAATCTTTCCCCTGTAGCTTCCTTTTTCCAAAAGAAAAGAACAGAATAAAAGAGAAATGAATGGTTATTTTGGGGTGGTTTTTGATACTTGCACATGATTTACAGACTCCTTTAATTTTGTGCCCAAAAGTTTCCACTTTGATTAACTTTTCAATATATATATTTTCAATATCAGTAACTGAATGCAAGAAGAATGTCATATACTACTAACATCGATCGCAGGAAGAGCAAAAAAGGACGGTTCTGATCTTTCGGAGGTCTAAGACAAAAACTTAAAATAGGGTCGTTTACACATTCTTATAGAGTAATATAAAGTCTGCAAAATAATCTAGTGCATATACGTGTCTTCGTAAAACAAAATAATAACCAAACTATACAACATTCCGAAGGCACACTTTTATATATCACAATTCGCTAGAAAAAAAATTTCAAACATCATACGATTTCAAAAGCATCACTTGAATAGCAATCATGTTTGTAAGGTGCAATTGTACGATAAAGAGATTTTTTTTTGAACCGCGTACGATAAAGAGATCAAAATTCATGGTTATGCCCAATAGTGACGTTAATCAAGTAGGTGCAAAAGAGAGGGACGATGGAAGGGTTAAAGGCTGAGTTGCTTCGCCTTCAAATTAAAATGATCGCATAGATGTACAGATGGTTGCAAATTTGTAACAAATTACATCTTTCCTTTTTTTTAAGCATCCGCGGCAATTGGCTCGCTACGGGATCCTGATTAATACTCATTCGGGTAGATGAGTGAGAGGAGAAGGAACGCTTTAGATCTTAACAATTGCTCTCCTCAATGTATCATCTCACAATTAGGCCTTGTTTCAATAACATTCTTATTTTTTAATTACTTTTTTTTGTTTGTTTGTTTATGGGTTATTCTCTCCCCGCATATTACATTGAATTTAAAAAATAAGTACTTATTTTTTTTAAACGAATGGAGCCTTAATGCGGTCAATTAGTGGATTATTCATGAATCCTCATTCATTGTTGGTGGATGGCATTATGAAATGAGGAGTAAATACTGGCAATATAGGCTTATTAAAGCAAGCTTATTATTGTAGCTATATAGGCTATCATGATTACTTCAATTGTTTCCTTTTTCTTTCCATCATACTATTAGTACAACAAGTGTGCATCTCTACGAGTCCATAAAGATTTGAAGTGAGAGGAAAAGAGAGAACTAGGTACATTAATTGGAGTATCATAAAGATAAAAATATGATTATCAATAAAAAAAAAAAAACAAAAAGAACATAATTTTAAAATTAGGGAAATGATTTTTACACTTCCTTTTTAATATTTACATTTTTTTTCTTTTAGTAAAAAAAAATACATTCACTTTCAACAATAAAAAAAACAAAAAAGAAAATGTGAAAGTTACTCCACTAAAAGTATACTTATGCAATTTTTTTTTTTCATTTTAGTAACAGATCAGATATTTGACTAGTCCACCTGTCATTCAATAAAAGGCCTTTAGGATTAAATCGGGTACATGCAAGTACCTACAAACAATGCATAGCAAATACTCCTAACTAGTAGTCCACCTAACCTTTTTTTTGTCGGCAAAAAAATATTTTCAAAAAAACTCAATAAGAGTACATCGAGACATTATATATAGGATTTTTAAACTAAATTGACATGTATATCCCAATCAAATCATATATTAGCCGCGAATACTACAAGGCTGTGATACATCTTAATCAAAATTTCATAGTTATAGTACTTTGGCCTCGTTTTACTAAGGTTCTTATTTGTTAAAAACAGTCAATTCTCTTACATGTACATTATCTTTAATTCAAAAAATAAATTTATTTTCCTTAGTGGAACGACGCCTTAAACAAGAATTCAAATTTATCGTATAGAGCAGATCATTCTAATGTGACTCATAGGCACTCCGTAGCAATATTTCCTCCTCGTCTCTTTACGAATTTAAAAGGAGCTGGCAATATAACATGCACATATTAATTTGTCAACTACCAACTCATTTAAAAGCTTAAGCTGTTAAAGAGAGAGACAAGTTTATTATTTATTTTTAATAACGCGCAACTCAGCAAAATTTCCACCCCTCACTTTTTTTCAATAAATTACGAAATAAGCATCGTTATGCATGTGTAAATCCTATATATCTTACAATTGAGAAATATTGGCCTCATTTTCTGTAATTCTACATCAATCCATGAAAAAGATTAGGAATTCACCTCTCTTTCTCACTACAGGACTTTTCCTCAAATTATGAAGACCAGGATCATAAATTTGAGTCTGACTAACTAACTAATTAACATAAATGCTGGTTAGGGAAAGTCTTTATTTCAGAAGTTCAACTCTAAGTGATAGGTATTGCATTGTTGTTGATCCATCCAGTACATCATCTTGCTAACACAAGCATCAGCCGGTTTCTTTTGTTTTTCGCACTCTCTTATAAAGGAGAGTGCGAAAACCACTCCCCTTTATAAAATCTCTAGTTATAAAGAATATTCAAGTTTTGGTTTCTGTGTTTATAATTTGTTTGTGCCACCTACTCTATAACTATCAGCATATAACTCTTTGTAAACTTGTGTAATCGCCTCATTTTATATGTATGCTCGTGCCTTTTCTTCTTTTTTTCACCTTTCGATTTACCCATATCAAGTTTTTTTTTTTTTTTTTAATAAACTACATATATACTTATCGTTGCCAATAAAAAGTCTTTATAAACGGCTTTACCGATGAAATTCTTTCTCTTCTATGAAAAATACTCCTAATAATAGAAGGATTATTTAAAATCATGGTTAGGATCATAAAAATCAGCTCTAGGAGTAGGAGTTGTCAATATCATGAGATCCCATATTTTTTGTTCTGGCATGTTTTGCATTATTATTCCTGTGGATGATAGCACATTATATATATAATGCAACCTAAAATCCAGCCCTATAGGCTGCTGCGCTGTAGATTATAGCGTATGTGTGGTTAGGGCAATAGCTACTGGACCAACCTAAAAAGGCTAAGCTCTAGGGCTGAATTACTGTCGTTAATTTTACAATGGACAAAGCCTTTTTTTTTTTTTTTAACTTTTGAATTATAAAGCGGAAAATACTAACCTCAGCCCAATAGGTGTTTATGTGAATAAAAAATATATATTTTTGTGAAAAATGTGCATTTATATCCATGAAAATTATAAAGTCTTAGGTCTTGTTTATTTGGTAACTTTGGGTATTTTAGTTTTGGTAGTGGGTGGAGAGAGAAATAGAGTAATAAATAGAGAAAGAGATAATGAGTGGAGAGAGATAAAAAGAGAAATGAAATTAATAATTGGAGAAATATGATAATAATTAGAGAAAAATATAGAATAATTATTAAAAACAAAGTTAAAACAAAATAAAGTATCAAAATGAACAAGGCCTTAACCTTTTTGAGATTAGCAAAAAGGAATTGATTTTGTCACTTTCATTTTCTCTAATGGCACTCTCTTTTCTTATAAAAACAAATCACCTAATAGAGATATAAAGAGAAGTAATATTAGAGAAAAGAGAAGTGGCAACTCTCTTTAGCAAAACTGTTTAGCAAAACTGTCAAAAGAATCTAGGTAGCATTAGTCTAGAGTAAACAACCCTTGGAGCATCGTCATCCAGTAAACGGTGTGAAGTAAAGGAGCAATAGCAGGGCTACAAACGTAGTGAACTGCCACGAGCTAAGCTCATTACGACTTGGTTCGGCTCGTTTAGTAATCAAGCTAAGATCAAAACTCAAAAACTCGGCTCGACTCGGCTCATAGAAGCTCGACTTTGTGTATAGGTTCAGGTGGTTTAGAAAGGCTCGTTAAGTAAATTAGTCAAGTTTAGCTTGTTAAGAGCTCAACTTCTAGGTTTAATCGCTTAGTAAACGAGCTGAGCTTAAACACTATAAAATTCGGTTCAGCTCGACTTGTTTGTGCCAAGCTGATAATTCTTTTTCGTCCATAATTTGCAAGCGCATCCGCACAACCATTGATTCCTTCCGTTATCACATTGGTAATCCTCGGCACTTGCAGTTGGGCCAACAAGGGCCAAGTTGCTAATTGAGCGGGTGTGTTGGCGAAACATCTCCCATACAGTCATACTCATATAGGGATGGCCATCTCGGCTGACCCGTTCATATTCGATTCGTTATCTGTTTTGAACGGATTGGATTTTTCAGAAAATTTTCAAATATCAAAGCGGATTTGGATTTTTTTTTTTTTTAAAATCCGGAGATCGGATCAAATTCAGAGGTAAGTCTACCTCCGATCCGATCCGCCCCGAATCCGATCTCCATCCCCGATCCGCTCCAATATGTCTCCGAATATCTGAAAATCTATTTTTTTAAAATCAAAAATCCACCTCCGATCTGTCCCCAAATACACTTTTTGATAAAAAAAAATTTGTTTTTTTTTTCAAATTCTGATATTTGAATCTCCGATCGAATCTCCATTCTCCGTTCGGGACGGATTTGGAGGTAAGAAAATATATCTGATCAAGTCGGGGCGGATTCGAAGGTCAGATGGAAGATGAAGATTCGGATTCGAATTTGTCAATATCCGCCTTCGATCCACCCCGTTGCCATCCCTATACGGCTATACTCATATCAATGGTAGCTAAAGTTTAGCCGCCATGATAAAGAAGAAAAAAAAAAGAGAAAGCGAGGTTCCGTTGCCAGTCTTAATCCATCCCTCAAGCTCCATAATTCAGCATTAAGGCTATATAGAGGCCGTCCCTATGACTCGGCCGCTAAACCCCCTAGGTCCACCCAGCGACCGATCGAATGAGTCCTCGATCACGAATGAGACGCTGTCTTTGATGGTCCCTAATTAGTACTCAGCACCGATGGACAACTTTTTGGTTCTATGTATAGTACTAACTAGTACTATACTTGTTTTTTAATGAATGTTACACCTATGAATAAAATAAGGGAATTATAGTAGTGGGGAACTCGGATACCCAATTTGCCTCAGGTACTGCAACATTTATATTATAGTAATGAATTTGTGAGCTTGATTCGGTTTAAATTGCAGTTCGCTGAGTATTTGGAGTTCAACTAGGCCGGTCAGGTGGAAGGGACAAATATTATTTGGCTTGTTACGACCAAAAATTGACAAAAATGCTCCAACAGTGCTAAAGCCATTGTTTGGCCAGGGCGCCACTTGGGCCATTGGATCACAAAATGTGACATCCATATAAAATTGCTCCCAAGAGGCTTAGATCAAAACCCTTGGTGTTATAGCCATTATTTAGACGAAGCCATTTTCACGGCTAAATTTGGCCAAATAATTGGCGAACCCATTTTTCAAAAACGCGTATAATACCAGTCAAACACAAATTCAACAATAACAAACAACCAATTACAACATCTATACTATATAGTATGACAAATAATCAATACCAATATCGGTTTACCTAGTAGACAACTACATCTCAACTCTCAAGCCTTCTTGATTGTGTGTGTGTGTGTGTGTGTGTTTTTTTTTTTTTTTTTGGGTAAAGATCTTGATTGTGTGTGTTACACAATTAATTGTTATTTGTCATTTGTCTAATGGGTTTGTGTTCTGAGTTGCAGGAGATTGAAGAGTATAATTTAGGTCTATGGGGATTCATCCTTTGCGTTGATATCATGTTTGGACTCTGATTTCAAGAAGAAGAGGAAAAAATGAACGGGTTCTGATTGTGATGAAAGTTTCTCGATATATATTCAGCATAAAATTAAAATTTGGTATATTTTCACTGCGAAGAAATTAACATGCGAATGCTTAAGAAGTACTAATTGAAGTGGTGAATCAGTAAACCGACCCATTTTGGAAACTTGATTACTTTAGTAATTCATTCTGTGCATGACACGGGTTTTTGCTAGTAAAAATTTAGCCCAAAGCGATTCTAATTAAGGGCCCATTTGAGAGCCTAATTATTCTTGCATTTTGAATTTTGCATCGTGAGCTATTGGTTTTGGATTGTGGTGGCCAGAATAGATTATAAATTTAATAGAGCGTTTGAGAGATATGTGTAAAATAGATTTTACAATATATTGAGTAGTGTTTGGGAGGATAAGGCTCAGAATAGTTTATGAAATGGAATTTTATTATGTTGCCCTTACTTATTACGAGTATTATGGTATTATAGTACCATGGCTAACCATTTTAGGCACGTAAAAATCTTAGTTATTGGTCGCTTAAAATAATATTTAAACAACCATTAATATGCAATATACAAGTATAGGAAGTTCCATGACCAGAAAAACAATAGAAGTGACCCACAAACAAGGATATATAGGGTAGGATGAAAGAGATGGCAAAATTGGAATTTTTGAGAAAGGAAAGCGGTAGTTTCATCTTTATATCCCCACCATAATCTGATAATCCAAAATATACAACGGAAAAGCTCCTCGAGGGCTGATTATCTGATTGTGCCTCTAAAGTGTAGTTTTCATAATGCATTGAGAGAGAATCCATTCTGAGAATAGACCTCCCAACCAGAAATTGTTGCGCACAATATATCGATCCATGATCACAATCTATAGTCGACCTCCCAAACAAGGCCCTAATAAATCTCTTTTTTTTTCCGTCATTAGTTATTTCTAATCTTCTTTATCCTAAGAGACTTGAAGAGGGAAATGAGTGTCTACATAAATCGAATCCTGCCCATGTACATGAAAATATAAAGGAGGCACCAATTGCAGTAGTCGATTCCACTTGCAATAAATCTTCAATTCATGAGTTGATTACTATACAAGCATCTACAGCATGAGCTAAGATTCACATGCTAGCCTCATTTCTAGATCACGAAGATCACCTTTTCTTGCTAGGCTTTGGGTAAAGCTATATATACATTTGTTTTCTCCACCCTATTATTATTCTAACAAAAGAAGCAGTAGTACTCTACCCCTTTAAGAATCTTAACCCTTGGAACTATTCTAGAGCTATGGTTTGTCCCACTTTATGGGTGCCATAAACCTAGGTTTCTTTTTTCCTTGCCGCGCGTCCCACTTATTATTACCATCAAAGTATATACGTATAAGAGCATCCATACCATCCATTCTGTCATTGCCATTGCTATTGTTATTTTTGGGCAGGCAATGAATAATATGCCATTTTGCCAAAAAAAAAAAAGAGGCAAGGAATCGAGTTGTTACATCTCTGTCTTGCCATTTCTCGCGACGTTACTGGATCATTTCAAGAAATGGCAATTTTGCCAAAAACTTAGACGTGTATGGCAGATTGAGTTTTCGACATTGCCCAAATTTGAGGGGGAAATGAGTATGTAGGTGTGGTACCCAATTACCAAAATTGAGATCACATTAGCAAATGGCAATTTGGCCAAAGTTAACTTTGGCATATATATACGTATATAGCAGAATTTTCGGCATTTAATTGCCACATTTGAGAGGGAAATGGGTTTGTGGATGTGACACCCAATTTGCCATGAAATGATAAGGGCTGAGAATATGGTGTGCGCCAAATCTTTCCACTTTCTAAAAAAAAGGAATTTTTAGAAAAAGAAGGTAATTTCAAGTTCAAAAATAATGTTTTTACGCAAATAATTTTTCTACCAATATGGATCTTGTTTGATAGATCTCATTGAGATCTTTTAAATGGTGCAAAAAAAATTTAAAAATTATTTCTCATTTTCATTATATTTGAGTTTGAAATTACCTCTTTTTTTAAAAAAAAAAAATTTAGAAAGAAGGCGAAATGGGGCCTAACCTGCCTAGGTTGTGGGTGTTCAAACTGTGGAGCATCTCCATATATTGCTCAAGTTTTATGGGTTTAATTAATGAACTAGGATAAAGAAAGATCAATGTCAGGTGATATCCAAACATGCAAGTGGAAGTGGGTGCCAGCTCCAGTCATCTAGCCAGTAGAGTTGTTTAGATGACTGCGGTCGTACGTAGGGATGGTTTAAATTTTGCCGTCATGGAAAACATTCACAGGTTGGAAGTGGAGGTTGTATGCTCTCGGAGCTATCTAACTAATTAATCTCTGCTTCTAATTAATATTGACAATCATCCACTTAGCAATGTTATTATACACGATTGCAGATTCCTAATGCGAAGGTTTGACGAGATAAGCTTCAAGCATATATATCGGGAAGTCAACCGGTGCGCCGATGAACTTGGAACTGATGCTCTAGTTTCGGTGGGAGAGATGTATTTCTATCTTCATATTCCTTTATGTATTGTTAATTTGCGTTATGCGGATTCTATTGGGGATGCAATATCGCCAGGATGTACTATCATAATTTCTTTTAATGAAAGTTCCATTTAACTAGAAAAACAAGAGGATAAACCGCTAGACTGTCTGATTCATGGGGATAGCGAATTGATATAGCTAGGATTACAAGCAAAAACGAAACTAGGATTTAGCACCATTTTGTAGACAAGTAAGTAGATTGTTGATCTCCACATCGAGAGTTTGGGTATTGACTTCCCACCCTACTCTTTTCTTTGGAAGATGTATGTGTTTAAAGGATCCATTATGCCTCTCTCTAGTCAGCAATTGCCTAGGTGAGTTGGAATATGGAATTACCTTCTTGCCCTCCTCCAAAATAGATTGTTGATCTTCTAGTTTCAATCAAATTAATCAACCATTAACATAGCCCGAAAATATTTCCCAATTGTTTCACCCCCGAATGTCAAACGACATTATACTCATAATGTTTAAGCTCTATTCTTGAAAGTGTTGTTTGAACTCCCGAATTCCTAAATACTTTTCAATTGGTCGTGTGAATTGAAGTATTCATATTAACATTTAGAAAGAAAGAAAAAATTGAAACCATGCGGGGGCCTTGACTCCCCATAGCCCACGAGAGGTTCCACCATTATCATGGTGACCACATTTGGTGATCATATGAGTTATTTTTAATGCATTGGTGGAAAAGGCCCCACTAGTAATGCATTTTATCAAAAACTGGAATGGCGATTCACGTGGTATCCAGAATAGGTCACAAAATGTGATCACAATCATTCTACAATCACACATAAAGATTTGCAAAAACTAAGTGAGTTTGTGTGTAATTGTAGCAAAATTGACGTAGTCACCCTGAAATTGCTCTTCTGTAATCACTCCATCAGTATTGTAGCATTGGACTAATTAGTAATTACTAAAATTTACAAAAGCGTTAATTAGTAATTACTAAAGTTTCGGCTATGTTCGTTAAATTTGTAGTTTCGTTTTGTTTTCTAATTATTACTCTATTTTTTTCTCCAATTATTTTCCTATTTTTACAATTATTACTTTCATTTCTCTTTCTATCTCTCTCTACTTATTACTCATCTCTCCAATCATTTCCTTATTTCTCTCATCATTCACTACCAAAAACTAAAATACTCAAAACTATCAAACAAACATAGTCTTCACTATTATGTTCTCCTCAATGTGAAAGGAATACATTGGCCTTGTTGTTCCGAGGCAAAAATAAATAAATTACCTTTTTTATTTTTTGGTAAAAAGTGTTGCTCCCAACTTTCTATTTTTGGCCACTCTTTTATTGCAATAAAGTACTCATATAATGAAATGAACAGAATAAAGACGTTAATGATGGATAGCAGAATTGGGTGATGGAAGCACGTTCTGCCATAAAGAAGAAACGACAAAGACACAAATTTATAAAAAAAAACAGAAACTTAGGGAAATTGGGGAAAAAAACACACTCGAATAATCTTTCAGTATTCAAAATACATGTGGCACAATTTTTAAAACATTCTACGAGAGTAAATTTTAGAGTATAATTGTGAAAAAGTTGGTTGTCAAAATCATTTCCTAGATGATTATTGTGATTTTTCAAAATATTTGGGCTTTTTGCATGTGTTAGGGTGGCGTGTTTGGCCTAACTATATTTTTTTAGATAGTTCATATTGTTGAGATTTAGTTATTTTTTCACAAATTTAAAGATTATAAATTATTCTTCTCGTCCATTTTAATTAAAAAAAAAAAGTATCAATGCAAGTGGGAAAAAAAATCCAAATAGCCTGACCTTAAAAAAGCATTAAAGACAATGAAATCTGTTCCTTTTGAAAAATCATTCGTCCTTGGTAATTGTTTTTGGTCTTTTTGTCATATTTTTTACTCACTTCGTCCCAAATCATTGTCCATGTTTCACTATTTGGACTTTTCAAAAAAAATTCTACGTTTTTATGAGTTAGAAATTCTCGTCTCATCGAACTGTATCAAACAATATTTATATTGTAAAAAATACCAGTATTTTTTAAAATCTCCAAGGATTGATTAATTCTTTTGAGATGGAAGGAGCACTTTTTAAATTCCATTCAATAAGACAAATGATTAATTTCAGAAAAAACAATACAGAGCTTGGGACATTAATAAACCAAAAAAATTTAACCAAACACCCTTACAGTTGTCATGTAATGACCGTTGATAGAAAATGCAATTTTACTCCACTTCGAATATCAAGTTAAAAATAATCAATTTTCACTACTCTTCCCCCACGATCTCCAATTCTCTCTGTACACCTAGCATGTTTTTATTTCTCTTGTTTTGTTTTGTTTTGTGTTTTTAATCATTTTTATAATTCTCTGTTTATTGACCAAACAAACCCTTACACTTGTCATGTAACGACCGTTGATAGAAAATGAATGGAAGAATAAAGGAGGCACCAACTGCGCTCCACTCCACTTGCCAAAGCCCTGAATTCAAAAGCGAACAGTTGGTTTCTATATCACGCCACCTCCGGATTTCTAGGTCATAGACTTTCTCTAAAAATATACCCACATGGTAATTTCTCCATATATTCTGGCAGAAAATACGTTTCTATGAGACAGAATTTTCTGTGCTGAAAATCCACGTGCTTATAGAGAGATTTTTGGACCGTTGGATTATGATATTTTTATTTATGTTTTAAATTCAAACTACCGAAAAAAATTTCGGCACAGAAATTTTCGCGACAGAGGACATCGGACCCTTGTTTCTATTCATATGCACTCTTCTTCTTTTTTTTAGGTTTATATATATGGATTATGAGGGAGGGGGCCCTTGTGCACCGACCCTATCTTCTTCTTTAGTAATTCTTTCATTAAACAATTATTACATTCATCACTTGTGACACAACAGAAATTTTCATTAGATACTTTTTAAGTTAACTGTTGGTTTCCCCATACTATAAAGTTTTGATTAACGGAAAGTAAAAGTAAAGAGATTTGTGTGTCACGTCACGTGGGTACAGCTTCGAAATTGGATTTAAATTGCTGCATAAATAAATAATCACCGACCATGACGATTGACCACACACGTCACCTTCAAACTCCCTGTTTATGTTGCCAATTTCAACAATCTAATTATTACAGAATACTATAGTTTTTCCAAAGACAAGACCCTGTTTGCTAGTAATTGCTTTTTATATGCCAAGTGTCTTTCAAAATAAAGGTTTGGAAATTCTCATATTTTGTTTGGTTTGTGATTTGAGCAGTATTTTTGAATAATGAGTAGAGAAAGAAATGAGAGTAATAATTGAAAAGAGAGGTAAAAAGTGTAGAGAGGTATAGTGAGAAATGAGAATAATGATTAAAAAGTTAACTAGAGAGAGTAATGATTGAGTTGAGAAATATGTTTTTGAATAGAGTAGTGAAGTGAGCGAGACATTAGAATTAAGTAGCCTACTGTTAATTAACGGTGGCTGATTTTATGATCCACAATAATTACCACCGCCTTCTTCCGCCATCACTGCTACCTACCACCACCCATGTTCACTACCGCAACTACGACTACTACACGGCTTTGTTTGGTTCCTTTTATTTTTAGTTTTAGTTTTGAAAACCAATCATTACACTACTTCTTTCCCGAATCATTACCTTATTTTTTCAATTATTACTTTCTCATCTCTCTCTATCTCTCTCCAATCATTACTCTTATTTTCAATCATTACTTTATTTCTCTCTCCACCTACTACCAAAACTAAACTAAACTAAACTCACAACCAAACACTACCATCACGTAAACTTATTTTCACTAAATAGGTTGGAATATGTATGTAAAGTTTGCCTCATTCAGCAAGGCTGAACGACTCAAAGTTCGTGAACAGTTCCTCGCCAGATCGGAAAAGCGAGGGACTGTAGCGAGGGAATTCTGCTCTTGTGCAGCATACAGATTGGTTTTCTCCTAGCTATTGTACCTAAGCGAGCGCTTTACAGAACCTGTACAGGTTCTGATAGATGCATCTGTAGGGGTGGGGCCTATAAATTACCGGTCAGTTTGTAGGCTAGAGGTCAACAATTTGCTAGGGCCGTCCAATTTGCAACGCTGTAAAACAGAGTGCCACAAAAAACAAAAAAAAAAAGAAAAGGAAATAGACTTTTGTGAAAGTGTTAATTTCCTTGGTTTGAAATTGAAATTGAAATTGCTTCTCCACCGTCACAGATTTGAATTGCAGAGAGCATTTCCTGTAATTTCGGCCTTCCAAAACTAAAATTCACGACATGAAATTAGTGGGTACCCAATGAGAAAAAGCACCCCACCACCATAGACCACGAGAAGAGAGAGAGAGAATCAGAGAGAGAGAGATGCATGCATATTGCACAGTGTAAGACTTTACCGAGGCATAAACAGTGAAAAGTAAACGGAGTGAGAAAGTGGAGACAGACACACATGCGTACAGACAAGAGAAAACCATAACGTACACACTACACTCTCCAACGCTACTCTTTTCTCGCGGCACACACCTAACTGCACACCCCATCTCTCTCTCTCTCTCTCTCTCCTGCTAAAAAGAAAGAAAGAAAGAATGAAAAAGGAAATGCGGCGCTCACAGAAAATGAACGACTCTAGCTGTCTCTCCGTTTCCTTCCCCGCTGGCCACTTCTATGAGCCAACACCTTTCATCCCAACCAATTCGGTTTGAGTTTTGAGAAAAATTTTCCAAAGTAGTAAGTGAAGATAGATAAATAGATAAAATTTATTAGAGACGACCCAGAAGTTTTGATAACCTAAATTCTTGGAGATTGGGTCATTGCCACATGTCTTTTAAACTCTTTCTTCATTACACATTTGTGTGAGCCACAACACAAAGTGCATCAATTCCACCCAAATATAGTAGTAAGTGTTTGAGATACTATCACATGATGTTCCAAAATTTATTGGAGACCGCCCAAAAGTTTTAACCTAAATTCTTGGAGATTGGGTCATTGCCACCATTGTTCTAAACTCTTTATTTATTACACATTTGTGTGAGCCCCACCACAAAATACATGAATTCCACATAAACATAGTAGTAAGTAGGCCTGTGCAAAAAACCCGCTCATCCGCGAACCCGACCCAAAGGGTTTTTGGCGGAGCTGAACATGTGGTTCGAACAGGTACATGTTCAATTTCTGTTAAAAAATAGATTTCGGTTCGGAATTCGGGGTACTGTGTTTCTTACCCAACTCGACCAAAACCAACAAAAATCGACCAATTCATGAAGATCAATTCGGTTTTTTGTTGGACCCAATACAACCGAACCCGACCTAACGAATTGGTTTCGTAGACGGTTTCTACCCCTATTCGGTTCGGTTTGTGGGTTTAAAAAAAATTATTACTCAACATGTTGGGTTGGGGTAGTATGTGTTTGAGATACCGTCACATAATGCTCCAAAATTTATTGGAGACCGCCCAGAAGTTTTGATAACCTAATTAAATTCTTGGAGATAGGGTCATTGTCACCGGTGTTCTAAACTCTTTCTCTATTATACATTTGTGTGAGTCCCATCACAGAGTGTATGAATCCCACACAAACATAGTAGTTAGTGTTTGATATACCGTCACATGATGCTCAATGAGCATGGAATAAGTGAGAAACTTTTGTGTATCCTAGGGATACCAAACACCTTGGTATCCCCTCCTGTCCGTTTCTCATTTTTCGGCCATTTTTTAATCACATTTTGATGATCGGCTCCGATCATTTTGTAGAGTTTGGTAAGAACCTTATTCATATCAAAATTGTGTTCATCGGATTTTATTTGATACATGATTGGCACACGTGAATATTGAAGAAAACAAAAACTGGGTCAAAAAAAATACTGAATTGGAATCTAGTTTTGATTTTTTTTGCGATTTTCACGTGTACCGATCATGTATCAAATGAGGTCCGATAAATGCAATTTTTGGTATGAATAAGGTCCTCACCGAACTCTACGAAATGAACAGAGCCGATCATTAAAATGTAATAAAAAAAGGGCCAAAAAATGAGAAACAAACCGAAGGGAATACCAAGAGGCTTGGTATCCTCAGGATACACAAAAATTTATCGGAATAAGTACTCCGGTACATACATCATTTGCGAACACTAATGTTATTTTTAATACCCCTTCGTTTTAATTTGTCTTTTTTAAGAGTTCGTACCATTTTTATTGTTTATATTTTGTAATGTACTTTTAATTTTTTAGGTAATTTTGAAAATATAACGATATGATTCAGCTGATCTGTTAACTCTTAGCCTAAACACGTGACTCAAAAGATTAACCTTAAGATATTAATACTCTTTCCGTCCCAAAAAGAATGATAATTTTTGAAATCCGTATCATTTTTCATTTCTTATATCTTTTAAGCTATAATGTTTTTCATGAGTTTGAAAACTTTGTATAATAGAACTAATCGAGAACTATCAAATAAGATTCATATTGTATATTTTTTGAGATCTATATTGAAGAATATAAGGAGTTAAAATTTGCACGGATATCAAAAATTGGCATTTAATTTAGGATGGAAGGAATATTCAACTTTTCCCAAAGTTGTCGATGTGGGACCAAAGTTGTCAATACCGTACCGGCTAGCATACCGTTTTCACTACTGGAATGGTACGTACCGGTACCGGGCTGTATTCCGGTACCGTTCCGGATTTACCGCAATTAATATTATATATATATATCTAATATATCTACCATTTTTTAAAATTTTAAGTGTAAACATAAACAAAATGTAAAAAAAAATTAATTAATTTTGTACCGGAACGGAACACCGGAAAATGGCCGGAACAGACCGGTATTATCCGGTACACCCGGTATTGGCCGGAACAGGCCGGTATTTCAACCGAACAGAATATGACTTTTTACGTTCCATTTAAGGACCCGTACCGGCCGGTACGGAACGGATTTGACAACTTTGTGTGGGACTTCTGTAGCCCCTTCATGGCTCTCACAGAAAACATTATTTATTACAACAACTAAGTGAGATCTATTAAATAATATTCATAATACATATAGAAAGTATTACCAATTATAAAACCTAACCAATTTTTTAATCCAATTAGGGACACAACAAGGGACAAAAAATTAATTAGGAGGAAGGGAATAATATACACTGAATTGTGCAAGCTTTATTTTGGGGTCTTTATTCAAATGACGGGAGTTGTTTTTTACTCGTATTTGTTTAAAACAATATTGCAACAGTTTCTAAAAATTACTGTAGCTATTTCAAATTGGAAAAGTGTTTCTTTCTGACCAACAGAAGTGAACTTGATATCGGATATTCGGATGCAGGGAAGGCTCATTTTTTACTTTTTGCATATTGCTGTTTACAATTTTGCCTTTTTGAATTATGAACACAATAATATACTTGTATTTTGAATCTTTCCAATGTTTCGGAGATATATACTTCCTTCATTCTAAAATAAGTGACATTTTTTGAAAAACGTGTCATTTTTAATTGTTTATATTTTTCAATATGAATGTTTAAAATATGCAATACGGATCTCGTTTGATAAATTTTAATTAGTTCTATTAAACAAAGTTTTCAAAATCACATAAAACTTCATAAATCGAAAAATATAAGTATTTTAAAATGACAGAGAGTCCCAAAAAGGTTACTCATTTTGGAACGGAGGAAGTATATGCATAATACATTCTATAAGTCATTTATGTTTAAAAAAAAACAAAAAAGTCAGAAAACCCAAATCTCCCTACTTCTTGCTTTTATTTCTAAACTCAAAAATCAAAAGGCCCTTTTGTGTTATGGTCAGAGTGTGTTTTGAGTTCGGTAGAGTGTTTGAGATATATGTGCAAAATGTATTTTGAAACAGAAGTAGTGTTTGAGATATATGTGTAGAATACATTCTATATGTCATTATGTGATAATGAAAAGTCAAAAATAACACCCTCTCATTTTTGGATGAGATAAGTGAAAGAGCACCAAAATTACAATTTAAAAATGATGAATAACAATGAGGCCTCATTCCGCTAAAGAAAATATTTTTCTAATTAAAGATAATATGTATTATTAAAAAATGACCTGTCTCGTAAAATAAAAAATAAGTACTCTTAAAAAATACAGTAAAAACCTTAACGAACAGAAAATTGGAACTCCAAACAAAACTCACATCAGAAGCCCACACAAGGGAGGAGGCATGTACATGGGTCAGCGGATCGCGTCAGAAGTTTGAACTTGTTTGGAGCATTCGAACCGTATAAAGTCAGCGCGTGAGCACAACGGGCTAATTAGCGAGTAGCAGAACGAGAGGAGAGGGAGACCCTCTGTTTATGCCCTGTGGGTTGTATTGTGTTCCAGCGCAGATCTAGTCTAGTTCAATGCCTACCAGTCCAGAACTAAAAAGCTTTTCCTGTCTCTCTCTCTCTCTCTAAAACTCGGCAGGTAAAGAGAAGGAAAAAAGGCGAGCAACTCGAGGTGAACCCTCGAGCCCTGTGAAGGCGGGGACACCGCAGCGGCTCAATAAAACCCGCAAGATCCTCATTCCTACTTTTTGTTTCTTCCCATGCACACCTCTGTTTCGCTCTCCCACTCGCTCACGTACGTGCACCTTCGCCACGCGTTCGTCCCATCCTACATGCTCCCATTAATAAGACCGGTCTTGTTATTGTCAGCCCATTAGATTGACGATAAATATACTAGAAAACACGAAAAATATGTGTTTCTGTGTACTTTTTATACCCTTTAATATACATTCACACTTATTATTGTTTAGAATTTTCCTAATATGAAAATTGAGCCAAAAAGCTATTTTTTTTTGTGTGTGGATATCTGCCAAAATACTTGTGTAGAAGTTACGTTTTTTTTTTTTTTTTTAACTTTCTCGATTTCTCTTGTCCACATAATATATAAAAGTTTAACAAAAAAATTAACATGCGTGAAAAAATTTGAATAAAGACAAACCAAAAAATTATGATTCATGACTTATTGCTTGTGTGTTCCACCAACTGAAATAAATACTTATTTTTTTAATTGAATATGATATATTGTGAGAGAATAACATGTCAAGTAAAACGAGAAATAAGTACTTAAGAAATAAGAATCTTAATAGAACAGGAAAACGCCCTCAAAATGTAAACATAGTACTAGTAGTTCCCAACCGAAATCGGAGTCATGATTCGTCAACATCGACACATCAATTTGCTTCTCAATAAATATGTTTGATAGACATTTCAAATTCTTCCATAACTATAAGAGATCTGCAATCGAGTAAGATATATGACTCACCATTGTATGATCGTTGATGAGCTGAATAACACCTAACGCTTCCTCACCTGCTCTCCTCCTTCGCAAGGGCAAGTCCATCTCTCAAGGCCCAAAGCTCCGCCATTAGGCTGGAATTTGATGCCATATTTCTGTGGAAACCCCCCACTTTTAATATAGTAACACAATCTTACCCTCATACAGTCATACTTTATGTTGAGTGTCATCTAGCTAGACAACAGTTGGAAAGAGTAGCAGAAATTGGTCATACGATTTGAATGCAACTTATATTTGAGGACACGTCTATTTATATTTAATTTCTCTTTATACACTTGAAAGTTTAAATTAATTTTTGATATTTCTTTCTCGAAAGAATTGTGGATTAGTTGACACCAAACCAAGCTGTAACAATATTTTTTACCTTCTATTTTTGTATCAATGATGATTGAGCTATAGTCCTTTTTACTTTTCAGAAGTGATTGCAGCTAAATACTCTATTACTCTTTGTTACATACTTAATATTTGGTACATTTTCCATGATATATATACACTTCTTTTTTTTTTTGCTAGGCTTTAAAAATTCCATAGACTTAAATGTTCTATGATCTTTTATAGCATGTTGTATGATACATAAATTACCTTCTAAACACTTATGTACGATCAAGTTATTGGGTGAAAGAAAGTCTTTTTGGGGTATGTGTGATTTTATTTATGGATTACATATATGCAGTCCCTTTCTCCAAAGGACCATCTTAACTTAATAAAATGCGGACCTTCTTTTTCCGATCGAATTTCGATGATCTGAGTCGCTCAATTTGTTCAAAACATGTTTTAAGGATATTTGAGAGAAATCAGCAAAAAAAAATGACCGAGAAGGGTTTCATCCGAGCAATTTTTGTTTGTTTTTTTATCAAACGGTTCAAATGAAAAACTGTTTGGAAGAAGCCTTTAAAATCACGTTCTGAATACATTGAGCGGCTTGGATCATCGAAATTCGAACGGAAAATGAGAGATTTTAAAATGACCGTACATATATGAAGTACCCCCAAAAAGTTTGAATTGTCCTTATAGTTAAAGTTAAAAAAAAAAGTATGAATTGCAAAAAGGCGTTTACAAAAAATAAACTTTTGAATTTGTAAGTAGGCAAAAGAGAAGTTAAGTATGTTGTTCAAAAAAAAAAAAAAAAAGAAGTTAAATATAAAAAAAAAAACTCTTAAATTAGGTCACATTCGAATAATGGAACCAAATTTCACCACTATATCTAACACTTCTCTATGGTGTAGGTTGACACTGATCAGCATAGTTGTGCTACGTGTATATCTATAGTGTAGCTTGTTAAGTGTTTCATTCACGACTATAAAATCCCGTATCAAAGCTTAGGATGCTAATTGAAATCGTCGTCCCTACTTCTACTCCTAATCCTATCCCTCCTATACCTTGTACTATTATGGAGTACCATTTAAGTAAATTCATTTTTCTTCTTTTTTTATCAGCATGTCCTATATAATTGAATGAGTGGGAAGATACAAATTTCTTCTTGTGATATCGAACAAATGGGTGGTTCCAGAGATAACTATAAAAACATCTAAAAAAGTACCTTAATTTTATAGTTTTCGATCAAAATTTTATGATCCGAACCGTTCAATGTGTGCAGAATGTGATTTTAAAGGTGCTAGCGAAAAATTAGCAAAGAATATGACCGGAAAGTGCTCATTTTGAGCAAATTTTAATTGAACCGTTCAAATAAAAACTGATTAGATCAAGTCATTTCTGGTCATTTTTTTACCTGATTTCTCCCGGGTACTCTTAAAATCACGTTCTGATCACATTAAGTAGCTCGAATCATTAAAATTTGATCAGAAATTATGAAATATTATTTTAGATGTATTCAGAATCGTCCCATCAAACAAATATAGAAGTACTATTTTCAAAACTAGCACACTCTAAAATTTCTGTCACATTTTTTTGAATATATTACTCCAAATGTAGTACATGTTTGAGGATGAAAGCTAATCAAATATATGTAGTAGACAAATTGGAGTACAATTCGTGTGAATCTTAAACATTCATTTGGCTCGAGAATTTGAAACAAATGGGTTAGCGTGCATCGAACGGTTTCGAGCACAATTCTATCTGTGATCGCATTTTGTACACGTACACTTTCTAATTCAAAAGTGGAGTATCCCTTTTGCTCGGGGAAAAAGAACCATGCTATTGGTACCGATAGTTTAAGAATCAATGGGTTACCGACGAGCACGCAGGGCTTACTTTGGTATGTGTAGTGCTTGATAATTTTTTTTTAAAAGACCGAGAGGACCAGCAAAAAATCAATTCAATCTGATACTTGTAGGTGCTCGATCCAATCTTTTCTTTTTTGATTCAAATTTCAGGATCCGGCTCGGATCATTCGCCCGAAATGAGCCTCGCATGCCTCTCGGTACTCCATCGGAAACGGTCGGTTCCCTTAGGGCTTGCTTGGATGGAGTCAAGAGAGGAGTGAAAATAAAAATGGGGGTAAAAGGAGTGGGCCCAAGGTTTTGCCGCTTCTTGGATTCTCCATTTGCTCCTCTCATTTCATTTCCTCCGTTCTTTGTTTTCACTCGTACGAGGGTTTCACCCGTGAAACTTTTGGGCTCCTCTAGGGTTGCCCAAATTTTATCCGGCTGTAGAGGTGTGAAGTTTGGACGAAATCACCCATGTTTATCCCCTTTTCCCAACTCAAAAACTCCTTATTTAGTTTTCGGGCTCTCTCAGAGTGCTTATTAAAAGGTCTTAGAGCCAAAAATCAATTATGACCACGTAAGATAAAATGATCAGAAAAATAAGATCTTCGCATCGGTTAAAACGGATTGAAAATCGAAACACTTTTTTCTAACTATATTTTTTAATATATAAATGGTGTAAAAAAATAAGTGTTCGAATTTTCAATCCGTTTGAACCGGTGCGAAAATATTATTTTTCTGATCACTTTATCTCAAATGGTCATAATAGATTTTTGGTTCTAAGACCTTTCAATAAGCACCTGAAGACTTCTTATTTAGTTTCAGGGCTCTCTTAGGGTGCTCATTGAAAGGCCTTAGAACCAAAAATCCATTATAACCATTTAAGATAAAATGGTCAGAAAAATAAGATTTTCGCACTGGTTTAAACGGATTGAAAATTGAAATACTTATTTTTTTACATCATTTATATATTAAAAAATATAGTTAAAAAACGTTTTTTTAATATAAATTTTTTGACATTTTTAATAAATTTATTCTTTTATACTTCCAATTGTCCAAAATTGATTAAATATATTGATTTTAAAATTTATATACTTATTTTAATACTTAATCAAATTTAACACTGTACATGGCAAAATAGTCATTTGACAGTTTTTTCTATCATCTACCCCTTCTTATTCCCCAATTCTATAAACTATCCAAACAAAATCAAATTTTATCCTCCTTTTTAATACCTCATTCAAACCACATAATATTTTATTCTCCCTCATAAACATTAAATCGATGTGGGCCAACCCATCAAAATTAATAGGGAAAATGACGGCCAAGGACGTGTTTTAATAATTAATACCCGTCAAGAACAGTTTGTTCATTAACAAATGTTCTTAATATATCCTTAAAATGTATTAATTATCAAAATACGTTCTAGACTGTCATTTTTCCAAATTAATACCCCCTACTATCTTATTCTCCCTTCCGATTTTTTACCTCCGATTTTTTACCTGCATCCAAACGGGCCTTTAGCTCTGCTGGGGGAAAAAATGGGCGCGTTGGCTTTCCTTCCTTGTTAATGGAAGAAGGTGGGGTCAAATAATGAGAAGGGCTTTGTTTTGTTTTGGATTCGGCGTTAAGCTGCAAAAAGAAGGGTCTACAATTACGTAGGGTTTCGTACGCTGGCCCTACGGCGTAGCCCAGTACACGTGTCGCCATCCTAACGAAAGAAACAGTAGGGGCTCAGTCACGGACGGACGTTCCGGATCCGGGAATTTTTTCGTAGGGTGGGGGCCCGCTCTAACCCAGTCTAATTCCTTCTCCTCCTGCCAGCGCCCCTGTCTACTCGCCCCTATTCTACAAACTAGTCCTCTCTGCCGCGACGCTAATAGTCCGTACAATTTTCTCCTTTTTTTTTTTTTTGGTTAGGCAAATTTTATTGACCTCCCTTAAAGTTTCTAACAAAAGCAGAAACCCCCCCTGAGGTTTCTGAAATGCCATTTACCTCCTTTACTTTATTTGACAATATCAAGATTCCCCTAATCTATTATATAGCCTCTAACGGTGTTAACTTGGCTATGATAATGACCAAAAGCTCCTTACGCCCTCTCTCTCTCTCTCTTTTACAGCCATCACCATTCAGCATAACCTCACAGTCACAAACCCTATCCCTCCACAATTCCACTAGTCACAACCAGCAACTAATATTGCCCTAAACTCTTCTGATCTCATGTGCCACTATCAAAAACGACTTCCTCCATTGTTTATAAACCCACTTTTTCAATCACCCAAACCCACTTTTAGGGGCATAAGTTTTACCGATTTGGAAAAAGTTACGTTAATCAATCCAAGATTCATCACCAATCTCAACTAATTTTTCGTCTGTTTGATTCGATATTTTTTTGCCAATTCTTGCAACCCAATTACAGTCCATAGTATACACAAGCATGGGATGGGGAGTTCATTTCTTATTTGTTTTTTCCCGAAGGTGAAGGCGATCATTGGGATTGATTTAACGTGCAAATACCAATAATGTTAGGCGAAGATTTCCAAAAGGAGAAAGCACGCTGTCGGTGTCGGAGATTCAGAGCCCCGCTTTTGGCCCCAGTTTCCGACAACTTTGGCAAGAGATTTTCATTATCTAAACAATGGTGATGTGTCAAGGTGTAATGGGAAGTGATTTAAGAGGATAGTTAGAAAAAGGTAGAGATCTGCTTCAATTTTCCATTTTAATTGCTTATACACAAAAACCCATCAGGAATTGATTCCTTTTTTGATTGGTGGTAGATAATTGCTTTTGCTTTTGCTACAATTGTGCGATTAGTTTCTTACACATGTAAACCCATTGAGAAATGATTTAGTTTTCGCTTCAATTGGGCAGTTTGGGAATTATACATGTAAAACCCACTAAAAATTGGTTCCTGTTTGTTGAATTAGCCGAACATTAGATTTCTTGGATCTTATTTGAATAAAAACACTACCAGAATATATGTTGGTGGTCCAATTGGGAAATGAAATTAATTGGGTAGTTTATACTAATTGGTAATGGGCATATTGGATTCAATATAGGTAGAAGTTTTAATGTTTTTATCTTTAATCGAAGAACACATCCACAGGCCTAATTTTGGGCAACAATGGTTCTTGAAATTTGATTTTGCTTGATTGTTTTTTTTGTTTTGATTTTTTTTTACCGTAGGGAAACTTAGGTTTCCATTGTTGTTGAAATAGAGAAGAGGTGAATCGGATTACATGGAGGGAAAGAGAGGAGGGGATGAAGAAAGGAAGACCTGGGGGTAGTTTTGAGATTTTAGCAAGTAATCTTTTTGAAATTAGTGGGTTCTGTTAAGTTTGTACCCAAAAAAACCCCGGAAGGGGGTGTTTTTACATTGTTAGGTAAAGTAAGGGAGGCTAGTGACATTTCAAAAACCTTAGGGGAGGTCCCTGTTTTTATTAAAAATCTCAAGGGAGGTCAGTGAAATTTGCCCCCCTTTTTTTTTCTTTCTACTTCTTAATGCCTTGTTTGAAACACTTTTTGAAAAGTATTTTTTGAAAAATTCCTCATAGATTCTCCATTCTTCCAATCATTTTCCTACTTATTATCCATACTATTTTTTAAATTTATTTTTTTCAAAAAGTGTTCTAAACAAGGCATTAAAACGCCCATCTCATACTCTTGTTTTGGTTAATCCATGTTTTTCATTCTTTAAGGGCTCGCTTGATAACAGTGATAGATAGATGAGATTTGTAAGGAGATAGAATTAGGATTGAGATTGGAAATGAGAAGAGATTGTTAATGAGAAATTATTGATAATGAGTATGTTTGTTTGAGATGAGATTAGATGATGAGATCAGATTGATAGAAAAAATTGGCAATGAGAAGGAATTGGTAATGTGAAGGAGTCGGGATAAGATTATTAATACCAAATCCCACGGGATATTAGCAATCCCCTTGGTCCGAACTATTTTTGGTTAACAAACAAAGGCTTCATAATCCCATAGGATTGATTATCCAATCCCAACATGTAAGAGCCTTATCAAATGGGCCCTAATTCCATTTTTAGGACTGTCTTCCTCTCCCTTTGACATTTTAAAATAATCCTTCGAAAAGTTGTTGAAGAAAATGATTTTCGAAACTCTTTTTAAAATGTTCTTGCACATATACTTTAGGCTTCGTTTTGCTTTATGGGACAGATTATTCTCTCATAATGGGACTTGGTTCACATAAACTTAAAGAAAACACCCATCATAATAGAAAAGAAGAGTGAGGTTTACTAGAATTATGTAACTTTATCTTTTCAAATGAATAATCTTTTTGGAACAAAAAAAATTTTGAACAACAAAAAAGGAACGGATGAAGTATTTAATTGTGAACACGAGCGAGAAAGTTTGGTTCTTGGATCAGGCTCTCGTCGACTCTTTTTTTATCGTCCAAGTTAGGGGGGAAAATATTCCATATCTTCGAGTTAGAAGAAAATACTAGTAGTACCTCTTATGGAGTGGTGTGGGTTTCCTGCCACTGCATGCATACTGTATACTGTATTTTGTTTTGAAAGACTGGTCCGATTGGATGCGGAATTAGTTTTGGAGATATTATTTATAAAAGAAGGATAAGATAAAAGGAAATATTATTTATGAAAGAGGATAAAATATGAGGGTTTGGATGGTAAAAAAAACAAGGAAGTTTAGAGGGTATTAATTATAACCACCTCAGAACCCATCCATAAATTATCCCCCAAAAGGAATCTAGGGGGTATTAATAAATCGGAATACCCACTCCTTTTGACCAGCCAAACCAAGGCTACAGGGGTATTAATTTTTCTAATCCCACACGTTAGTTATTACCCCCTCCTTGTACCCATCCAAACAGGTATTAGAGTGATCTTGTTTGACATAATAACATTACTTTCTCCTAATGTTAGTTAGAAGTAATAATTGGGGAAGTGAGGTAACTAAACACCTTTATGGATTGTTTGTTTGACATAACATTCCTTTCCATCAACTTTTCTGTAACTTTATGCGTGTTCAGTTACTAAAAAAGTTGTACTCCCTCCGTCCCAATTTAATTGTCACTTTTGAGAGTCCGTGCCACTTTTCAATTGATTATATCTTGTAATTTATAATGTTTTAGGTGATTTTAAAAATATTGTATTATAGAACAAATCAATATCTATCAAACAAGATCCATATTGAATATAAAATTTATTACCAATTTAAAGATATAACTAATTTTTCCATTCAGCAAGAATAGAACTGAGACAAGTAAATTGAGACAAAAGTAGTATGACCCATAATTTTAACTTTTTAACTTTTTTACTTGAAAAATACTTTCTTACAAAATAGGTCTTGCCAAAAAGAGAGGAATATTGATTTTCTTGCAAGATTTTTTTGTCAAAAAGTTCACACATAGAAAGTAAAATTTATTTTTCTTTACTTCACCTAACTCCACTTTTCCCCGGAATCCATTTCCTACACGACATTTACGACAATTGACGGAGCTGAAAGAAGCAGAAGAAGAAGAAATCCGAGATCTAAACATTGTACTAGAGCTCTTATCGGAAAGAGTGGGTATAGGAAAGCCCATTGGCCCACTTATAGGTCCTTCGGACTAGATGGGAGGAGGGAAGTATAGGAAGCCCGTTGGCCCACTTAGAACATCCTCAGGGCCCATAAGACGGAACTAAGCCCAGAAGACGGAATTGGTCTTTTTTACACAGGAAAATTGATGGGCTTGGATTTTATTATGGGCCATGCTTACAAATCTTATCCTGGAACTCTGCACATAGAAGAAAAATGACTACGGCCCGTTTGGTTTATCTTGCTTATTTATTGGAAATCCTCCCTCCCAGATTCTCCAAGAAGAATCAAAAGACTTAATTTTTAAAGGATAAGGTAAATACTAATCCTAAATCTAGCACCTACTTAAGTATTCGTGGATGGCAAGTGAAGTGGAGTACAATTGGTGCCTCGCTTATACTCTCATGCACATGAGTAAGGTTCGATTTCTGTAAGCACCCATTCCCCTCCCCAAATTCCCTAAGATAGAGTGGATAAAGATTAACGAATGACAAAGTATTCATGGATGACATCATCACATGTTATGTTTTCATCATGTAATCTTATGAATATACTATTATACCCTTATTATTTGATTTTATGATATATATTTATATATATGTATGTATGCTATCTGATTTGTGCATGTCATATAGATTTACGACTATAACCGTGTTTTTAGTTTCCTATTTTAGAGGGTTTTAGTCATTTGTGTTACGTAATGCGACGGATTTTATGAATTTGTTAAGCATACAGTTATGCAATGTTTAGATTCCTATACCGATTTCAAATTTTGGATGCTTATACGTCAGAAAACATGATATAATTTCAGTGATAGCAGCAATGTTACTTACTATAAATTTACCACATTTCTAAGAGGTAAATGCAGAAACATGATGAAAAATTTGTAAAGCATTATGGTTAGAACATGTACATTCGCCACAATTTTCAATAGCTTATCACAAATCTTGGTAGAACATCAAAATTTTACCATGGTTGGTACTTCTTGAAAAATTCTTAATCATACCATCAGGCATCGTTTATGATAAATTCATCAAGAAGCCAGATTTGCTAATTTCGAATTCGGGAAATAGGGTAGTGGATTCGAAAGAGATTGTGATAAGTTTGAGTGCACCACGATATGAACACAAAAGAAGCAACCAGAGATGATCGTGAAACGCGTGGCAACATGAGGGAAAAGCAACCATATCTAATCATTAGCCTCAAACTTTGATAAGCAGTAGACAGCATATATAGTAACTATTGTTGGTGGTGTTTCCGGGGATGGAACCGAATGTGAAGAGAGGCAGATATATAGTCAATCGAATAAAAATCGCACTGCGTAAATAACTTGTTTTCTATAATCCTGCCACAACTAGATTTTTTCATAATATTTGAATTATAACTAGCTAGCTTTCCAGTCCTTCAATTTGATCAGTTTGATAAAAGAAGACCTACATAAGTTCCCAAAAGCCAATCTTAATGACCTAAATAAGAAGATATCATCATCATAAAATATAAGAATCTAAATTGAGGAAAAATTAGATTACATACTTTGACTTCAACTGTGACTCTTTTTTATTGATAGAAAACGTGTTGATGAATCAAGTTTTCATTTTAATTTCAAGATAATAAATTACATAGAACAAAGTAAACTACACATTCTACAATTTATCACTTAATTGCACGGTAGAATAGAGGGTGAATTTTTGGCAAAATTCTTGATCACATAATTGAGGAAGACATTATTAAAAGTTTGACGTTAATGCTATCATAGTTGCTTTCACGATATGAAAGAGCGTCGACCATAATTCAAGATGTCTCATTTTAATCGACAACTTACGTAAAAGTTACCTTTTTGTTGGTACTTATGTGCATATGAGAGAGATATATCCATCGTTTATCTTTCTAATATATGTTATTTTCCGGCCACTACTATGATACTAATGAGAGTGTTTATAATTTATATATTAGGATCGATGTCAGGTGTGGCTAATGAAAAAAATGGGACTCGAGCAGAACTTCTCCCAAAAACTGATGAGAAAAAGATTTATTATATATGTTCGGCCAAAATTTAAAAAACCCCGTTCGATCCCCATCTCAATTCACTTCCCATAATCTAGACAAAAGTGTTCGGATCTAGAACATTCATGGACTGAGTGTCCTAGACCATATCAAGCCTCCTCTAATCTAGATGGAGATGGGTCTCAAGGTACAGTTTGGATCGCGCACTGTAGTCTGTAACTCTAGGGACGTACGTCACGTACCCAAAGTCTGGACAAGAATTCTATTGGATTTTATGTGCATCGATCACTGCATCTTCGGATCAAAAAGAAAAAAATCACTGCATCTTGTTCAAAACTAATCAAATCTTTGACATCCACTGCAACAATCTTTGTACAAGTTTGTGAACATATTGTCCAAATTTGAAAATGAAAAGTACCAATGAGAACACAATTATTATACAACTACATTAACTTATCAGTGCTCTTTCTGTCTCCTTTCCAACCCTAAAAACCAACATGGTGAAACCCTAACCTTGTATTCGGCGATGGTTTCAAGCTTAGGCGACCAAACCTGATCTCTAGACCCAACCAGCTGATCATAGTGTTTCTTCAACTCCGGCGTGCTGCAAAGAAATCCATGGCTATCAGGACAGTTGCTATCTTTTCCTTCTTCGCTTAGTCCCTTACCCCTTGTAATAACTTGTATCAAAAACTCCGGCAAAACCCTAATCGAAACCCTCCCGTTCGATCCCTTTACGTACTCGAAAGGGCACTCTTTGCAATTTATGGGAGACCGTTTGGGGCTCGAGGCTAAGGAGGAGAGAGAAGAAGTGGAGAGGACGTTGCATGGGAAGCGATCGAGTGGGAGGACGAAGTAGGTTTGGTTTTTCACGAGCTCGTCGTCGATGGAGAGGGAAGGGATCGGGCGGCCGATGAAGAACGAATCTGCGTGGCAAACCATGTGGTCTGGAAACTCGAACATGATCTCTCCGGCCAGCTTTTTTCCGGTGAGAACCCTAGTGGTTCCTTCCCAGAAGATCAGTTCCACTACCGAACTCGGATTCGGACGGAAACATAGAAAAGTTTTGATGCCCATGAGAGAGAGAGAGAGAGAGAGAAGTTTGGTTGGTAATTGTGTTGGGCATTAGGTATATGTTTGTGCATATATAGATTAAGAGAGATTGACTTTGAGAAAAAGCTTGATTTTGTTTGATGGAGTATTCACGGGGTGCCGGTGGTCAGCCATGCCGGCCTTGATAAAAGTCGTCTTAATGAGCTTATAAGATTTCCTGCATTTGCCATTTTGCCCTCAGGTGCGTTGACCAAATAATGCAAAATGGATATAGTAGTAACCCCTTTGGGTCATGAAAAAACACTAGCAAGCCAACTGACATGTCAAATCTCTTATCATAGGAAAAAATTGCAATGCCGAGTGGGTACTACGTGTTGTCCGTTCGGCGCATCTGAGTCGTCTATTGCGTTTTTGAACGGCTTAGATTTGGAGAGAGAAAAATAAGAGAGAAAATATTGGAGCGAGAGAAGAGAGAGGATTTCAATCCGAGCCGTCCAAAAGTGAATTGGACGGCCCGGATGTGCCGAGCGGATACCACGTGGAATATACGTATCCACCCAACACCGAAAAAATTCTCCTTATCATTGTTAAAATTTAGTAACAAGGATATGGAAAAGATAAAATAGGCTCTCGACCCAAACTTGCTGTCACATTTGAACAAATTAAGTTCTTTCAATTTATTGAAAAAAATTTGAATATTTTTTGAAAGAAATGTATTATTTTTTAGTTCTTATTTTACGGACTGCACAAATATTTTCCTATTTTGGAACGGGGGGGTAATTAATTTCTCATCTTTCTTCTAGTCTTCTTATCCTTTAAGGGAAAGAGCTCATGATTGCGTCAAAATAAGCACCAAGCAGTTCTAGAAATATTACTATTAATTACGAGTATCTTTTATTCTGTAATACTGTAGCATGATAGTAAAAAATGATTTATACATAGTCATTTACAGTAACAAATAACAGGCGAGTCCCAGCAGCGGAGGCATATGGCGACGAGTGGAGGCCTCTGCCCCCATTGACGCGAATTTCTGGCTACGCTACCACAGGTGACCTTGTTCTCAAATACCATAGGCCAAAGTTGTTGCTCATTTAATTTAATTGGCTTCTAATGCTTTTTTAAAATAGTCTAAATGAGATACAACTATTCTTTTTAATGTCATCTCACATGAAGTGAGTTTTGGATATGCCTATGGTCCCACATCATGCGAGAGGAGCATTACAAATTACTCTTGGCCACATTAAATTGCACTTGACCGCATCGAATTACTCTTGGCTTCAACGAATTGCACATGGCCGCATCGTATTACTTTATGGTCTCGCAATTCTTTGCGACCAAGAGTAATTCATAGCGGCTAAGTGCAATTCGATGCGGCCAAGGCGAAGAGTATTTCGATGCGGCCAAGTGCAATTTAATACGGCCAAGAGTAATTCGATACGGCCAAGTGCAATTCGATGCGGCCAAGATTATGAAACATTAATTTTAGTTTTTCTTTCATCCTTCTTCCAAATATTCATTATTTCCGAGTATATCGCTAGCTCTACTACCCGTAAATCTCAGTTATAAAAAAAAAAATGAACAAATTCGAAGGTCCAAAATATAGAGAATTCAAAAACCGCTGCTCCATATATATTATATACTAGTGCATGCCCGTGCCTAAAGGCACGGCTCGAACAATCAGCACACTCAAATAAATGCTAAACTCGCGTGCTATACATGTACAGCTCCAACAATCAACATACACAAATAAATACTGAAATCACATGCACTTTTATCAACCAGTCCAACAAATTCAAATACGTACGTGAAAAACAATAATCCATCATATCCATTGACATGGTTAACTTGAATCAGCAAATAAAGAAAAAAAAAATTCAATCCCTAACTAACTTGAATCAGCAAATAAAGAAAAAAAAAATTCAATCCCTAACTTTTCCATAAACAAACTCAAATGCATAAACCTTGATCCCATAAAAATCTCCATCCAAAATACTAATAAAAATAAAAAACGATACACATCAATGAAAATACGTACCTCGAAGAGGCATCTAAAAAGAAAACATAAAAACATATTATATTCCCAAAAAAAAGAGTCAAATGATAAAAAGAGGACACAAAGGGTATCCCTATAAAAATCTGCCCACAAACACAACTAACGTCGAACGTGTCCAAACTGGATTGGGAAATCCTGTAGTGCAAGGCTCTGCTAGGCACCTATAGGGCGCACACAGACCATCGATCTTGACAATGAATGGTTGGGATATAATTTTTAATTATGACCGGTAAGAATCATTTATTACCAGTTATAATTAATCTTTGATTTGGACTGTTAATTAATGAGATCAACGACTGTGCGCTCCACTACAACCCCCGTAGGGCCTACAGGATCTCTAGATCCATCCAAACATCCTCACCATAAATGTTCGAAATGTCTTTGTATCCATTTTCTACATGTCTTTGAAATATTGTAGGTTCACCTGATTTCTTCCTATAAGGTATTGTTCACTTATATTTTCTTCGAGCTTTTGCAAGGCTCAATTTGCCTTTATTTTTTGCTGAACAATATTTTGAATTGGAAGCCATCCCTCTGACATTTAGTTTCAAAATCGTGTACAACAGTCAACACATCTAAGCGATCACTTCGCACAAACATAAAGGAAGCCTCATGAAAACTTGCATAAAATGTTAAAGTCACCATTTGGCCTCACAAATTTGGCCATTAACATGGGTACGTTGGCTGGCTGGAAATGGAAGGAATGGGGTGTCTAATTCGATGTTGTTGCTGTAGGAGATAATTTGGGATGTGGTGATAATGGGCTGCCTCAAACACTGTCCACCCGTAAATACTAAATCAGGTTTGTTTGACGTTAATGCTATCATAACTGCTTTCACGATATGAAAGAGCGTCGACCATAATTTAAGATATCTCATTTTAATCGAAAAATTACGTAAAAGTTACCTTTTTTTGTTGGTACTTATGTGCATATGAGAGACATATATCCATCGTTTATCTTTCTAATATATGTTATTTTCCGGCCACTACTATGATACTAATTAGAGTGTTTATATATTAGGATCGATGTCAGGTGTGGGTACTTAAAAAAAAATGAGGCTCAAGCAGAACTTCCCCGAAAAACTGATGAGAAAAAGATTTATTATATATGTTTGGCCAAAATTTAAGAAACCTCGTTCGATCCCCATCTCAATTCACTTCCCATAATCTAGACAAAAGAGTTAGAATCTAGAACATTCATGGACCAAGTGTTCTGTACCATACCAAGCCTTCTCTAATCTAGACGGAGATGGGTCTCGAGGCACAACTTGAATCGCACTTTATAGTCTGTAACTCTAGGGACGTACCCCGAGTCCGGACAAGAATTCTAATGGATTTTATGTGCATCGATCACTGCATCTTGTTCAAAACTAATCAAATCTTTGACATCCACTACAACAATCTTTGTACAATTTTGTGAACATATTGTCCAAATTTGAGAATGAAAAGTACCAATGAGAACACAATACAACTACGCTACCTTCATCATATTATTATCATACAACTACATTAACTTATCAGTGCTTTTTCTGTTTCCTTTCCAACCCTAAAAACCAACATGGTGACACCCTAACCTTGTATTCGGCAATGGTTTCAAGCTTAGGCGACCAAACCTGAACCCTAGACCCAACCAGCTGATCGTAGTGTTTCTTCAACTCCGGCGTGCTGCAAAGCAATCCATGGCTATCAGGACAGTTGCTATCCGTTCCTTCTTCGCTTAGTCCCTTACCCCTTGTAATAACTTGTATCAAAAACTCCGGCAAAACCCTAATCGAAACCCTCCCATTCGAACCCTTTACGTACTCGAAAGGGCACTCTTTGCAATTTATGGGAGACAGTTTGGGGCTCGAGGCTAAGGAGGAGAGAAAAGAAGTGGAGAGAACGTTGCATGGGAAGCGATCGAGCGGGAGGACGAAGTAGGTTTGGTTTTTCACGAGCTCGTCGTGGATGGAGAGGGAAGGGATCGGGCGGCCGATGAAGAACGAATCTGCATGGCAAACCACGTGGTCTGGAAACTCGAACATGATCTCTCCGGCCAGCTTTTTTCCGGTGAGAACCCTAGTGGTTCCTTCCCAGAAGATCAGTTTCACTACCGAACTCGGATTCGGACGGAAACATAGAAAAGTTTTGATGCCCATGAGAGAGAGAGAGAGAGAGAGAGAGAGAGAGAGAAGTTTGGTTGGTAATTGTTTTGGGCATTAGGTATATGTTTGTGCATATATATATATATATGAAGAGCGATTGACTTTGAGAAAGCTTGATTTTGTTTGTTGGAGTATTCACGGGGTGCCGGTGGTCAGCCGTGCCGGCCTTGATAAAAGTCGTCTTTTTGAGTTTTTGAAGATTTCCTGCATTTGCCCTCATGTTGACCAAATAAGGAAAAATGGATGATGTAGTAGTAACCCCATTGGATCATGAAAAGACACTAGCAAGCCTACTGAAATGTCAAATCTCTTATCTTTGGAAAATATTTCAGTACCGGGTGGGTACTACGTGTTGTTTGCTCAGCTCATCCAAACTGTCTATTGCGTTTTTTGACGGCTTAGATTTGGAGAGAGAAAAATGAGAGAGAAAGTATTGAGATGAGAGGAGAGAGAGGGTTTCAATTCGAACTATCCAAAAGTGTATTGAATGGCTCGAATGTGACGAGCAAATATCACGTGAAATATACATATCCACCCGACACCGAAAAAATTCTCCTTGTCATTGTTAAAATTTAGTAACAAGGTTATGGAAAAGATAAAATAGGCTCTGACCAGGCACAGGCAAACTTGCTGTGACATTTGGACAAATTAAGTTCTTTCAATTTATGAAAAAAAATTTGAATATTTTCTCGAAAGAAATACATTATTTTTTAGTTATTATTTTGCAGACCGGATAAACATTTTGCTATTTTGAAATGGAGGGAGTAATTAATTTCTCGTCTCTCTTCTCATCCTTTAAGGGAAAGAGCTCATGATTGCGTCAAAATAAGCACCAAGCAGTTCTAGAAATATTACTATTAATTACGAGTATCTTTTATTCTGTAATACTGTAGCACGTTAGTAAAAAATGATTTCCTTAGTCATTTACAGTAACAAATAACAGGCGAGTCCCAGCAGCGGAGGCATATGGGGACCAGTGGAGGCCTCTGCCCCCATTGGCATTTATGCGAATTTCTGGCTATGCTACTGCAGGTAACCCGCAACCTCGTCCTCAAAGACCATAGGCCAAAGTTGTAGCTCATTTAATTGGCATCTAATGCTTTTTAAAAATAGTATAAATGAGATACACTGTTCTTTTTAATGTCACATCTCACATGAGATGAGATTCTAGATATGCGTATGATCCCACTTCATATGAGAGAAACATTACAAATTACTCTTGGCCGCATTGAATTGCACTTGACCACATCGAATTACTCTTGGCCTTAACGAATTGCACGGGCCGCATCAAATTCTCTTAGTCATATCAAATTGCACTTGGCCGTATCGTATTACTTTATGGTCTCTCAATTTTTTGCGGCCAAGAGTAATTCGTAGCGACTAAGTGCAATTCGATACGGCCAAGGCCAAGAGCAATTCGATGTGATTAAGTGCAATTCAATACGGCCAAGAGTAATTCGATGCGGCCAAGTGCAATTCGATTCGGCCAAAATTATGAAACATTAATTTTAGTTTTTCTTTCATCCTTCTTCCAAATATTCATTATTTCCAAGCATATCGCTAGCTCTACTACCCGTAAATCTCAGCTATAGAAAAAATATGTACAAATTCGATGGTCCAAAATATAGAGAATTCAAAAACCGCTGCTCCATATTATATATAGATTACCTTTTATTTTCCTTTGGAAATAAGGAAATATCAAAATAAGATTAGAAAACACCAATTTTAGGTTTCCTTTCATCCTCCCAAATTTTCATTCTTTCCATTAGGCTTTGTTCGGTTCCCATTTATTTTTAGTTTTAGTTTTGAAAATCAATTATTACCCTACTTCTTTCCCCAATCATTACACCCTATTTCTTCAATTATTTATTTCTCATCTCTCTCTATCTCTCTCCAATCATTACCCTTATTTTCAATCATTACTCTATTTCTCTATCCACCCACTACCAAAACTAAACTAAACTAAACTCCCAACCAAACACTACCAAAAGCTAATAAATTAGAAAAGGAAAGTGTGTGTATTACCATAACAGGGTAAAAGTATAATTTAAGAAAACATTCTTTTAATCGAACGGCTATGATCTTAGCTTGAAGGCGATCAATGACTATAGAGGTAAGGAAAGTGTGTGTATTACCATAACAGGGTCAAAGTATAATTTAAGAAAACATTCTTTTAATCGAACGGCTACGATCTTAGCTTGAAGGCGATCAATGACTATAGAGGTGCTCATGTTTGTATGTGTAGACAAAAACCGCTCTGTTTTATAATATAGATTGTAATTGATTATGATTTCATTATAATTGGGATGATTCCCTTCCATAGTTAGGCTCATTCCTCTTGTATAAATAAAGGTCTCATTGTATGATTTCATAATCAAATTCAATAAAACTTTTCTTCTCTCATATTTAACGGTCTAGTTTCCTATTTTGTGTAAATTATTAATGAAACTGAATAAAATATCTAGTTGTTTTGAAGATTAATCTGTTTGAAAATATGATAGGACAATTTTATTTTTTGGATATAGCCCGCTATTTTAAAGTACTACAAAATATTATTTCCAATTTTCAAAAACTATTTCCACGAATTACTTTATTATGAGTTTCAAGAAAACCGTAAAAACAAAAAATAAAATAAAATAACCGCTAAAAAAGTTACTACTACTCCAGTTAAAAGGAGAACAGTCCAAACTGTGTATGGTCCAGTTTTTTTTTTTTTTGGGAACTGTTTCGATTGTTAATTTGTTTCTATGGGTAAAACATTTTCTTGATTTCTTGATAGTTTGCATGGAGTGATAAATCTTTCTGCATAGCCAAAAGTCTTTTGTGGCTTTTTTATTCTGATTTGGTTTCAGACTTTGACAAGTATATTTATTAGTGCGTGTTTGGTGCAGCTTATAATATTTCATTGGATTCAGGCTTCTGATTATGCATTTCGGAGTGGTTGGTGTAGAAGAAGCCACAATCCCAAAAGTAGGAGTTACTTTTGGATTCAGATTCTGAATTGTGAACTTTTGAAGACCATTTTAATTGGACTCGAATCCTGTCCATTTACCCCGGATTAATTCGGTCAATTTGATGCATCTGAGTCGTTCAAAAGTGTTTTAGACAACTCAAATTTAAAGTGAGTGTTTTTTATTTTATTTTTAAAAAAAATACCCTTATAAATCTGAGCCGTCCAAAATACTTTAGGACAACTCAGATGCACCAAATGGACCGAACTGGTCCGGGAAAAATGGGCAGGATCCGGGCCCATTTTAATTAACCTACCTAAGCTTTACACATAGCTAGCGTTTATTACGGTTTCATCCACCTTATAGCAATAAACCCTACCTTTCCAACCCCACACGGCCACACCCCACCCAAATTTCTGTAGTACTCTAATTTTGATATAATTCTACACCTTAATATTCTAATTTCAATAATTCACCACATACTTTCACTGATTTTGATTATATAAGTATTCAAAATCTCTACCGAATCTAGAATCACAATCCAGAATCTAGAATCCACCAAAATAATCAACACAAAACACCCCATCATCTGAGTTACGCCTATAATTTTACGCTTAATTTATTGAGCTAGCTGTCAAATCCTAAATAGTTTCTTTCAAAACAGTAAAAATCAGTCATTACACGTGCTCATTTATGAGTTTCATTTATTTTCTCCTTTTGGAGGATGTCGTTGGCAACCATATGGATTAAGACCGTGTATGGGGCCTCTTACATTTCTTTTAGCCATGTGACTCATTTTATAGCTTAGAACCAGTCCAAGCTAGACTCTCTTATTACGTACCATTCATTCACAAAGACTTGGTAGTTCCGTAGTTGGTTGCACTGCATTAATATAGCCCTTGACGAGCATATACCAAATCTAACAACCGTTCGTGATGGAATCGTTGTAATGCTTCCGGGCTTTAAAAAAAATAAATGAGATTACTGTTTATTCCAAAAAAAAAAAAAAACTTTTTCAAGGAATTTCAGAACGTCTCGGCAGACTTATTTTGTTCTCGACTAGGGATGATAATGTCATCCGAAAGCGTCACGTTCCTGGACTCATTCGTCTTCATATATAGGGTGCAGTTTTTTTGAACTTTTTTTTATACTCGTGGGGTGGTTCTGAATTAATATATAACGTATAATGATTTCGGTTTTGGTATGAAAAGTTACAGGTACCGCACCTAAACACTTGCAGTTTCTTTACCAAACCACCGACCACATGCAAAATTAAGCTGTACATGTACCCATTCCAACCCTATGACTTTATTATAGAGTGTACGCCAGAAAAGTGATTGATTTTGCTACTAACTAAGATATTATATGCTGATTGACCGGAATAGTTGGCCGAACGATTGTGTAGCTGTAATGAGGTTACAAAGTTGTACTTTCGTGCCGTGAGGCCGTGGGTTCGAACATGCTTAGAGAGAGGGCGTTGAATTGTTGATATTCTTGTTGATGGGTTTGGTTTTTGAGTACATTATATCCACACTCATCTTATCTCTGAGTCAAGGCGGCCGTGGAAAAGATATATACTCCTACTAGTTACTATTAACAAATTCACTTGCTAACCTACTTCGGAAGAAAAGGAAATTACTTTGACTTTTTCTTTATACATAAAAGTATACATGTTTTTGTTCAAAAAAAAAAAAACAAAGTATACATGTTTTTTCAAGTAGTCCATAAAAATAGGGAGCAGATACTTTTGCCAATAAAAAAGAGAGGGAGGGAGCAAATTCTTTCCAACCCTCAGACGAATGGGATCTTTTGGCCCGTGTGGTTTGTGGGTCCATTTTTAGCCCACATGACCGGGACCATAACTCTTTAAACCTCGTCAAGAACATCAATCACACCAAAAATTATGGTATTTGGACACCGATTGTTATGTTTACGAAATACGTAGAAATTTAAGAAATGAAAAGGAAAAAAAGGTTTGTAACAGTCCAAGCAGAACTCCTGTTTCGCAACATAGATGTGCGCCCTTAGATAGCACACCAAACACTATCAGATTTTTATTACTTTTGGCGTGATTAATGTTCTCGATGTGGTTTACAAATTATCAAAGTAGGCCCGGAAAAGGGTCCACAAGTAGGCCATACTAGGGGTGATAACTGAGCCAAACAAGGAATTGAATCAAGCTTGGTTTGAAAATTTATGAGCTTAAAAAAAATATGCTCAAGCTTAGCTTGTTCATGAAACGAGCTAATCTAACGAGTTTTAATCAAACCAAACACGAGCCTACCTTGAGTAACTTGAATATTTTATACATCATCAATCAAACGAGCCGAGTAATAACTTATTTAAGCTTGGTTTGAAACCTTCACGAGCTGCAAAAAAAATTGTTCAAGCTTGATTCGCCATAAACAAATCAATCTTAAACGAGGTTTTAACGAACAAATATGAGCTCGAACTCGAATAGCTTGGTTCGTTTTACAGCCCCAAACTAGACTGAACAAATGAGTCCCTTTGAGGGATTGGAGAGGATCTTCTCCAATACAGAAACTTGGGTAAAGTACGGATTACCTCCCTGAGGTTTTTCCGTTTGGCAGATGACCTCCCTGAACTTTATTAACGATCAATTCGCCTCCCTATGGTTTTGGACTAAAATGCTACTGTTAGCTTTTTCATCCAAACTAACGGAAAGTGCATGGCACGCGCAAGTTACGAGACTGGTCATGAAAAAAAAATTAAATAATGTTCATTTTCTATGTAAGAAGACGACATTACCCTTCTTCTCCAAAAAAATGGAGTATAACTTAACCCCTCCCAATCCACGGCTCTCGTCCATCTTCATATCAAACAATGGTGGTCGTTTCCTCTCCCCAGTAACAGAATCATTGTCGCCGCCTGCCCCTTCACCATCGGCCCATATCCAACTTGTTCCCCACCCCAACAATCTGCCAATTCCATATTCCTCACATCAAAACCCACTCCACGTAACAGTCCACAATCAAAACCCATAATATTTGGGCACCCACTCCCAGCAACCCAATAGCGCTGGTCTCTCTCTCTCTCTCTCTCTCTCTCTCTCTCTCATACGCACCAACTCGAGCCCACGGACTCCTCGAGAAACTCAACTTCAAACACGCCGACGACAACTACAGCACAAATAGAACTTCACAATGGCGGAATTGATTTGCACGTTGGTAAAATAAAACTCGGGTACGGCAACAAATGAGCTCAATGACGGCGGCAAAATTGAACTCGACGGCGGCGGAGACGGACAAGTCGATGACGACGGCGGAAAAATCGTTCGCATTGTTTTGGATTTGTGGGTTTTGGCGTTAGTTTTCAATTTGTAGTTTGGGGGTTGTCAATTGGTTTGTTGGTTTGTGCAATCGATTTGTAGTTTCCAATTTGTGGACAGTGGACAGAGATGATGGTTTTATGGAAGATGGTTTTCAATTTGTGCATGAGTTTTCAATTTGTTGGTTTGATTTAAAAAATGGGTTTTCCGATTGCGGGGAGAGAGAGAGAGAGGTGGGTTTGGATGGCCGGAATCGGCTGATGGGTTTTCCGATTTGTAGAGTAGAGAGAAGAGTAGAGAAGATGAGTTTTTGTCAATTAAAAAGATGGATTTTCCGACTGCAGAGGAACCGCTTGAGGGTTCTGGAGATGCTTCAACGAGAGTAAAGGCCTTTTATTTAAGAAAGGGTAGCATAGTCTTTTTACTTTTGCTGTTAACGGAGTTAGGGGTTGCACTTTAGTCCAAAACCATAGGGAGGCAAATTGATCGTTAATAAAGTTCAGGGAGGTTATCTGCCAAACGAAAAAACTTCAGGGAGGTAATCCGTACTTTGCCCCAGAAACTATATACACATACCATTTAAAAGTAAACTCTAACTTAGAGACCATAATAACATCATGGAAAAGAACTAAATACGAGTAGTTTATAGAATAAAGAGAAAATAAATCAAAATCTAATGAAGAAATTAGAGTCCAATGATTTCCCAGGATCACAGTGCCATTAAAGAAACCAAATGTCTAAGCGCAAAGCCGATAACATAAATTGTCGAGGAGAAAAAGCCGGGTACGCCTTAACATGAATAGTTTGAAGACTAAACTCAGGAAAGCGGACGGGAACAACGACAACGGAGTGATGTTGACTAAATACGAGATTTCCTTCCTCTCCTCAACTTAAGAGCCTCCTTAACCAGCCTTAGAACACTTTCAGTTCATCTCTTCTCTTTTGCATTTCCGTAGCCTGTGTTCTTTGTTCCGTGCTGCTCACCACTCCTTGAGGCCAAGGACGGGGTCCAACCATCATTCCAGGACCTGCAAGATACAAATTCCAGTAGCAAATTAGAAAAATGTACACTCTCATTTAAAAGCTCATGATTGACAACGGCAAAGGTTCCACCACATCTCCTGGAGAGTTGTAGGCCGTGCACTCATTGCCGTACATTTTGTTAGCACAATAGTGGGATTCTATTCCAAATAACTGCAGAAGGTTCTATTAGCATGTGCACAAAGACTTCATTAAATGTCTGAAGCTAAGAAGCATAAACACGGGCATGTAGACATGAAAGTTATTTTCAAACTATATAGGGCACAACACAGCGTGACACAGACACAATACATAGAGTTTTGTTTACACTATGTTAGTCCGAGCCATTCTTATATGCCAAGTTTAAATTATTCAAATGAAAGAGCATAGCAAAATGTCAGGTAACACCAAATCAGCAATATCTAGGGTCTAAATTAGGAGATATGAAAAAATTTAAGCATGGGTTCTTTACTAAATTGTAACCTCGTTTATGCATGTCTTTGTGATTAGACAAGTGTTCTCCGTGTGTTTGAAGCCAATCATAGTTTGATTATCTTCAAAAAGTTGTAAGATACATGACTAATATGAATGGAGACTCCGGCGGGAGCAAAAGGGTGCGGGCAGGGGCCACTGCACTCCCAAACTTCAGCATAATTCCATTTTTCCTATGTAAATTTTAGGCATTGAGTCACAAATGGGAACCATTACTCGTTACCTATATTCACGGATGATATATGGTTGAATGGTTTGAAACAAGTCCATTCGTCTTTACCAACATTAACACTAGTTCGAAGACGTGATACTACTCTGTTCTTGCTCTCCTATTTCCAACATGATTTTGGCCACAAGCGGGCATCTTTTCAGGTGGAAGATCTGATCTTTCTACTTGCTGTCTCTTCCCATTATTTTTTTTTATCAGCACCAAAAAAAATTACAGAACGATGAGGAGGAGAACCAACAAAACGGATAAGCAAAAGAGTAGAACAGGAGGCAAGAAGTCCACAAGAAAAGGAGAAAAGACAGAAAGATACATGTGTTGTTTCACAGCTTTTGAATCTCCACTGGAATCGTAAACCCTATGACAGAGAAATATAAATATCATGAAAGTTCTAAAATTAGATAATTTGAAGTGCCAAATCCTAGGATTACGTGTCATACTCAACTGGTTCAGGTCAGGTTTCCTTACTCGATGAACTTGAAGAATGCATAATCTGGGAAATTAATCTCCAGCAGTTTCATCTCTCACCTGTTATACTGGAATCTGCAACAGGTCTACAGGAAGAAAGAACCAATATTTGGGTCAAATATTAGCAGGAAGCTTATCTCTTCAACCAACTTGAGTTGGGAGTCTTTCCAAGTTAATCGTCATCAAAGTACATATCTTCTGCCAACTAGAAATCCCTACAATACGAATTCAGTAAACATTGGAGCAGCATCAGTTACATGAATGATTGACAAGAATGGTCATCTGTTTACCGAACAGGAGAAAAATAAAATCTGATGAAAAACATAGTTAGATTACTGGATTTTCAATGATCAACATGTCCAGGAAACCATTCATCACGTGCCAATTCAGCATAAGAAGAAAATTATTTTGTGTATTGAAGCTCAAAGTTGAGAATATACTAATTGAGAACAAAGGTTCACTAGGCACACAGGGCACAATCAAAAGATTTTCTAAGGGATCAAAATGCTATCAAGTGATAACATCCATCATAAAATAATTGGACATTAGCTCAAATACAGTAAATCAAGAAGGTGGGAAGACCCTTGCAGAGTTCTACATCGTGCAATGATTGCACGTAAATATCATTGGCAAAAGAGTGGTATTTTGCACTGAATAACTGCAGAAAGGTCCACGACTATATAAAGAGACTTCATGAGGCGTCTCAAGCTAAGAAGCACAAAGACACAGCGGTCGACATGAAAATTTCCAAAAAGTATCAGACACGACATGTTGGGACGCACAGAATAGATATTTTTATAAGTTTATACTTTGCCATATATAGGTTATGCAGTTATTAACTTATTATCTGTCATTTACAGGATTATTACTTTGATCAGCACATGTACAGGATTATTTAGTTTGAACAGTCACAGCAAAATGTAATGTACCACTAATATAAAATTAAACTTGTAATCTGTTTTATGTGTCTTAGCGATAGACAGCTTCTCTGAGAGTCTAAAGCATAACAGAGTTTAAAATTTCAAAAAAATCATAATATATATTGGGACTATAGTCAAATAGGTAAAGAAGTGACCGGTGATTGTCGTGCCGTGTCAATATCGACACGCCATATCATGCCACCTATTTACAAGTTCATAAGCTTCTTAGGTCTCCAGTATCATCAAAAGCCATCATAGGACAATGGGCTGCGGCATTCTAGTTCCCAAAGCCAGTTTTACTTGTGGAGGCCAACCACAGGTAACAAACCAAGAAGGAAGGGAACCGTAATCATCTATCTTCCTCTCACAGATGATATATAGTTGTATTGTGAAGCTCTTGCTCTCATACACATTTTTTTTGTTGTATCCTAATTCCTAAATCACTAGAAGTCCGGGAATTGCCCTTACAAAGTTGATGGAAAAGCTGTTAGTCACGGATGATCAATCCTCGAGTGCAACTTTCACTTTGCCAAAATTTCTGAAAGACCAAACAGCTTCATCATACTTCATGGTTCTTCGCTCCCTGAAATATCTGTGGTCAGATTTTAGTCAGATGTATGCATCTTTTCGCTATATAGAAATCAGAGGAAGATCTCATCTTTGGATCTCTTCTCTAATTGTTTCATTTTCATTTTTGAAAATGAGAAATGACAAAAAACAATCCTACAAGAGGATAACAGCGGACAAGAAATCCACCAAGAAAAAAGAACAAAGGGTACAAATAAACCAAAATACTTGCTGTACATAGCTATTAATCTCCACTAGTCAATACCAAAGAAATTACAAATCCTACAAGAAGTGACAACTTGGGCATGAACCTTCGGCCACTTGGTTTAAATAATAATCATCCAGTTTCTTATGGAAACTTTCACGTCAATCTAGGTTGAGTCATAATCCAAAATTTTAAGGTTATTATAACACTATGCTCCGTGTTACCGATGACCATTGAAAAAACTCTTCAATTCTGATGCAAAAAATTACTTTCACGTCAATCTAGGTTATGAGTCATAATCCAAATTTTTAAGGTTATTATAACACTATGCTCCATGTTACCGATGACCATTGAAAAAACTCTTCAATTCTGATGCAAAAAATTAATTGCTCCACAGTCCAACTCCAATCAAGCCAACACTTACTGATCTCATTGTTGAAGTCTAGCTAGTTTCACTTACACTTCATTATTACATGTTAATCTCTTAACTAAGCTTGTGTCATGTTAAAGCTTTCGTCCTTGTTTATTTAGTAGTACTTCTTAACAAAAAGAAATCCTATGATTGTTCAGTCAAATAACATCTTACCTAATCACCACAAATACACTTATTGTACATGAATTAACTTAGAACTCACATAGGCGCCCGTAAACTTATTAGTTGCTTCCAAATTCCTTCTTTAGTATTAATGTACTCCAAAAGAGTACACGAAGACCAGAAATTAATAACTTCATACGCATGGGCGGAGGGAGCAAGGGACAAGGGGGGGCGGCCGACCCCGCTGCCTCCCAAATTTTGTTAGAGATTGGTATAATTTTTACTCATTTGACCCCCCTTTAAAATTCATTTTCGCCCCAACCCATATATAAGGGTTTTGTACTTAGGAAAAAGAGGAGTCAAAATAGAATTTCTACCCACAAAAATTCTCAAAACGTCGTTCTTGCACTCTGAATCATACATAGTTCAATTTTCGACCCCACTGGACGAAAATCCTGGCTCCGCCCTTGTTCATACGAGTGGGTTTTCATACCAACACATTCCCATCCGTATGAACTAGTACTGTAGGGCGGCACTTAGCAGGGATGGAAGCAAGATTTCAAGGTTGAGTGGGCGAACATTAAAAAATAATGCATCATATGAAAGTCCATATAAATTCAATAAATACTACTTTGAATCCACAATTCAATTAATGAGATACGGTCATCTATAATTGTAACTGTCTATAATTTTGTGCATCCCTATTCATTTGAAAATAAATATAAAATTTTCGTACATTAGGGAAAATTAACATTATCTACCCGAAACTCTTGGTTCGGCGGGTATTGGATTGTTCAAAACGATGTTAGACGGGGTGAACCGGTATACTTTTAAAGTTCTTGAGAAAGAACTTCTATAGTTCTAATTTCTAAATTCTAATAAAAAATTATAATGTGGGTAGGGTGGTCGCCGTGGCTTATCCTCCCCTTTGTCTGTCCTTAGCACTCGGGAAATTAGGTACTGCTATCATGCCATTAGCTGAATCACTTGTAAAATTCCTGAAACCAACACAGCTCCTAGAGGCGTTTCACTGTGTAGCAGTCACCAATTCTAAACTACGCACCATTGGCATCTGCATGTCCTGACATTTCCTTCCTCTCAGGAACTAAATCAAACAAGTGGTAGGATGATAGAATTGTAATCCCGAGAAAGATATCTCTGCGACCAATATTCAGATAGGGTGTAATCGCACTTCCCCAGGAAAAAAACGATACAAATAATCTCACAAACCATGAACTCTGTAAGAATATCACAACGTAAACACTGAATATAGCTACATAAAGTAGGGAGATGCACTCAACCAGTAAGGATCACATGCAGAGAGTAAATAATACATAATAACACACTAAAAAACCTATTGCAGATACTAAGACACGAGAACCTTATTTAATAAGATACTGGAAAACTTTGTCCAAGACAGACACCATTATACCTTCTTCCAACTGTCAAAAGTTGACTCTTTTCTCATCATCCTCACTATTTAACACACAGAGCATGGAGAAAAACTGAAACACAACTAGTACGATAAGTAATATAGATTAGGCATTTGGCTATGTACTCCATTCCCATGCATACCTCAGTGGTGCTCACAAGATTATGTGGTCTTCCAGTAACAAATCTGGTTACTGCCCATGATGGCTTTGGAATGCTTTGTTAGGATCCAAATTCCACAAACCTGGCTCCTAAAACCCTGTAGCAGTACAAATCAGTATTATCAAACTTAAAATTTTTAACGGGCAAAGATTATCTAGATTAGAAGATTGGTGCATCTAAATCACTTGTAGTCCAAAAGAAGACATGTTTAGATAAAATCAATTCAGTTTGAGCTTTGACCTTCTCAGAATAAAACAGAGACAAGTAGCTAGATATGCCTATGGTTTGATTAGGATAAATTCAAGAAAGCAAATATATCCCACCTTTAAATGCCAAGCAGCTCAAATAAGTTGGTATGTCATGACCACAATAGCAGCAACACTAGAGCAACTAAATGTGTTGGGTCAATCTACTATTCAGTTGAAAACCCTTGACAAATGTGATTCGGTATGTCGTAGCTTGTGCTACAGCAGTAAAGCAACTAAAATTTATCATCAGGCACAAAGCCCCTCTGCAGCATTTCATCATGGAATCGAAATGCCTCCTTCATATTGTCTTGTGAGACGTGCCCATTTATCAACGATATGAATGTGGATCTATCAGGATTCACGCCCTGCTCAATCATCTTATTGTATACCAAATTGGCTTCTTGCATTCTACCTTCTCTACAGAAACCCTCCAGAATAGTGTTGTACGTAATAACATCAGGTAATAGTCCTTGATTTTCCATTTTATGTACCAAGTAAAGTGCTTTGTCCATATTATCTTGTTTTATAAATCCATGTATGACAGAGTTGTAAGTGATTATATCAGGAACAACTCCTTTGGAAGTCATCTTCTTTAGGAACTCATATCCTTTTGCTACATCCCCAGACCTGCAATAGCCTTTTATAACAATGTTACAAGTCACAATGTTGGGCTCAATACCTTTTCCAACCATCTCATCCCACAATTTGAAGGCCTCCGATACACGACACTGGCTACAAAACCCATTGATCAAAATGTTGTAAGTGATGTGATTGGGAAAAATCCTCCTAGAAATCATGTCACCCCATAACTCATCAGCCTTTTCCATATCACCTTCCTTGCAAAATCCATCAATCAAAGTATTGTATGTCACAACATCCGGTTTGAGATTCCTTTGTAGCATTGACGAAAACAAGCTTAGGGCTTTATTCATATTTCTGTGTTTGGAGTATCCGTGTATAAGTGTAGTGAAAGTGCAAAAATCAGGGTATATACCCCTTTCCAACATTTCATTAAAAAGCCGATCAGCGTCAGATAGCATCCTCTCTTTGCACAACCCATTCAGAATAGTGTTGTAAGTAACAATATCCATTAAGCATCCCTGATCCACCATTTCATCCCGCATCTTCAAGGCTTCTGACATCATTCCATATTTACAAAACCCACCAATAAGAACGGTATAAATCACATTGTCTGGTACCAAGCCAACCCTTTTTAAACTCTTAAAATATGATAATGCCTTGTCGAGATGCCCATTCCTTGAAAACAAACCGATAATTGAACTATAGCTAACTAAATCAGGAACAAGGCCTCGATGCAAGATTTCATCAAAAATTCCTTGAGCATCCAACAAGTTATCTTTCCTACAACACTCAACAAGCAGTGGGTTATAAGTCGTACAATCAGGACTTATACCAATCTGCAGCATTTCATTCAAAACTTCTTTTGCTTTACCGTACTTTCCATTCTTACACAAACCATTTACTATTGCATTATAAGTTGAAAGACATGATTGCAAACCCTTAGTCGACAACGAGTTCTTTAAATCAAAAGCTTCTTCTAGAAGCCCTTCGCAAAAATATGCATTAATCAAAGTATTATATGTCACAATATCTGGAAATATCCCTTTTTCTTCCATTTCAGAGATGTACAATTTTGCGTCTTCAATTTTCCGATTTTTACACAAAGCATTAACCATGATGTTTAGTGTATAGACATTTAGTTCCAACCCAAAACCAACAACATCCCCGTATACTTCCCATGCCAAGTCCACCCACTCAACCTTGACAAGCCCTCCAAGAAGACTATTACAAGCATTTAAAGGCACACAAATCCCCCTACTTTTCAACACGCGAAACGCCTCCACAGCTTCCCTCAACTTCCTAGCTTGCACATAAGTCCTAATCAACAAATCGAAAACAAACGGATTCGACCCACAACCTTGGTAAGTAGAGACCAACGAGTCAACAACCTCAACCCGTGAAACTCCACTCTTTCTAACCATCCGGAGAATCAAAGCCTGGGCATCGGACGCCCTCCGGCTCCTCGCCAGTATGTGTACCGAAGCACTCAGCGAAAGCGAAGAGTGCTTGAAACCCGGGTTTTTCGCGCCAACTAAGTCTATAAACCTCTGACCCATTTGCAAATTGTCACGGCATTGATAAAGAACATCAACTACAATTAATGGGTTCATTTGGTTTATATAACTGTGTGGAAAACTGGACTTACCTTGTTGCTTCAGGCTCCATAGTATCTTTTCCACATTAAAGGACTGTGATGTGAAAAGGGGTGATGGTGAATCTCGCAGCTCGTTAGATGGGTGGGTTTGGTTGAAGGGGGTTTCTAGGGTTTGGATGGTTCTGATGAATTGATGGGTTTTAGCGTAAGGGTATGGAATAGAAGCTAGAGGGGTCGTTCTGAAATGGGTCGTTTGAAAAAGTGGCCGTTGGGTTGCCATGGCTACCTAGATTAGGTGGCCTCTCTGCTTATGCGATTGATCGGAGAAGAAGTCCATAAAAAAGGGTGATTTTTCCGACCAGCATATGTACCTACATGGGCCGCCGGAAATTGCTTGCTTTCGCTTGGTGTATGATGTAGCGGATTGCAATCAACAGTTCTTGTTTCTGAGATTCAAACAAGTCCCAAAACTGTTTGGGCATGTTCTTCCTAATGGTTCTCCTAATTTTTTAGCAATAAAGTGTAGGTACACTTAATCCATCCTTTACTACAGTATATCTTTTGCGATTCATTCGGGATCCTAAAAAATAGAAAAAAAATATTTTATAAATTTTAAAATAATATTTTATGAGATTTTGTAAAAATGAATTCTAACAAATATCGATAAGTATTATTTTTTGATTCGTAAAAACAAAATTGTGCAATTGAGCAATTTCGACCTTACAAATTAAGAAATAATACTTACCGACATTTGTTTTAACTGATTTTTTATAAGACCCCATAAAATATTATTTTAAAATTTATAAATATTTTTTATATGTTTTTGAGATCTGAAGTGGATAAAAAAAAATGAATGATATAATGGATAGATATAGCGTTACTCGTAACATCTCTATTTTTTTTTTACCCGAAAAAAAACATCTCTATTTTTTAGCGGTAAAAGTTTTCATTGAAGTAGAAGTTGACGTCAAAGTCCCTCTTTTTCCCTTTCTACTGGATAAATTTTTGGGTGCAAATTGGATGCTACTTGACGAAGATACGCATTCGAATCATTCAAATGTGTTTTGAATGGTCCAAATCAGACCCCTCCCCCTCTCTCTCCCCTCAGCCGATCATAGACCTTGTTCGGCTAGGTTTTGAATTTTTTATTATATTCATATATTTTTTTCAATCATTACTCTCATTATCCAAATCCAAAAACCATTGAACGAACGGGATTTCCTTCAATCATTAGTCTCATTTTTCTTTCTCTAATCATTACTTTATTTTTAATCATTATTCTATTTCTTTCTACACTAATTATCTACGAATTCAAATATAAAATTCCAAAACGAATGTGGTCATTACTCTATTTCTATCCCTCTTTAATCATTACTCTATGAGATTAATAAATTCTTTATACCGTCGGTATAAATATTTGGTTCCTCCAAATCAATTATATTACGTCACGTCGCCATGTTTTATTGATTAAGACCATTGTTTTGCAACATGGAACAATATACTTGGTTTAGAGGAAATAAATATTTACACCAACAACGGTATAAAGAATTTATTAAATAAAAACTCTATTTCTTTCTGTTTCTCTTTTGTCTCTCTAAAACTTCTCTACTTCTAGTTCTAGTATCACTTTTTATAATTTAGTTGAAATGATCGCTTGTGGGAAATGTCCGAATATAGGTTTGGGATGCTGACATGGCCACATGTAATTGGCTTTTGGGCCTCCCCGCACGTCAAAATGAAATTCAAGATATGCGTTACCCCTTCTCTCTCATTAACCCCCTCCTCTCTGTAAAACCCCATACAGATCTCTCTTTCTCTCTGATCTGTTTGTCCTGCTACCGCTAGAGAGAGACGAAGAGAGTCAATCTGCTTCTCTCTCCTCCTCTGGTAAGCAGTTTCGTACACCTCTCTCTCTCTCTCTCTCTCTCTCTCTCTATATATATATATATATTTTGTTTGTTTTACGTATGCACCGTGTTTTGCAATTCAATACGTTGATCCCTAATCTCTGTACTGTCAATTATCGGGATACCCTAGTTCGGCAATTGAGGTTCTTTACACGATTACTAATTTCGATATCATGAATGTTGTTTTACAAGAAAAGATTGTATCTTTAGTGATTTTGTTCAGATTCTCGAAATCTTTAAAGATTGAGTGATTTTGTATCTTTGGTGATTTTGTTCAGATTGGTATCTTTAAAGATTGCAACGAGGTCATTGGAAATGTTTTTTTTTTTTCATGTGTGTGTGGATATGTTGTAATAAGATACTCAGAATCAGAATCTTATCAAGGTTTAAATTTTATTAGTGAATCCCATTTTGGTCTCATACTTGTAAAGATTACTATTAGGTCAAATGAATCCACTTTGATCTCGTAGTTGTATCACTTGCAGACCGTTGTATCAGGTCGTGAAAGAGACGGCAGTAGCACTGGGCAGCCAAAATTCTGCAGCAGAATCGACGCTCTTCCAGATTTTCCTTTGATAAGAGACCTTTGTCGTTGATAGATACAATGAAGAATCATGAGCGTGTTGCTAATCTTGCTTTAGCAGGTGGGCTGCTGATCCCATTTTCTTGATCATTGTTAGAATTTTATGCATTTTTTGGGGATAGTCATAGTCTGGTGAGGCTGTTTATGTTTCATTGATTGCATTATGACTGTTGTGGACTTGTAAGTTTTGAGTGAAATGGCATGTTGGGCATCATTGGGGTTCCTATTTTGTGTAGGTCGGTGTGTCAGTCAGCTATTGTCTAAACCTTCTCTATTATGTTGGGGTGTGTATGCCTGCCAGTATAGATTGTCCCTATGTTTTCTTTTTGTCCCTTTCTTTCTTAAATATCATAAACCTTCAAGTCATCTTAATGTATGTTGAAACAAGAGATATGCAGCATAAAGTGCTTCACCTAAAGCCAATAGCAGTAAATCGTAGTGAGCTTCTGATCCCTGAGTGGCTGGACTAGTTGTCATCTTTCTTGCAAGATGGTTTTGCCACCTGGTAGCACTGTACCACTTGGCTACGTGAGTCAACCAATGGTGGTGAATATGAAATCCTTTAGTTTCTAGTGCCACCTTTGATGTTCACTACAATGATATTGTTGAACGATTAGGGTATCCCAGTGCCTCATTTCATGCTTTATGAGGTGCTGCATTTTTGTCCCACTCTTCTGGAGTGATGGATTATGTGGTCCATGTCTTCATGATATTACAAATGGCTGCAGGTTTAACTGTGGCACCACTGGTTGTAAAGGTAGATCCAAATTTGAATGTCATTTTGACTGCTTGCCTCACCGTTTACGTGGGGTGCTACCGCTCGGTCAAGGCAACTCCACCTTCAGTAAGTACAATAGGCAATCCCTCTTGCACCCTGTCTTCATTTTCCTTTCTTTCTATTTGCTTAACCTTGCTCAAATGTGACATCTTAATGTGCAGGAGACAATGTCTAATGAACATGCCATGCGCTTCCCTTTGGTTGGGAGTGCAATGCTGTTATCATTATTCTTACTCTTTAAGTTTGTATCAAAAGACTTGGTTAATGCTGTTCTGACGTGCTACTTCTTTGTACTTGGGATCGTCGCTCTTTCGTATGTTCTTCCCGTATGGGCCATTCTACTATCTATTATTTGTTGCAAGTTTTCTGCAATGTGTTTGTCTGCTTTGTTAATTTCATTTTTTTTTCTTTTATGTCAATTTTCCAGGGCGACACTATTACCTGCAATCAGACGTTTTTTGCCAGATCATTGGAATGAGGACCTAATAGTCTGGCGTTTCCCATATTTCCGTTGTATGTGGCCTCCTCGTTTTCCTTCCTTTTGTTTATATTAAATGTTTTTCTCCTATTTTTTTCCTGGAGATCCTGTTCTTCTCGTCATGTGCAATGTTGTTTTCTCAGCACGAGCACCTTCTACATTGATACTTAATTCAGCTGATGGATGCTTTTGTTACTGCAGAGTGATTTCTGTCGGTCCACATTAACACTGACCAAAGAATATATGGAAGTTTTTTTATTCCATCTTAGGTTGCATAAATCTTGGTCATGGTGGGACTGTGCACTAAGCCTTCATTCACATAGGCATGAGTCAATTCGAGTTTAGTATATCAAATTTATGTGATTGGTTTAGTCAATGGAAAAGGGCTCGCTAATCGTAAAGCAACTTATTGAAGCTGGTAAAAGGTGGAGAGTGAAGGGTGAAAATGTCTTTTTGTCTGATGAACCATTAGGACACGCCATGTGGCATGTTGATTCATATCCAGACATGTCAGTTTTCTATCTGTGTTTGATATGAGACCTGGCGCCCATTTAGGTGGGTCTGTGCTTCATAATTAAAATATTCAACACACGATCTCTCTTAGATTTTTTCTTTTCTTTGCGTTATGATGGTGCAGTTGGCAGTATCTTGCATGCAATAAGTAGAATATGTATAATTTTTTTTTCACGCATTTCTTCCACAGCTTTGGAGGTTGAGTTCACAAGGTCTCAGATCATCGCAGGAATACCTGGAACCTTTTTCTGTGCATGGTATGCTTCACAGAAGCATTGGCTAGCTAACAATGTGTTGGGCCTTGCATTCTGCGTCCAGGTTCGAAAGCGTTAGCACTTGTTGTATTTCTGTTATTTGTATATGGTGTCCTCACTTTTCAGTGGCAGTCCTAGACAAGTGTGGCTCTATTGGGTATTTATGGGGTTCAAGTGAACCCCCTGGATTAGAAAAATACACTAAAATTTTGTATTTTTTGATGTATAACTTGATTTTGTTATTGTATTGTCTTGCACTAGATCATTTGTGTGAAGTCAAAGTAGATGAAAATTTACATGAATTTGTGTGTAAGTAGAAGGTATAGTTCAACAAAAATAAAATAAATTAGGCCCAATAAGTTTTTAATGAAAATAAAAACCTTCTGGATGTTGTGTCTCAAAAAATTTGGTAAAAGCCTTATACATAGAGTTTTGTGTCACGAAAAATTGCGTACAGTTGTTTTTTCACTGCTTAACTAAAATCTTAGAGCCGCCCCTGGTCCTACATTGCATTTTCTGGACTATGTGTTAGATTTTACCTCAATCCTCTGTTGTTTTGCACTTATCAGGAAATGAAAAACGGGAAACATATATGGTAATGTTTTTCTTCCTTACTGAAAAGGCTGCTGTAGGGCTTAAAACCCACCTAAATCGCTAGTTGTGGAGGAAACTGATTGCTGTTCCTTGTTATAATGAGATTTTTCTGCCCTTGCAGTTCTTGATTTTGTCTAAGCAAATAGTGTATGACAAAGGGTTTGTAGTCACATACAGGATTTGTTGTCATGTTAGTTAATTCTGTGTGTCTTTTATTGTTTGGATTTTGTAATTAGATCTTGTAATTATGCATGTTGTTTTTGTATTTTGCATATTGCCATTTTAAATTTCTTTGATGTCTTCTTCAAGTTTTTACGCGCATCTCTTTTTGTCTCCTCTCTTTTTCTAAGAATATGTTGATCCAAAATAATACATTGAAACTTTAAATTGGTTAGCTTAATTTTCTACTTTTTATGAATTTGCAGGGAATTGAAATGCTGTCACTTGGATCGTTTAAGACTGGCGCCATCCTACTTGTAAGAAGTAGGAGATATCTAGTTAGTTAATTTTCTCGTAGGATGTCCAGAGACAACTTTTTCTTTATATTTAGCCTCGTAGTCAGCCAGCGACCTTAAAACTTCAAAATCATCCAAAGTGAAAATAGTTGATTAAATAACCTTTTTACTCTACTCTTTCAACTTGTAGTTTGACGAGTAAAAGTGTGGTTATTTGAAAATTCTGCAAGTGACTAAGCCCCCTTAAGCTTCATACACTTAACTGCTGACTATGTTCAGAGTATAACTGTACCAACATGTATCTGGAAAAGCTTTAGTTTCTTCTTATACTTTGCCTTTGCCTTTGCTTTTGTTTTTTCTTTTTCCTTTCGTTTCTTTCTTCCTTTAGAAGGTACTTATGTGTTCTCTTTGATCATGACGGTTTAAGCTCTACATTAGGATGGTTGGATTACTCTAGGTACACAGAAATTTTCTTTTATTGGGTGGCATGATAATAATGTTGAGAGCCTAACTTGAGGTAGGTGCACATGAAGAATACGAAGACAAACACAAAATACCACCAAGTTTCCAAAGCATAGGTTCCTTATCCTGTTTTGCCATCTCAGATTCAGATTAGTGTACTTGAAAATTTTATGTCCTTAGAGGCTAATGGGGCCTTCCACGTGGCATGTGTATAGCAGCACTTTCATGGAGATAATTCATTTGTTGCTCATAGTCATAAGAAATACTGACTGCAGTTGAATATCAGTTTTTATAAGAGCCTACTATACATGTCTTTGACTTTGCTCTACAATAATTTTGTGAAAAGCAGAAGTTGAATTATTCTAAGTTTTCATGCTGCCTTTTCTACTTTAGTGATTCCTTTCTGTTTCCTGCACTTGTGGTGGTAGATCGTACATATTGGATTACATTGTATGTGACAGAATTTGTCCCCAACCCTGGCTGCCCTGCAAAACAGTCCCTGGATGGTTTTTGTCTTTTAGTAATGCATTTCTAAACAGTTTCCTCCCTATTTTCATTTCCAAATGCTATTTGTTTATTTTCCGCTCTATCTTTTGGTCTTATTGGCTGGAGGTAGAGGTTTTACATGAAAAGATACTCTGTGTACTAGCAAAAAAACTCTTGAGATGGTAACCTTACAAATGTTATTGTTTAGAGTTTGTAGGGTTCTCTGGTGCTGCTTTTGTTCAACCTCTTTCTCCCTATTCTCCTTCAGTATAGTTTACTCACTTAGTGGTTCATCTTTTGTCTAATTTTTGCTTTGTGCTAAAAAACCTGCAGTGTGGGCTTTTTGTGTATGATATCTTTTGGGTTTTCTTTACCCCTGTGATGGTTAGTGTCGCAAAATCTTTCGATGCTCCTATAAAGGTGAGTTTGTCAGTTGATGAGAATATTCTGTGCTTTGAACTTATTTTCGAAATCACGAAGTTTTGTTATATTTCAGTGTATTGATTGCGATAATTCGTTATTCTTTGCAGCTTTTATTCCCAACGGCTGATTCTGCGCGTCCGTTTTCGATGCTTGGACTGGGAGATATAGTGATTCCAGGTTTGTTGAAACTTAAAGTTGGATTTAAAATCCTTTTCCCTAAATTTGGTCATGTTTAGTGTTTCTGTTTCTGCTTCTTGATATGTTGTGAGAGTTTGGTCTCAGGCTTGTGTCAATTGACTGGGCACCTTTTGTTGTAACTTATCTTGCATTTATTTTAACAAGCTTGGGTGACCCTGTCAATCTGGATACTGTATAGGGGTATCAGTGTTTTCAAGATGTGTGCAACATATGCTTGGAGTTACAACCTTTGGTGAACCAAGTTTCTTCGAGTACACTTTCTTGAGGCTCACATTATTGCTGTAGGCAGGTTGAGAACGTGTAATTATATGTTGAATTATGAGCACAATAATTTGATTTAAAATTCATAAGGATTTTCATTAGCTCCCCTCCTCTTTGTGGTCTCTCTCTCTCTCTCTCTCTCTCTCTCTCTCTCACACACACACACACACACTATCATATTGTTATGTGGCTACAATTACAAGGAGACAAAAAGATAGAGCGCGGACTGCTAGTGTACTGACACATGTCCAATTAGGAAGAAAGTCGGAGCTTTAGGTCCTTGTTTTGCGTGTGTTGCCTTTAGGCGTTGATTTGTTATGCATGAGTCTGATGAATGCTTTTCCTATGACACGTCAGTTGATTGCAGTGAAAGTAAACATAGCTAGGTGGCAATATGCTTCTTTCCATACATGAGCGAGCATGCCCCAAATTTTTCTTTGCGTTTTTTGTACTTTTGATTGCTTCTACGCACTACTTTCACAGGAAGCTAGTTTACTTATGATTCAATCACTTGCTAATATCTGTGTAGTATTTGATAAAATATTGTTTTTTAAGCCTTTAATATTTACACTGGTCTTCTATGTGTCTTGACACCCTTTTTTCCTTCAGGCATTTTTGTAGCATTGGCATTGCGTTTTGATGTGTCCAGGGGGAAAAAGAGCCAGTATTTCAATAGTGCTTTTCTGGGATATGCTGTTGGTGTGGTCCTTACTATCATTGTCATGAATTGGTTTCAAGCTGCACAGGTGCATGTTGTCTTTTGCTGTAATTTTATTGGTATATATATATATATATATATATATTTTTTTTTTTTTGGTCAAACGGAAATTTTTTATTGGTATATATAACCAAAGAACACTCGCCAATTTACAAGTCTGCTCATCTGTACTCAAAAGATTTACCTTTATGAGGAAATTTCCCTACGCCATGAAAGTTTAGTTTTTCTTTTCTTCATTATTGTTTCTTTCTCTCCTGGTAATTCGTTCTTCCATCTTATATATTTCCATCTCACTTTCAGCCTGCTCTGCTATACATAGTACCAGCCGTTATTGGATTTTTGGCAGTTCATTGCATATGGAATGGAGATGTCAAACAGGTTTGTCCATAAGCATTCATATTGTTATTTTCTGTTGTCATTGTTCTTAGTTGTCAGAGAAAAATCCTGCTTTGGAATTGCTAAATTATCCTGCACGTATGTATTGCAAGGACATTATTCATAATTACCAAGCGTAGTCTGGTGTTTCCCTTGCCTCTTGTGTCTCGCTCTTTCCTGTTAAGTACAAAGTTGAAATTCAAGTACAAGCTCGGAAATATCAGATTCCTGTTAAGTACCAAGTTGAACTTCAAGTACAAGCTCAGAAATATCATATACGTTTGTATGTTACCAACGAATCTCCAGTGTGTAACATATCTTAGGTTTTTTAGTTAAATAGCAGTTATGCAAAATGAGTGCCTCTTAATGTTTATATTATTCTTTAGAAGAAAAAATGTCATGAATGAAAAAGCATTGGGTGGACGCATGTCCCAAGTAAATGTGCATGAGGATTCAAGTCTTGTTATATAAAACGAAGTCATCTCCTACGGATTAGCCCAAAATAACATTGACTATATATGAAGCGGAGACTGGATTTTTTTTTTGTGTGTCTCATCACAGCTCGTCTGAAGCCTAAATATAGGTGGGGGATAGGTTCGTAAACAATGAATTACCAACAGTAAAAAAGGGATCCATCTGGCCAACCTCAAGCACTTAGGACTAAAGCTGTCTGTTGCGGTGTTACCCATAATTACATGAATGCCCTTCGCTATTTGCATTTTGGAACCTATGTTGTATTCTGAGCTACGGTGTATTGAATTTAGCAGTTTGAAGTGACCCCAAAACTTTGCAGTAGAGCTTTGCTAGTGCAAATTTGTTGAGAAAAAAGGGCCCATGTTCCTGGAAATGTGTTTTTACACAATTGGATTGAAAAATACTCGACTCTATTTGGGTATACGAGCCTACTATCATCCTGCATTGTAGATGCCATACCTGTGTAACGTGTACCGTGTTCCCACGTTTGTTCCTCATACCAGAATGATCCAAGTAGTGCAGAGATGCAATACATTTAGCAAGGCGCTGAAAGTTAGACCAGTACGATGTACTGAAACTTGTTCAGAGGTTTAGCAATTGAACTGTTAATCTTATGCTTGTGTGCTTGATACTTGGTTGAACTCTTTGCTGATTGCTTGTGCTTATCATTTGTAGTTGTTGGCTTTTGACGAGTCTAAGACTGCCACGTCTGAAGACGATGATGCCACATCGAGCAAGAAAGTGGAGTGACGTAACCCTCAATGATAAACCAGTGCCCGCTTTGATTACGAAATACAGTTGTTTTCTTGGGGGACGGAAAAGCCTTGCAGTCATTTTCTGACATGGCCTACCGCCCCAATGCTGTTGTAACAGAGTTTTGATTTAGAGTTCACAGGATTATCAATTTAGATTAACCATGTGTCTCTGGTTTTCGACAGTATCATCCAAAGATAACATTATTTTCCCCTTGGTATCTATATCTGTAAGTACAAAAAGAGCGCTCGGATTTTGTTTCTCGGGAAATTCACAGCGTAAGATTTGAGTTTGTTTAGGACTTCGCATTTGTAGTGAGATCGGCTACCTGCATGCTTTTGTTGGTGACCTTACTCCACGAAATTATGCTACTTGTGATGTGATGTTTGTATATAGTAATGCTGAGAGAAACATATTGAACAAGTTGTTTACAGCACAACTAATCATGACCATCTGAAAGTGTTCTGGACAGTCTATAAATTTTTCAACTCTTTCCCAGAAAAGTTTCATTAAAATCCGGACCGTCTAAAACACTTTTGAAGAGTCACGATTGGCGATTGGCTCCGTAAACAAACTATTCATGAGTCTGCCGTTAAAAAGATTTTCTTTAGTAATGCTACATTTGCATCTTGTGTGTATGGTGGTAAGAAAAGAAAAAAAAAGGAAAACGAAAAAGAGGTAAATTAGCCAAGTTAAGTGCGGTTTGGAACATATAAATGGAAGGACAATGGACGGATACTAACAATTTGTCACTTGGCAACTACAAATAACTTGGTGATATGACGCTATTATCTATATATAGCATGAAGCTCCAAATTTTCGTCTCCAATGGTGGGGTAAACAAATGTTATATTTACCTATAGCCATATGTTGTGTCAAATATAGCACGACGTAGAGTTGTTGCTACAATTTTATTCTACCTCTCTCGTCATAGAATTCACAAATAGCAATTCGACATTTTATGAAAAGATAAAGAGAAATAGCACATGCACCATTGGAGCAACATTGCTCTAGCATAGCAAATTGACACTATCAATTAGATTTCGCAAATCATTTTTTTCTTGAGTCAAACCCAAATATGTTTCTTTTTGTGACAAACAAGCATAGTTATCCGTCCATTTTAAATTTGAGTCTAAACAGTTACAAAGAATATTCACAATTAGAAAGTCATCGGTTTTGAGTGATGTCAAACAACATCCCCTCCATACATAAGCATCATATAGGTCTCGTTTGATAACAGTAATAGATAGATGAGATTTGTAAAGAGATGGAATTAGGATTGGGATTGACAATGAGAAGGAATTGTTAATGAGAATGGATTAATAATGAATATGTTTGTTTGGGATGAGATTATTAATATCATGTTTGTTTGATATGAGATTAGATGATAGGATTGGATTGATAGAAGAGATTAGTAATGAGAAGAGATTGAAAATGAGGATAGATTGAGATGAGATTACCAAGGTTGGGATGAGATTACCAATACCATCTCCAGTGAGTGCAATTTTGTTCACACTCCTTAAAAGAGGGTGAACATTATCCTCTTTCTTATTGGTTGAAATGGTGTGGGTCCCACCACAAAGTGATGTTATGCTTACCATGCAATACATTTTTTAATAAGCATGACATCACTTTGTGATGAGATCCACACCATTTCAACCAACCAATAGGAAGGAGGATATTGTTCACCCTCTTAAGTGGAAAGTGAACAAAACTCAACTCATCTTCAGTAGGATATTGCTAATACCTCCATTCAGGAGTCTTGCTCATCCTATAGGATTCATAGTCCAGAGGAATTTGTGTTACTAAACAAGGAATTCACCGTCCGGAAGGACTGCTAGTCCAATCCCAAGGCCGAATCTAGTTAACAAACGGGCCCAAAGTACTAATTCTTTTGAGAAAATACTTTCCACAATTAACACTCCTATTTTGTACAAAAATACTACGGTTCTTTTTTCTTATTTTATGTAATATTCCTCTTGAATTTACTAATTCCTACTCATGAAAAATTTGTTTAAAGAAGAGAAGGGCTGTGACATATGGAAGTGTGAAAGACAATTCTGAAATTTTTTTAATGCCTTGTTCTTTTTATTTTTGAAAAAGAATCTAAATTCCTCCTACTTCCAGCATTTCTCTCTCTAACTCTATCTCTCTCTACTTATTACCCCTATTATTTTTCAAAAAAATTTTCAAAAACCAAACCAAACACAGCATTATTCTCTAACAACTGATTAAACTTTACTCTCTTTTTTTCCTTCTTCACTTTATTGCTTAACAAAAGAGACAAAATTGCATGATATATCGGGTCAACCCTAAGGTCAAGTCCAGTCCAATGCGTGCCCATTTGGCAGGAATCTCTCTCTCTCTCTCTCTCTCGCCCTCCCTCTCTATCTCTCTCTCCTCCAAATACTAACAAGGAGAGAAAAACCCAGAAGTTGGATTTACATAAACCAAGGGCAGCCCTATAGACAGGACAATTGTGACTGTTTCCACACCGAAATACACCTGTTCAACGCTCAAAATAGGTATACCTTGTTCTTGAAATAGCTTAAACAACACAGAGCCAAAACTGTCATTAGTGAAAACTGTTGGATTCACAGAGAGGAAAGAAAACTAATGAAGAAAGCAATCTCCCACATAAACAAAAAGCAATTCTCTCTCTCTCTCTCTCTCTCCCTAATTGTGTGCAAATGCAGACATGTATCGACAAAATACACTATACCTCTTCTCTCTCATCATCTTTCCCTTTAGGAGGAGGCCCGGCCATTCTTGCGTTCTCCGCCTAGTGGGTTTGGCTTGTTGAGTCAATTGAGGAGGAACCCACAACTACAAGAAGAACAAGAAGAGGGGGGAAAAAACCTCCAAGAAATCTTTCTACGATGGAAGGTATAGACGACTTTCATCATCGTCAACGATTTCAATTGAATTGAAAGCCTATCATGGCAAGCAATATGATTATTTCCCAGTTTGTTGATTGGAATTTGTTTATCCTAGAAAATTTAATTAGGGTTGTGGGGGAAATTTCGAAAGGGATCTGTTTGAATTAGGGTTTTTGGGGTTATTTCTGGTTATGGTTTTCATGTATACAGTTCACAATTGGGCCAGTGATTTTTGCCCTCCAATTACTAACCGCACTCTAAAAGGGGAGTGTGAAAATCAATTCAGTTTGCAATTCTGTTGTGGTTGTACCTGTAGTAGACTAGTAGTGATGTTTGTGTTTGATGTATCTGACTGATCTGTTTTCCTATTGCAATTTGCCTGGCTTGGGTTTTTGGCACTGAAACGAAGACAACATTTGTGTTTTTTCCTCCCATATCTTAGCGTACAAATAGTTGCATTACTTTGGTTTTGCCACTCGGGTTGGTCAAATTTTTTTCGCTGGACAAATGAATAGGTTCTGCTATATTTGTAGCAGCAAAAATGTTTCCTGTGTTTCTGTCAAGCATTCCAGAGTTTGTATCATTTTTTAATGATCCGAATTCCGGAATGTGGTTGAACCGAGTTTGGTCTTCTATGTGGCTGAGGTATAGTTTCCATCATCATGTTGCTGAAAAGAAGAAAAGTGGTCAGCCGAACGAAAAATTGAGTAAATACTCTGAGTGACTGACTGTACACTTTTGGTGGCTTATGTGCTACACTAGTGACAGAGATTATATTTCTCGACTTATGAGTATGAGATAGGTAAACATATTTGTAAACCATGTCATTTGTAGGTTTAGATTCTGTAGATTAAGATTGAGGACAATGAGGAGGGGTTGATTTGGCATCAGTAAAAGGTGAAATAGCGGAATGTATGTGGTAGGCCTTATGAGTAGGTGTTGGATCAAGGAATAAGAAGTTAGCTATGTGAAAAAGTTCTTTCCATAGTTGTTGGTTCTGGAACGCATTGTTATGTGTCTCTTTCCCTCGATGTTCGTAGTCATTTGAAGTACATTGTGCATTCTGAATAATGTAAAGCTCTTCCAGTCATACACAGTTTGTTTTCCCTTGGTATGTAGAGCAAATATTATTAAAAAAGAGGTGCCAAGTGGGTGACCTAGTTTAGCTATATGAAATGTCATTCAGGTGCAATTTGTTGTGCAGCTGGTGAGAATTTGTGGTGGCTGGTGGCATTGTATGATACTAACTATAACATATGTGCTGTTATTAATATTTTAGAGTCATCTGAAGTGCATTCTGAAGACAACAAAGCCCTTCCAGAGAAAAGCAAGAAAAGAAGGTTCAAGACACCATCTCAGGTTGAGGCTTTAGAGAAATTTTACATTGGTATGTGTGCTCTTATCGCCATATCTCATCTTGCTGTATAATGCCACACAATTTGTGATCTTACCTGAAAGGTTATAAGAAAAAATGCTTACTTTTCTGCAGAATACAAATATCCCTCGGAGGAATTGAAATCACAAATTGCAGAGTCAGTAGGGCTGTCAGAAAAGCAAGTTTCTGGGTGGTTTTGCCACAGAAGGTTGAAGGACAAGAAACAGGATGGTGAAACAGCTGCAACTGGAAGACAAGATCGTTCAAGTATCATTGTACAAGACCATGTCAGTGGACATAGGCAGGATTCATGTGGCAGCACCAAACAAGGGGATAACAAGGATTTTGAACCTAGGGAGGTCGAAAGTAGAAGGTTTCTTGGCCAAGATTTTTCAGCTCCTGGCCTTGCCTATGAGCATGGGCGTCCTCACGATGGAGATAACAGTGATACATCTTCGGGAAGCAGCTTGCCTTTACAACATAAATTTCGTAATCAAAATGAGGATCCTTTGGATATAGCAACTTCAAGACACCTTCCACCGAATGTCAACTTTGCGCCACTAAATTCGATGGGCATAAGAACCAGAATTGGGCCGTCAGGATATTTAAAAGTGAAGGGTCAGGTTGAAAATGTTGCTATTACCGCTGTTAAGAGGCAACTGGGGAGGCATTATCGGGATGATGGTCCGCCACTTGGTGTTGTATTTGACCTGCTTCCTCCTGGTGCATTTGAGTCCTCAATGAGGGATCCAGTCAATGGTAAATAAGCATTGTTACATTCCAATAAAAATAAACCAAAAAAAAGATATAAATATATGTGTTGTTTTGTGTGTTATGGCGAGGACTATATTCAGTTGCCGATCAAAAAAAAAAAAAGAGATTACATTCAGTTCCATACACCGGAACTGGACTATTCATAATAGGTTTTGGTGCTTAATGATAGAAAGTTTCGTTTTAGCTTTCTAGATTGTACATGTTTGTATGTTTTTTGGTATGGTGGGGTAGGTATTAACCTTAGGAAAACAAAGCTCTTCGAGTTGTGTTGAGTAGGGTTCTGGCGAGAACAAATGCAGTCGGATAACCCTTGATGCTTAAGTCAGAGACTGATGGGAGATAAGGAGAACCAGAGAGGGACTTTGACTTTCTGTGAATCTGAGTGCTTACCTTTGGCTGAAAGATGATCTGCCTTATAGAGCTATCTTTACTTGGCTTCCAAGATACCTATGCCATGTGGGATTTACTCCAATCCCCAAATTTTGTCTGGTCCAACCTAGCTAGACTAGGAGAACAAGCAAAAATATTTCCGCAGGCATCAGGGCTGTCATTGATACAAAAGAAGGAAAGCTCTTCTCTAAAAAGTAGTAGTGCAACATGAATGAATGATGAAGACTACTTTTTATGCCACTAAAGCAAACTTTGCATCAATTTATTTCTTCCAATTCTAGCTACTGCTAACTACCTAAACCAATTTAATTATATGATTTTCTGGTATTTGCCATGCTCCATTACTGTAGTATAACTTATTTCCCTCCAAGTCTTCTGAGTGGTATGCTTCGGTTGTAACCTTGTACAACCCTTCCCTTAGGCCCGGGTTTTCCTTCTCTAGGAACCTTAGTGTTCCTCATCATCCTTCCTCGCGACCAACTCTCCAAGTAAGTATTCATGAGGGCAGAGGTCCTGATTTTAACTCTGGGCAAGTTGGTTGCTTCGGAAGATGCTAGGAGTGATTTCCTTTTTCTCCCGCCAGGTTGAAGTCCTGGTCCTTTTCCAACACTTATGGATTATGTTCTTCGTCGAGTTCTTCAGTTCGGATAGTAGGCAGGCCAATATACAGAGTTATGACAACGTCTATTCCGTAGGCCAAGGCATCAGGGTATCCCCTGTTGCACGCTGTAGTGGTCTTGTACGCCCTCTATACTTGGTAGTTCTTCCACCCACTTTCCTTTAGCTTTCTTAGGCACTTCTTTATACCATTCAACACAACCTTATTTGATGCTTTTGCAGTTGGCCTGCCCGTTGCTCTTGGGGTAGATCTTAGTGGAGTTGTGAGAGTGAATACCATGGTTTCAGCATAATCTCTGGAACTTGCTTTTGAAATATAGAGTCCCGTTCTCAGAGATCAAAGTGCTGAGAGACGCTTTACATTCTCTGTTTATTTGCTTTATATTTAACCATTTTCATTGTTATTATTATGAATTTGTTATTGGCTGAACTACGGGAATTTTATTTGCTGGCATACAACCTTTGTACTTAATACTTTTAAAGTTGCTTCTTTCTTTTTCTTGCTTATGCTAACCCTTTCCAATGTACAGATGTCCTCCTAGTTCTACAAGTTTGATGTTCTATGAATTTAACATGGCTGTTTTTATCATCTTACATGTGTCCTTGTCAACTCTTTGGCAGAAGCTTCTGACCTTGGTGGTGCAGACCTTTGCCACTCCCCAGATTCTCCTAGAATCTGCAACCAACCTAATTTTGGCATGGTAAGCGGAAGCTGTAAAATATGTGTCTTCTCTCTTGGTCAAAATAACTGATATTACTCTTTCTTCACATCTTGTGCCATCAACAATGATCTACAAAGGGAAAATTCATGCATTTTATTTTCCAAGTCCTGCGCTGGGTCAGCCACTTTATGTTTACGTACTGATTCCCATCTTTATGTAGTTAACCCTTTTACCGAAGCTAGTAAAGTTATTATTCCTCTACAATTCAACTTGAATCTGGGGTCAAGCCAACCTTGTATCTCGTTGACCTGATTTGAATGTCTTCAAGACTTTCTATATGAAATTCTAACCATGATTCAGGAGAAACACACAATGGGCTTATTCGATTCCGCACATCATTGGGAGTAGAAATTAGGGTGGTTTGACAACTCTACTGGTTTTTCTTGCTTATTGCTTATAATTGCAGTGAACTTTGGACTGGCCTCAGCAACCCTTTAACCGGGCCTAGCTATGCTGGGATTGCTGCCCTTGGTGCTCCTTTGTTGTTGATAGAAGCAAACAACTACTAGTTTTTGTTCTTTACTTTTTCCTTGGGTTGGTTGCTTATAATTCTTGATCTTTTGAAATTTGTTGGATTTTCTGTTAAGTTGTCTCACTCACAAACTTAAAAATGCTGTCGCTTCTGTATGATCGTTGTATCTTTTCTCCCTTGTCTGTCCAACGCCATTTAAGATTTGAGAAGTTTTATTGTTCCTTTTTTATGCCTTCAAAGAGGTATGAAGTAAAAGATTCCAAGATGACCTCACCCAACTCAGAGTTGGATGGAGCTAGCTTCAAAATTATGCGTGGGCCATATGAACGAAACAATAGTAATCCTTTTCCCGGACGGAAATTATCAATAGAACCGGATGAAGGTTCTGCTGGTGAAATGTCTGGATATGGTAGTAAAACTTCTAAACGTGGCAGTGAAGGAAGGAGGAGAATAGCTTCTGTTTCTAGCCACAATCGAGGTCCCTCTGGCCTTCAAGTTACTGGTGGAGAAAAGAAGCCTTGGTCGCGTAACTCTTATTATGTAAGTCCTGAGGACGCCCATAGAGAACACTGTGAATCCAAATATCCTAGCATAGCCCTCAAGCCCAGCACATCTACTCTTATGGAGGATAGACAGCTCTCTGGAAAGATGGCTAAGGTCTTTATCTGAACTATTTGTCTTTTGCTAATCTGTATTATAATTTGGTGGTCCGACTGTGAAATCATATTCTTCGTTTGACTAGGATGATAAGTACTACGGAGAGAGGAGAACTTTTAATGAGCATTGCAACTCAGCCAGTGCAATGATTCGTCCAACAAATGAAACTAGGGTGAGCCAGTGTTTGGTCCGTTTTTCGTTCATGGATTTTTAGCTGTGCATCTTGATTTTGATCCCATATTGTTCTTTGATACTTGAAGGCTGCCAATAGGGATCGGAGTGAGTTTCCACAGCAGCTGCATGCAAGGAAAAGATCAATTTCTGAGGCACCGCAATGGACAAATCAGATAAAAAGGTTATTACTTTCAGAAAATTTTTCTTGTTTCTTTGGAAGATCTTATTGCTAACATTTGTGTCACTCTGTACCTATGATTTTTTACAAATCTAAGCCTATTTTTAGCAAAAAGATGCTTTCGCCTAATTATCTCCACTTATGGTCTATATGCATGTATGTATACCTGATAACAATCAGCAAACTCGGAATTCAGATTGTTATTCAGTATCAAGGTGAAACTGATGGACATAAAAGAACAAGTGCAAAAAATTTCAAGGGCATGACATATATTCTTGTACTTGAATTATCTATTTATCTTACTTATCCTTCTTTCCCTGAATGAATATCATCACAAATCCACGATCCCGTCAAACCGTATAGCATGAGAACAGTGCGAGTGCTTTGCTGACATTCTGGTTCTGTTGTGATTTTAATCTACTTGCTTTGCTGACAATTTGGTATAAACTTTAGATCGACAGTGGAGTTACCATCTAGTTTCAGCGAGGATGAAACTTGTTCTTCTGAGGATTAAGAAAGCTGTAGATGGGGAAGTTCAAAAGGGTCTTCTGAAGATTATCTCTGAGGGGGAGAGAGAGAGAGAGAGAGAGAGAGAGAGAGAGAGAACTGTGACCCGAGTGTATGTTATAAAAGACGTTCTTCGGCTGTAAATTTCAAAATGCTGTGTTTTATGATTCTTCAGCTGTAAAGCAAGTGGGACCATTGTAAGTAGCACCATAGATGTTTCAGATTCCCCTCCGGTGCCTACATGTTTGTAGATGATGTACATAATTCGTTTCATTCTTGTAGTAAAACACTTTGATGTGCTCATTTTTATCGTTGAGTGGTGCTTCTGTCCTGTAGTAGAACAGTGAAACAAAGGTAACTGTTGTAATGTGCTCCTTATGGTTCTGGAAATTTTATTGAAGTTCTACAGGCTTGTAAACGCGTACTTATTACTACTTTTAGGCCGGATCATTGACAGGATTTATGGAGGATAAGCAGTTTCTAAAATCCTATGGGTCTACATGTTTTTCAAATGTGTCTGTGACTCCCGTGTCCTATTTCTGGTGCTTGGCTGCAACGGATATCGTGTTCTATTTCTGGTGCTTGGCTGCAACGGATATTGTGTCTGGTCGGGTGATCTTTCCTGTATTGTGTATCCCGCAGAATGTGGATTGGGTGAAAGAATCGTCGAAAGTTTCTGGAAAACCTTACCCTGAAGATGCATTTTGTGACTCAACAAATTGCACTGCTTACTGATCAATAAATAAAACCTCAGTAAACAAGCATGGAAACCTTTCAAAGATCTAATCGGTACTAACAACCATGCCACTCTCGTGCAAGTTTTATGAATACTGAACGCCAAAAATCAAGGAAATAATAACGAATAACACAATCTCCTGTCATTAGTTGTTACTGTATAAAGTTAAATTCCTACTTAATTACATAAAGTACCTAGAATTGACATCCAAAACAAAGCCCTAGAGAATCATCAACAAAGCCCTAGTACAATTGTTAAAAACTCTCTGCGTGCGCTTCATATCAACTTTGTGGGTGCATGCATGGCACGAGCATGACACGAATCACCAACAACTAAGAACTTCAAAGATTCAAATAAAGGCGATCTAGTGATCACCACCTGTCGATTGTATTGTTGAACTCCGCTGCTTGGAATTCACTTTTGTGGGTGCATGCATGACCCAAGTTAGAGATTGGACACAACCAAAGTATCACCAACTACTAAAATAATTCAAATATGAATCGACTATACGTATCCCATCCTATAACAAGTTCAAATAAAAACCTACCAAAAAGAGAGATGTTTTCTCTATCTGTTTTTATTGGTCGGTGACACCAGAGTACCTACACAAAGGACACACATTCTTGTGCTTAAGCCACTTGTAAATACAAAACACGTGAAACTTATGCATACACCCCATAGCCCTAACATCCTCGCCAACCTCCATCTCTTCCTGACAAACCCCACAAAGACCACCTTCCTCCTCTTCCTCCACCACCACCTCCCTCAGCCCTTTAAGCACCGGGTCCAACGTGGGCTCCAAAATCCTGGCCAGCTCCACCGTCACCCTCAGCTCGGTCTCCTCCAACACCGTCCGAAAGTCCCGGTTGGTGGCCCATGCCCGCCACCGGGCCAGCTCCGCCGTGACACCGCTTATCCTCTCCCAGTCTACCTCCTCGCCGCCGAGTTTCGCTGAGACCCTTCCGGTAGGGTTGTCAGGGTAGTTACTGGAGTTTGCGAGTTTGTCTAGGATTTCTGCCTTTGATTTGGCTATTTGAATCTCGTCCATCGGCGTAATCTTGATGAGTTCTTTTTTTGATTACTTCGGGTAATTTTTTTTCCTTTCTTGGAACAGAGGAGATGAATCAATGAAAGAACTAGACAAGACAAAGATGGGATTTTAGAAATTGAGATAGTTTCCTAATACTCTCTCTCTCTCTCTCTCTCTCTCTCTCTCTCTAACTTTGTAAACTCTCTATTTTCATGCATATGCACTTATAAATATATAGGGGAACTGGAAATCCCAGTTGAAGAAGGAGAGGAGAAGGAGTGTTGAAACGCGTGGTGTTTCCTAAAGGAAGTCGAAAAGTTAGCGTTGAAATTAGTACTGTTCGTGTGGAACATGAAAACAAGTTGTTTTAGTGGTCAATGCTCTGTCTCCCAACGTGGTAAAAAGAAGGATGCAGCCGAGCCGCCTCTTCATATTTTTCTGCCATGTGTCCCACGATTAATTTCTTTCTAACCCTCCAAGATTAGTACTAACAAATCCAGCTGGAATACGTAAAAATAATTTTAAACCAATCAAATCATATACTGTAGAAGTATCATGGTAGAGAAGCCCTGTCAGAGAGACGAAACCTGGATTTCGTAAACGTAGGGGTCGAATTATAAATAACAAGATTGTGAAATTCAAAGGTTCGAAAATTTAATAATTTGTTTGGTTTGAATTTTGAGAAAGATTTTTTAGATAATGAATGAAGAGAAATGAGACTAGCCGTTCCAGTTTCCCTTCCTTTTAAAAGAGTTCTTATTTCCAAATTTCAAACTCAAATATAATGAAAATGAAAAATAATTTTTTGATTTTTTTTGCACCGTTTAAAAGAGCTCAATGAGATCTATCAAATAAGATCCATATTGGTAGAAAAATTATTTGCGTAAACACATAATTTTTGACCTTAAAATTTACCTTCCTTTTCAAAAACTCACTTTTTTCAAAAGTGGAACAACCAGCTGAAACTTATGGGAGACCGTGCAAGGAGGGGGGTTGGGTTTTGTGGGAATCGGAAACCCCTGTAGTGTAATGCATTGCATTACAGGACTGTAGGGCACAATCACAATTGTTCAATAGTGTTTTCAACTATGTAAATTTAAAATAATTACTTCCAAAGAAGCGCACTTTTCTCCGGATCCCGATTTTGGGCCCCAAACGGACACCTTCTCAAAGCATTTAAAAGTCTAAATAATACCCCATATAAAACACAATCTCTAAGAGTTTTTAACAAAAAAAAAAAAAAAAACTAATATTTATATTAAAATTTGATAAAAAGAAACCGAAACTTAGCTGGGGTCCATACGACGAAGCTTAGTTCCATCTCTGAGCCCTGCCTCCCACATGAAATATCTTGAAGCTTTAGTTCCATCTCTGATCTCTGAGCCCTGCCTCCCACATGAAATATCTGCCCTGCCTCCCACATGAAATATCTTGAAGCTTAGTTCCATCTCTGAGCCCTGCCTCCCACATGAAATATCTTTAAGCTCAGCTACACCTCTCTCATATACAGGTGGGACCCATTTGACGCGGCGGAAGTTAGCGTACTAATCCAAACGAGATAATCAACCCGTCACAACGAGCAATTCTTGTGCACAAGAATGAAGAGAAAATCTCTGTAATATTATTAATCAAAAAGCTATAAAAGTTTAAATAATTGAGTAGGTTACAGCCCTTTTTATAAGACCCTAACCCTAGAAATCCTACTGTAAAAGAAATAATAAATTATGCCAAAACAAGCGGCATTAAATAAAAGATATTTCCTAATTAATTAAAATAAAATCATAATTCTTGTAGACCAAGAATCTTAATAAAGGTAGAAATTAAAATCAAACCGAATATGGAAAGTTAATAATTCTAACCTAAACGAAAATATTCCTAACCAAAATCTTATTCTAAAACAATAAAAATAAAATACAAAAACTCTCAATTTTTGTCCTACATCAGTTGATACCACTTGACGCGGCGGAATTCACGAGAGATTAGTTAGCGTACTAATCCAAACGAGATAATCAACCCGTCGCAACGAGCAATTCTTGTGCACAAGAATGAAGAGAAAATCTCTGCAATATTATTGATCAAAAAACTATAAAAGTTTAAATAATTGAGTAGGTTACAGCCCTTTTTATAAGACCCTAACCCTAGAAATCCTACTGTAAAAGAAATAATAAATTATGCCAAAACAAGCAGCATTAAATAAAAGATATTTCCTAATTAATTAAAATAAAATCCTAATTCTTGTAGACCAAGAATCTTAATAAAGGTAGAAATTAAAATCAAACCGAATATGGAAAGTTAATAATTCTAACTTAAATGAAAATATTCCTAACCAAAATCTTATTCTAAAACAATAAAAATAAAATACAAAAACTTTCAATTTTTGTCCTACATCACCATTTCAGTAGGCGCCACCTATATGTGAGAGGGGTGTGGTTGAGGTGTGCTACACTGATGTGCCTCTAGCATTTTTGGCTTTTTGCTACTTCCTCCGTCTCTTCGTCTCTTTTTGTTTATTTAATTTTGCAATTCAAATCAGAAAACAAAATGATTGTTATTAAAAAGCTTTAAAATGTTTAAAAATTCCCTTCATCTCTTTGGCATTAAATGAGAGTGCATTTGCAATAATATTTGAAATTCTTATCGCGCGTGAAGGGATCAATAATTTCATACATTTCATCGGAGAGTACACAAAAGTTATCAATATCTTCCGAAACCGATTACTCTTTCCAGAATGTTTTTTCTATACATGCCATGCTGTCCACTATTTTTATTTTCTCCTTGCATTTGAGCCATGACAGAGACGGAGTGGCGTTGTCAGATGAGACTTTACCGACAATGTTGTATGTTGTTTGTAAAAGTACGAAGAGAAAGATTTTTTAATATGTTATTCGTAAAAGTACGAAAAGAAAGGTCATGGGCAGGGAGTACGGTTGGTAATTCAAATCCGCATAGGGAATATGGGAAGCATAATGCGCAAATTCAATCCTCAAGGTCGGCGCAATCCGGTGACGGTCAGTTAATAGGTGTAAAGAGTTGGTTGAGCAATCAGCTGAGACATCAGGGACCCACTTGTCTCTTGGGCTAAGTCATGTAATGCGGCAAGAAAGTGCGATGGTGAGCGTGAAAGCGTCTTTTAAATACCTCTCAAATAACAAAAACTAGTTGGTGCGAGAATTGTGAGAGCGAAGGTAGAGCGAGAATTAAGAGCAAAGAGCGAAAGCCGTTTCGAAGGATTATGAAAACTCAGTTCTTGCGTGGAGGACTCACAGTGGACGTACGTAGGGAGGATTTTCAATGCTGAAGCCCAAACGACTGTTGGACTTTTTACCTCGTTTTTACAAGATCTTATTCCTCAGATATCAATTGAAAAACAATCTGATTATTCTTTGCTGTTGTCGGAGAGAGAGGGAGAACCAGGATGTTGTGGGACGGCGGCCGGCAACCAAAACAGCCGGGTTCATGGATATTTTGAGAAGACAGAACGAGGAGGGAGAGAAGGGGGAAGGGGAGGAGAAGGAGGAAGATGACTGGTGCGGTGGGAAGGGTATTTTTGAAAGTTCATGGATATTTGTTAGATTGCGTATAGCAAATTGTTATAAAATTTGTCGGTTATGCTTAAGAACATACTACGTATAGAAAATTTGTGGTTGCAAATAATTGATCGATATTAAAAGGCAGAAAGCCGGCAAAATTAGAGTGTCCAGCCTAATCCATTCCCCAGAAAAATTTGGGAGAGACAGATAAATAAGCATGAAACCTTGAACTTTCCTCACATATATATTTACACTATCAAAACCCGCACCAATAGTCTTATCTTAAAATTTTATTTTCATTCATACAATTAAAAAAAAAAAAAACATGTTCAAAATTTAATTCCTTGTGCTTAGTGGGATGTTATTTACTAATCATAATAACAATCGCAAGACCCTGAAAGCACCAATTGTTTTCTAAATTTAAAAGCCCCAATATGACATTCAAACCTCTAAATAAAACCATTAGAATTCTAATATTTCTGACATATGTGTAACATTTTAGGCATAATTAGGGACATTTACGTTATCGCACTTTCAGAATTGGATTAGTTAAGAATCTTTTTTTGTTTTCTCTAAATTGATTAACTAAGAATGCCTAATAGATACTATTTTTTTTCCCAATTGTCAAAAATTTCATGTGTATTTTATCCCCACT